>PVHT020000063.1:3474256-3518439 GCA_004024745.2 Catagonus wagneri
TTATCATTCGAAGTGGAACCAGTCAGACAATTAGACAGCAACACCCAATGCTACCGCTTACATGTGGAAACTAAAGAGACACAATGAACTTCTTTGAAGAACAGACAATGACTCACAGATTTTGGAAAACCTTGGTTTTTCAAATAAGACAATCTGGGGGGTGGGGGGATGCACTGCGGGTTTGGGACACAAAATCTATTGTATTGACTTATGATCTTTGTACACCTATAACTGAAATAAAATTCATTGTTAATATGAAAAAAATAAATAAATAAATAAAAAGGAGAGAAAACCTTAGGTATTAAATAAGCAAGTACACAAACTGGTTCTTCAGGGGTATATTCTATGACACCACCCACACATCCATCCAGCCACCCAGCCAACTACCCACCCACCAACTCAGCCATCTACCCACCTACCCACCCACCAATTCACGCATCTATCCATCCAACCACCCACCCACCCATCCCCCTGGCATCTATCCGTGTCTCTCTCTCTCTCTCTCTGTATTAGTTTACGTTCACTAGGTAACTTATTTATGGGCTAAAGTCTTCCCAAACTGCACAAAATGGTATACTGTGAAAAATAAGCTCTCCTTCCTGAACCTGCAGCACCCCGCTCCCACCCCCCAGGCAAAATTATCACTGCTAACATCTCGTTACTCTTCCAAATATAGCTCACCTACTTTGTTTCTGCCAAAGGTTCCATAATACAATACCAGTGCCACACCTTGCTTTTTTCATTGAACTAATATTAGAACCCAATCTCTACCAGTGCCATAGATCCATAAGTCTCCCTTTTTTTTTTTTTGGCTCTTTAGGGCCGCACCCCTGATACATGGCCCAGGCTAGGGGCTGAATCAGAGCTACAGCTGGTGCCCTGCACCACAGCCACAGCAACATGGGAACTGAGCCGCATCAGCGATCTACACCACAGCGCACAGCAACACCAGATCCCCAACCCACTGAGCGAGGCCAGGGATCGAACCCGCATCCTCATGGATGCCAGTCAGATTCGTTTCTGTGGAGCCACGACAGGAACTCCAATCTCCTTCATTTTTGATAGCTTAACTTTATTCCTTTTGAACAAAGGGTGCAAGTGACAAGTCACGTTCCAAACCTGGTCCCTAGCCTCCTAGTTCCTCGCACTACAGGCCACGCTGTCGGTTTCTTCAGTATCCTTCCAGAAAATACTCATGTACAGTACAAATAAATACATATTTTCTGTTAGCAAGAAGAAAGAAACATACTCCACATCCTGTTCTGTATCTTCCTTACATCTCTCTCTTTTTTTTTTTTTAGGGCCGCACCCGTGGCATATGGAGGTTCCCAGGCTAGGGGTCTAATCGGAGCTGTAGCCGCCAGCCTACACCACAGCCACAGCAACTCAGGATCTGAGCCGCGTCTGTGACCTGCACCTCAGCTCACAGCAACACTGGATCCTCAACCCACAGAGTGAGGCCAGGGATCGAACCCTCATGGTTCCTAGTCAGATTCGTTTCCACTGTGCCACGACGCGAACTCCCCTTCCATCTCTTGATAACGGACCTTATGGACCATCGTGCACTGCACACCTCCTTATTCTCTGTATGGATGGCCTTGACTTTCTATAACCAGTCTCCCGCTGACCGGGCACAGGGTGGCTTTTACAAACAACGCAACGGGGAATAAATAACCCAGCAAGTGCCTCATTTCACACAAAGCAAACACTATATCAAAGGGTGTACGCATTTAAAATTTAAACAGACACTGCCTCCAAATGGCCAGCATTCCTTTACACACCACCTAACAAGATGCAAGGTAACCACTTCCAAACTACAAGCTTTTGACCTCTGCCCACCTGAGAGTGGAAAATAATCTCACTGTAGCTTCACTTCTTTTTTTCTCTTTATGATCAACAATACCAAAGACCTTCCCATTACGCGTGTTTAAAAGCAGTCCAGTTTTCCTCCTTAGAGGAAAAGCCACAGACTTAAATACTTACATAAGAAAATGGGACAGATCTTATTACTCCTCTCCCCTGGGTAACAACGGCCAACAGCTCCCGATCACCTTTAAGAGCTAATCCCTGCTGTGATTCATGAGGTCTTGCACATTCCAGCTTCGTCTGTTTCTTCTGCAGTTTCCCCCACCCTGTTCCCCAACATGTCAACTTGGCTATTCACTCAAGGTAGCATCTATCAAGCCTGTGTCAGGCATTGGTCAAGGCACTGAAGATTCAGAAAAGCCAAGGTCCCTCCCTGTCTTTTAGGCATTCGCCATTTGCCGGTCAAATGAATGGTTCTTTGGAATACCTCTAGATACTCTCCTTACAAGTTTTCCACAGTAACAAACTCTTATTCATCCTTCAAAACCCAGTTCAGATACCTCTTTAAAGAAGCTTTCCTCCTCATTCCCCAAACCATCAGGATCCCTCTTCCCTCCACATTGCAGTGATTTTTATTTTTATTTTTTGTCTTTTGTCTTTCTGCCTTATCTGGGGCCACACCCGCGGCATATGGAGGTTCCCAGGCTAGGGGTCTAACAGGAGCTGTAGCTGCCGGCCTTCGCCACAGCCACAGCAACGCGGGATCCGAGCCACCTCTGCAACCTACACCACAGCTCACGGCAACGCTGGATCCTTAACCCACTGAGCAAGGCCAGGGATCGAACCCGCAACCTCATGGTTCCTAGTCAGATTTGTTAACCACTGAGCCATGACGGGAACTCCCTGCAGTAATTTTCTTATGTGTCTGTCAATACCTCTGTCCTGCAAGGACCTCAGTGCCAGGACCATGTGGTATTTACCTTTGGCTCCCCTCCTCCACATCCAGTACCCAGAGTTTACTAAGGAAACAAATGGCCCTAGCCACGCCTCCTCCCATCAGCATTACTTCCTACTTTAAAAAAAAAAAAAAAATCCGTCTACGTAGAACATGGTTATGACGCTGGGTTTCTGGTCCCATGGACGTAGATTACAACTCAGGCCCTGACCTGTGAACCTGGGCAGGTCCCCTAACTTCTCCAAGCCTCCATCTCCGTACCAGTGTGGTCAGGAAAACACCTAAGCCTGGAAGGAAGCATCAAATGGGACAATGCGTGGGAGGTGCTTCTGCATGGGCTGCCCTGGTCCAGAGATGGTAAGTGGCGGCTCTCAGTTACAGACACCAATATTTACAATAAATGCCACCACTACTCCCGGCACTGCCCAGCTTCGGGATGCTTAAGGGACAAGGAAAAGTTCAAGCTGGGAAGTGAGCCAGAGGAAACTGGGGAGCATCTGAGGACACAGCACTCTGGGGAAGGAAAGGTCGGAGAAACGCTTAGCCCGGGAAGCGGTTTATTCTTCAGAAGGCAGCTCCCTGCTCAAAGCCAGATGGCCAGGCCTGACCAAGCAGGCAGAGACAGGAGGGAGCTGGGGGCAGGGGGTGGGGCATGAAAAGAAGAAATCTGGGGAGTCCTGGGAAATCTGGAAGGAATGTGGCCCTGCCAGCGCCTTGGTTTTCATCCAGGAAAACCAGTTTCAGATTCCTGACCTAGAACTAAAAAAAAAAAAAAAAAAAAATCTGTGTTGTTTTAACGGAATTGATGAAAATTTGTAACAGCAGCTGTAGGAAACTGATACAGGTAATTGCTTCTGAACTTGGCGGGGTTTTGAGCATTCAGGTCTTCCACTTGGCCCAGCTTCCCTGCGGGCAAAGGCGTGCACTCCAGAAAACACAGTTAAATTTCACCACTAGGAGGATGTTCCTATTGTGGCTCAGAGATAAGGACTTCAAAGACCAGTATCCCTGAAGATGAGGGCGGGATTCCTGGCCCTGCCCAGTGGGATGAGGATCCAGTGTCACATATTAACACTCAATAAAGAGCTATTGTCACTAATCTTAATTCTTGTATCAGTAACAAAAACAAATGAAATTTGGGATTCCTGCTGTGGCTCAGTGGGTTAAGGATCCAGCATTGCTACAGCTATAGCACAGGTCACAGTTGTGGTTCAGATTTGAGACCTGAACCAGGAACTTCCATGTACTACGAGTGCAGCCAAAAAGGAAAAAAAAAATTTTTTTTTAAAAGATCATAGCATTATACTCTTAATACGACAATCTTATATTGGTACTGCCAATAATACCACCTAGGTTTAACAGAGCGCGACTATGTGCCAAGCATTGCTTCCATGAATTTCATGTGAATTAACTCACTTAATCTTCATGATTACCCAGAAAGGAGGTTGTGTTTGATCACCATTTGGTAGATGAGGAAACAGAGACACAGAGAAGTCAACTAGTTTGCCGAAGATCACACAGCTTGTCAGAGAAGAGGCTGGGGCTCAATCCTAGGAAGCCCGACTGGGGAGCCACCCCACCCCTGACGCTGATTTCTAGTGATGGATTTGTTGATTTGTTTGTCTTTTAAGGGCCACACCTGCAGCATATGGAGGTTCCCGGGCTAGGGGTTGAATCGGAGCTGCAGTTGCCAGCCTACACCACAGCCACGGCAATGCCAGATCCAAGCCACATCTGTGACCTACACCACAGCTCACAACCTACACCTTAACCCACTGAGGGAGGTCAGGGATCAAACCCACGTTCTCATGGATAACTAGTTGGGTTTATTACCCCTGAGCCACAACAGGAACTCTTCCTAGTGATGGATCTGAACGGGGTTTCCTGGGGTGCATGCCATCACCTGCAGGGAAGCTGGGCCAAGTGGAAGGCCTGAATGTTCAAAACACCAAGTTCAGAAGCAATCACCTGTATCAGTTTCCTACAGCTGCTATTACAAATTATCATTAACTCTGTGGTTTAAAAAAACACAATTTTTTTTTATCACCTAATCCTAGGTCAACAATCTGAAACTGGTCTCCCTGGACACAAACCAAGGTGCTGGCAGGGCCGCATTCCCTCCAGAGACTCTCAGGGTGAATCCATCTACGTGCCTCTTCCAGCTTCGAGCAGCCTCGCGCATTCCTTGCTCACGGCCCCACTTCCTCCTCCTTCAAAGCCGGGAGCACCCGGCCTCTTCACGCTGCGTCCCTCTGGTTCCTTCTTCTGTCTCCACTTTACTAAGGACCTCTGTGCTAACCTCGGGTGGACCCAGATCACCCTAGATGCCACCTGCTCAAGGTCAGCAACCTTAGTGCCATCGGCAGCCGCCCTTCCTTTGGCCATGTGACCGGAACACATTCACAGGTTCAGGGGGTCGGGCCGTGGACACCTTCAGGAAGGCCACTGTTCTGCCTCCCACGCCCTCAGGTTTATTCTGGTCCACGCTCAACGTTCTGTGGACACCCCCTCCCCGGGCTGTCATCGCTCTCCTGGGCTGGGTCAGAGTCGGAAGCCAGCACAGTCCCGGCAGGCTCAGGCAGGAAGCGGCCGGGGACAGGCCGGAGACAGAGTCTCACGCCGTCTGCCCGAAGCCGACTGGCCCTCTCCGCTCAGCCATGCTGGCCACAGAGGTGCCCGAGTACCCAGTGTCCCCTCGGCCTGGGCCCAGGGCCTCCACGGTGCCGCTCCTGCGGCCCCAGCCTGGCTAACACATTTTACGGATACAGAAACTGAGGCTGAGTCACATGTCCCGCAAGCAGCAGGCACAGCCAGGAATCTGAATCCTGATGCAGAGACCTCTGTCTACATAGGAAAGGTACTGTTTGCCATGTTTATCATATGAACATGCTTCTGTTCCCATTTAAAATTAGTACAGGAGTTCCCACCGTGGTGCAGCGGAAACAACACTGACTAGTTCCCGTAAGGCTGCAGGTTCGATCCCTGGCCTCACTCAGCGGGTTAAGGATCTGGCGTTGCCGTGAGCTGTGGTGTAGGTTGCAGTTGCGGCTCGGATCCCACGTGGCTGTGGCTGTGGCTGTGGCGTAGGCAGACAGCTGTAGCTCCAATTCGACCCCAGCCTGGGAACCTCCATGTGCCACAAATGCATCCCTAAAAAGCAAAAAATAAATAAATAAATAGATAAAATTGGTACAAAAGGGAATAAAGATGGTTATTTAGGCAGGGAAATGTTCTCAGCAGGAGACAACACAAGTCAACATTTTTGTTAACATGGAGAGTGACCATCTCCACAGGGGAGGACTGCAGCGACTACTAGTTTTTGTTTTATTATCTTTCGCACTGTTTGGATTTTTTTAACTCGGCATGTGTTTCCTCTACAACACAGCAATAATAAAACCAGCTGGCGCTTTTGATAGATAAACAGCAGCAGTGGGGATTTAAGGGCAGAACTTTCTGTACGCTGAGCTGGGAATAACGAGAAAGCACCCATTCATCAGGTACGGCACATTCTAACGGCCACCGTTGTCCCAGCAGGCCCCGTGCTAAGTGTCTTCCAAGCTTGAGTCCACTGAAACCTCACAACAGCCCTATCAAGTCAGGACTGTGAAAACTCCCCCTTTTCGGGCGAGGACTCTGAGGCCCAGAGTGGGGAAAAGCCAGGAAGAGGCAGAGCAGGGATTTGAACCCATGGAGGGTCTGACACTGAGGTCTTAATGGCTGGGCTCCACCACCTCCCAGCCAGGTGCTTGGAAGGCTAAGGGCTTGGCAAGGCCAAGGGCGATGCTGCCCTCAGGCCTTGGAGATTCCAAGCTCATCTGTACAGAACGGAGAAGCAACCTGCTGGCTCTGACACGGAAGTCTTTCCCCCCACCCCACCCCGCACCCCTACCGAGCGACCCAGGGTGAGCAGCACAGGGTGATGACCAAGAACCAGGGCCCAAGCTCTTGCTTCTAACCTTCTCCAGGTCACATGTATGGGCCTGAAAGCAAGGTTTCTCAAGCTCAGGTCCACTGCCATGGGGGCCCAGAACATTCTTGGTGTGGAGGGGATGGCCTGTAGGATGATGAACAGCATCCCTGACCTCCACCCTACAGACGCCGGTAGCACACGTCAGGTTTAATCCCCGCAAACCCACCGCAGGAGGGAGGCACCACAATTAAACCCATTTTACAGAATAAGAAACTGATGTCACATAACCTGCAAGTGGCCCACACAGCCAGTTGTGACCATTAAAATGTCTCCAGGGAGTTCCCTTCGTGTCTCAGTGGTTAATGAACCCGACTAGGATCCATGAGGATGCGGGTTTGATCCCTGGCCTTGCTCAGTGGGTTAAGGATCCATCACTGCCATGAGCTGTGGTGCAGATGAAAGATGCGGCTCAGATCCCACATTGCTGTGGCTGTGGTGTAGGCTGGCAGCTGTGGCTCTGATTCAACCCCTAACCTGGGAATCTCCACATGCCCCAAGTGCAGCCCTAAAAAAATAAAAAGCTAAATAAATAAATAAAATAAAATGTCTGCAGAGGGAGTTCCCCACTGGTCAAGTGGTTAGGATTCTGTGCTTTCACCACTGCAGCCTGGGTTCATTCCCTGGGGTCTGGTAACTGGGACCCAACATCAAGCTTCCGCATGCCACAGCCAAAAAAAAAAAAAAAAAGGGAATGTCTCCAGAGATTGCCAAATACCCCCTCTGAGGGGCAAAAGTGCCCTCACTACCCTAATGCGGTGGCCTTGCCAGGCCTCGGTTTCTTCACCTGTGAAATGAAATTAATTCTAGGACCCACTTACTGTAGAATGATTGGAAAGGTTAAACGAAATGACCCGGAAAGTTCCAGCTTCAGTTCCTGGCCAAGAGACTAATCGACCAACACAAGTACAAGGTTTCACTCATTCATTCGCTCCATCATACAATGCATACGTATTCAGCACCGATTTCGTGCCAAGCTCTGGGCTGATTATGGGGAAACGAGAATAAACCCGGCACAGCCCCTGCCCTCTTAAGACTCATGGTCCGTTAAAGCTGCAAAATCACAAATCACAGCCCCACTCAAAGGGCAACGCCGGCTACGAAGGGAAAAGGCGACCTACGAAGGGAAAAGGCGACGAGGCAGAAATTCTCAGGGTGAGGGTCTGGAAAGGGTCGGGAGCCGCCAGCCGGGCGGGGCTCGGGGGAAGCACGTCCAAGGCCAGAGGAAGACTCCCACGTGCCCACCCACCTTTTCAGAAATGGAGAAGGAAGAGAAGGAAGGAGAGAAAGACGAAAGGAAATAAATAAATACAAATAATAGCAACAGCTACAAAGCCTGGGAACCCTGGAACCAGCGGGTCTCTGTTTGAATCCAGTCGCCGCTGCTCATGTGGCTCCTGACCTTCAGAAAATTAGCTCATCTAGCCCACCCTGGCCCCTCATCTGCAAAACAGAACTAATAATGGACCTCCTATGCAGACTGCGAGGGTGAGCGCTGAGCTTGCCTGGAGGGGCCTCTCGGCTGCGTGGGGAAGGGGGGTGGCGGCGAGGGAGGGGGATCAGACAGGCACAGAGCGGGCTGCTGGCTCAGCACCACCAGCCCAGAAAAGGGTGCGAACCCAGGAGACCGAGACCCAGGCTGGTAAGAGTGCTAAGAGCAATAATACAACAGCAGATCTTACGGAGCCCTGACTGCGGTGCCAGGCGCTGTGCTCCAGGTTTACTGTGTGTCAGTCATTCCATTTCATCGTCATAACCAACCTAAGGTAGGTTCTTTCGCCCACTTTACAGGGAGGGTCGCAGAGGCAAAAGGAGCCAAGAAGACTTGCCGTGAGGTTCCTCACAAGCCTGGATTTGAGCCCAGAGAGGCAGGTTCCAGAGCTCAGGCCAACTCCCCAGCAAAGGGAAGGAAAGTCTGCAGGACACGGAGGATCAGGCCCCCATGGACGGGTGGGGATTGGGACAGGGGCGGAGGTGACAGGCCAGTGGATAAGGCCTGAATTGACCCGTCCTGGCTATGAGATCCCCAGTAAAGGAGAAGCTAAAGTAAAGGGAAGCCGAGAAAGAGAAGGCTGGGAGGCCCAAGTGAGGTCAGGCGACCTGCTGGGCTTCTGGCCATTAATCCTGTTGACAGAGGCGGCAGGGGGCCTCCGCTGCTCCTTGGAGTCCTGGAAGAGATCCCGCCGGGGCTGCGACACAGCAGTGGGAGAAGGTGGCGGTGCCAGCATCCTGCTGCGGGCAGAGCTGCAGCCTTCCCTCACCCTCTGACTCACCAGGGCTAAGAATAAAGCCCAGGGACATGGGGGAGGGGTCAGGGCAGCACCCAGGCCTTCCCCTGCCCAGGCGGGAGCCCCGAATCCTCACCGAACCCTCGAGCCCAAGGTGCAGATTTGAACACTCTGGCAGGAAAGGGAAAGGAGTGACCTGCAAAACTAAGACTCCTGCCTGAGCAGGACTTCCAGGGCCGGGAAGAAAACAGGCACGCCTGCCCAGCACAAGCGTCTGAGTGTCAGCAGTGGGCGGCCTGCTCGGGCCCGCCCCGACCCCAGCCCACCCAGCGAGCACCATGCGGCCCTCTCTCTCACCAGGGCCCTTCCCCACAGAGCACACACTTGTCCTCGCGTTCTCCATCCAGCCCTGACCACTGCTGATCCCTTTCCTCGGATTTATCCGACTCTGGAGCTTCATCAGGTCCTCTATCTGGGCACAAGGCAGGGACATGTGGGGGGCTGGGCACAGGAACATGCCTGGGGACACAGCAGTGAACAGAAGGGACAGCACCTGTCCATACACTGAGCACCAATCCCAGGTGCTGAGGACCCAGCAGTGAACTGCAGGACAAAGGGCCTGCCCTCCTGGAGCTGACAGTCTGATGAGAGGAGACAGAGAGTCAACTAGAAGAAATACATATGTACATGCAAATTATGTATTATATAAAATAAATACAGTGTGTGTGTGTGTGTGTGTGAGAGAGAGAGGCTGATGATAAAAAGGGGGAGGCCTTGGAGTTCCCATTGTGCTCAGTAGGTTAAGAACCAGACTAGTCTGGAGTTCCCATTGTGGCTCAGCAGAAACGAACCCAACTAGTACCCATGAGGATGCAGGTTTACGATCTCTGGCCCTGCTCAGTGGGTTAAGGATCTGGCATTGCCGTGACTTGTGGCCCAGGTTGCAGACATGGCTCAGATCTGGCGTGGCTGTGGCTGTGGCGTAGGCCCGCAGCTGCAGCTCCAATTCAACCCCTAGCCTGGGAACTTCCACATGCTCTGGTGCAACAGTAAAAAAAAAAAAGGGGAGGGAGGGGGGCAGGGGGGTAGAAGGCCTTGCTATAAAGGCTTGAAGGAAATAAGAGAGTAAGCCAATTGTCCAGGTGGGGAAAGTATCTGAGAGAGGAGTGCTCCAAGCACAAGACACAGCCACTGCGAAGGCCCCAGGGCAGAAACACGTCTGGCCTTCAGGAGCAACAATGGAGAGGCCCGCGTGATGCAAGAGCAACAGGAGATAAAGTTGAGGAAGAAGGTGGAAGATGGGGAAGGACAGGCTGTGCAGGACTCACAGGCCACCGAAAGGAGGCTTGACCTTCACTCAGAGTGACATGGAGACTGTGGATCGCATGTATCATTCGCTGTTTTGTGCCTTCAGACAGCGGTTCTCAACTAAAGGCAAGCCCCCCCCCAGGGGGAAGGGGCATTTGACAATGTCTGGAGACATGTTCGGTGTCACTGCTGGAGTCGGACTGGGGGCTATGCTGTGCGCACGTTGCAGGTAGAGGCCAGGGCTTCTGCTCAGCATCCACAAGGCAGAGGACAGCCCCCCAAGAGAGGACTACTGGGCCCCAAAGGTCAATAGCGCTGAGGCTGAGAAACCCTATTTTAAGAGAATCCCTGCCCTTACCAAGTCTAGAGACCTTATTCCCCTGACACACTCCTTCGGCAGATAGAGTTTGGGCTCCTCATCACGTAACAGAGGGCCAGCAACTGGGCCTCCGTTTCTGTGTCTGTACAGTGGGAACACCAATGAGGTGATGTAAACATGCACCTAATAAAGCATGAGCCAGAACACACAGTAGGTGGTCAATAAATACCACTGCTGTCATTGTTTCTACTGCCAGATCCATTCCTTGCCACGTCCCTGCCACCTCTCCAGCCTCACCAAATGATTCTTTTTTTCACCCAAAAAAGATGTTCTGAGCCCCCGCTAATGTGCTGTGCTGGCCAGAGCCACCACAAATGTCCTCATCCCAACCCCCAGAATGAATGAGCGTGTCACCTTACACGGCAAAAGGGCCTTTGTCGTTGTGGTTCAGTTGAGGACCTCGAGATCGGCCCCGGGGGGCCCCACAGACTCACAAGGGAGGCTGGAGGGCTGCAGGCAGAGACAGAGCAGGAGAAGTGATATCAAAGGCGGAGGTCACAGTCATGCAGGGCCACGAGTCCAGGAACTCGGGTGGCCTCTAGAAGCTGGAAAAGGGCAAGAAATGGATTCTCCCCAAGAGCCTCCAGAAGGCAGGCCAGCAATGCATTCAGACCTTCTGGCTCCAGGTTCCACAAGAGAATAAATCTGTGTTGCTTGAAGCCAAAAGTCTGCAGCGACTTGTTACAGCAATCACCAGAAACTCATACAGCAGAGAGCTAGAAGGAGACAAGGGTTGGCGGTGCCCGCAGCAAACTGATAGTCCTGCTGGCCCCCAGGCCCCGGTGCAGGCCAGAGCCCCTCCTGTCCCCACCCTGCTTTGAAACAAGTTCCGCCCTGCAGCACCTGCTCTGTGATGCCCTGGGCTCTGCTGGCCCAGGGCTCTTGTAACAACTTTCTGAAGAGTGGATGGATTCCCATGCCTATCTCCCCCCGCGGGGGGAGCTGCTTAGGAAATGCTTTTGAATGATAATGAAGTGGGAATAACGGAAAATATTCATTTTAAAACTTCATTTTGATAGGTAACAAGTGACTCAAATTTAAATACATGTATGTGTATGTGTGTGTTTATATGTGTACATGTGTGTCATTTATGTGTGTACCTATGTGTGTGCAAATGTTTGCTGCACACATGTGTATAAGTGCATGTGTGTATGTGTGCATACGTACATGTATACGCACAAATATATCCGTATATATACCTATATAAAGGCAAACAGTAAAAAGCTCCTCTGCCTCCCTCCTCCCCACAAACCATCCCCTCTGTGCCACTTGGGTGGTTGCCAATCTTTGGCAATTCCAAACAATGACACAATGAGTCCCCTTAGAAATTACTCCTTAAGCTAAAGGACAGCCTGACCCAGAGACCAACAGAGCTTCACTTAACCACTCGCGAGCCCCGAGGGCGGAAAACAAGGTGGCCTAGGTTGAGCGTGATAACCTGGAGACTCACAGAAACTAAAGATAAACGCTGACCCAGTGACGGCTGCGGGAATGCAGCCGTTGCACACGACCAGATGCATCTGGAGGGATGACGTCACTCTCCGGGAGGCACCTGTCCCCCAGGTTCACTGCAGCACTGGTCGCAACAGCCAAGACACACCAACAACGAAATGCCCACCGAGGGGTGAATGGATGAAGAAAACGTGATATGCGCACACACAATGAAAGGTTACTCAACTATAAATAAAGGAAATCCAGCCATGCGTGACAACACAGATGAACCCCGAGGGCATTACGCTGAGTGAAACCTCACACAAAGACAAATAGAGTCATGTTCTCATTTATTTGTAGAATCCAAAAGAGCAGAACTCAAGAAAATAGGGGAACAGTGGTTGCCAGAGGTTGGGGGGGGTGGCGGAAATGGGGTGACACTGGTTAAAGAGTACAAACCTCCAGTTGTAAGCTGAATAAGTTATAGTCAACATACAGCATGGTGACTATAGTTAATAATACCGGACCATACGCTTGAAAACTGTTAAGAGCATAGAGGAAAAAAAAATTACCACAACACAAAAATAAAAAAGGGAATTAGGAGTTCTCGTTGAAATGCACTGGGTTAAGAATCTAACTGCAGTGGCTTGGATCGCTGCCGAGGCGTGGGTTCAATCCCCCGCCCGGTGCAGTGGGTTAGCGGATCTGGCACTGCCACAGCTGCAGTGCTCAGATTCAGTCCGGGGCCTGGGAACTTCCATATGCCATGGGTGTGGCCATGAGGGGTAAAAAAATGTGAGGGGACGGAGGTGTTCACTAATCTTACTGTACTAGTTATTTCACGTTAGACACGTTATCAAGTCATCATGCTGTACAACTTAAATTCACATATGCTGTATGTCAGGAATAGTTCGATAAAGCTGGGGGGAAATCAGTAATTAAAGGAGTATAGTTCCTGGAGGTTTACAGCTCTATAAATATTATAATTGTATTATATAATGTTTCATTTGGGGGGGCCACGCCCACAGCATGTGGAAGTTCCCAGGCCAGGGATAAAACTTGAGCCACAGCAGCAACCTGAACCACTGCAATGATAACACGAGAACCCACTGCACCAAGAGAACTACTATGATCTTTTTTTTTTTGGCCACACTTGTGGCATGTGGAAGTTCCTGCATCAGGGACTGAATCTGTGCCACAACAGCAACGTGAGCCACAACAAGGACAAAACCGATCCCTTTCTTTTTTTTTTTTCTTTTTGGCTTTTTGGGGCCACACCCTCAGCCTATGGAGGTTCCCAGGCTAGAGGTTGAATCAGAGCTATAGCAGCCAGCCGACACCACAGCCACGGCAATGTGGGATCCGAGCCCCATCAGTGACCTATACCAGCTCATGGCAACACTGGATCCTCAACCCACTGAGCGAGGCCAGGGACCGAACCTGCACCCTCATGGATCCTAGTCAGATTCATTTTTGCTGAGCCACGATGGGAACTCCCAAAACTAGATCCTTAGCCCACTGTGCCACAAGGGAATTCTGAACTCCTATAATGTTTAATCTTTTTTGTCTTTTTTGGCCACCCTGCAGTATGTGGAGGTCCCCAGGCCAGGGATCAGATCCAAGCCTCACGCCACAGGTAGGACAATGCCAGATCCTTTACCCCACTGGGCCGTGCCAGGGATCGAACATGCATCCTAGCGCTGCCGAGACCTATAATGTTTAATTTTTAACAAAATAAGAGAAACCAGCTACACCCTCAGTGCCGGATACAGTAACTCCCAGCTTCCTGGGGCCATTGAGCCCTTGAGACGAGGCTCGTCCAAATCGAGATGTGCTACAAAAAACACACTGGATTTAGTAGTGGCCATGTCCACATACTAAAGAAATGCAAAATACCTTTTATTAAGTATATTCCCAAATGATAACATTTTGCATGCACTGGGTTAAATAAAACACATTGTTGAAATCATTTCACCTATTTATTTATTTATTTGCTTTTTAGGGCCGCACCCACAGCATATGGAGGTTCCCAGGCTAGGGGTAAAATCGGAGCTAAAGCTGCTGGTGTACGCCACAGCCACAGCAATGCAGGATCCGAGCCACGTCTGCAACCTG
Source organism: Catagonus wagneri (assembly GCA_004024745.2). Lineage (NCBI taxonomy): Eukaryota > Metazoa > Chordata > Mammalia > Artiodactyla > Tayassuidae > Catagonus > Catagonus wagneri. The sequence continues at coordinate 3,488,446 of PVHT020000063.1, forward strand.
CACCAGAGCTCATGGCAATGCTAGATCCTTAACCCACTGAGCGAGGCCAGGGATCAAACCGCAACCTCCTAGTTCCTAGTCAGATTCATTTCCACTGCACCATGACGGGAACTCCTGTTTGTTTTTTCTTAATGTGGCTACCAGATAATTAAAATTCCCTTTTCTTAATGTGGCTACCAGATAATTAAAATTCTCTTTTCTTAATGTGGCTACCAGATAATTAAAATTCCCTATGTGGCCTGTGTTGTATTTCTACTGAGCAGTGCTTAGTTAGCTAGAAAGGTAAGGAAACTATCCAGGAAATGAGAGTGTGCAGGTTTGCTGGGAGAGGACATGGCCATGGACATTGATAAAAATGAAATCCTTTTGAACCCTAATCTGAAATAGTAAAAGAAAAAAAGCACCACTAGAAGATGTGGCATGGAGTACCCATTGTGGCTCACAGTAACAAATCCAACTAGTATCCATGAGGACGCAGATTTGTTCTCTAGTCTCACTCAGTGGGTTAAGGATCCGGCATTGCCGCAAACTGTGGTGTAGGTCGCAGGCACGGCTTGGATCCCGAGGTGGCTGTGGTGGAGGCCGACAGCTGCAGCTCCAATTTGACCCCTACCCTGGCAACTTCCATTTGCCACAAGTACGTCCCTAAAAAGAACCCCGTGCCCAAAAAAAAAAAAAAAGTGGGACTGTTTCCTCACCAGGCAAATGTTTATTCCACCCCAGTCTCCTAACAGGCCGCCCCTCCCCCTCTAGGCCAGTCTCCACAGAGCAGCCAAGAGGATGGCTTCCAACCGCAACCCTGATCCCATCACACTCTGCCCGAAACTCCGTACCGCGGGCTCTGGGTCCAGCCCCGGCTCACCACTCTTGGACCACTCTGTGCCCCAGGGCCTTTGCACGGCCAGTTGTCTCTGCTGGATGCCCTTCTCCTCTCACTGTCCTGACTTCAGCTCAGAGGCGTCCTTTGATTCTCAGCTGAAACAGCCCTTCCTCGGAGAGGCCTGCCCAGCTCCCGGGATCCTTCATTTAACCACCTCACGTTCCTCTGTAGATTTCCTCCAGGGCAGTGTCCATACTCTCTCATTAACTGTTTCCTTCATCCGGGGCATATATCCATTCAAAACGATACATGCACCCCTATGTTCACTCCAGCTCTAGTCACAATAGCCAAGACATGAAAACAGCCCAAATGTCCGTGACAGATGAACGGATTTAAAAAATGTGATATATATATATATACAATGGAATACTACCCGGCCATAAAAAGGACAAAACAATGCCATCTGCAGCAACATGGATGGAACTAGAGATTATCATACTAAGTGAAACCAGAGAGAGAAAGACAAATGCCATATGATACCACTTATATGTGGAATCTAAAATATGGCACAAACGATCTATGTACAAGACAGAAACAGATCATGGACTTGGAGAACTGACTTGTGTTTGCCAGGGAGGAGAGGGGAGAGATGGGGACAGAGTCTGGGGCTGGTAGATGCAACTATTATATTTAGAACAGATAAGTAATGGGGGTCCCACTGCACAGCACAGGAACTGCATCCAGTCTCTTGGGACACGATGGAAGATAATACGGAAAAAAAAAGAATGTGTATATATACATATATATACACACACACATACACATGGCTGTGTCACTTTGATGTACAGTGGAAACTGAAGGAACACTGTGAATCAACTACACTTGAAAAAAAAATTTTTTTTAATATTTCTTTCAGATTTGTCAATGCCATATTATCTTATTTACATTATATATGTTATGGAATAGGAGATATAGTATAGAAAATGCTATGTGTAATACATAACTTAGGTGAACCATACGAATTTCATCTGTGACGATCAGGGCTTGGCAAACTACCACCCAAGTGCTGAAGCTGGCCTGTGCCTATTTTTGTATAGCCCTGGAATTAGAGACGGAGTCTTTTTTTTTTTTTCTTTTTGGGGCCACACCCGCAGCATATGGAGGTTCCCAAGCTAGGGGTCCAATCCGAGCTACAGCTGCCGGCCTATGCCACAGCCACAGCCACGCCAGATCCGAGCCGCGTCTCCGACCTACACCACAGCTCATGGCAATGCCAGATCCTTAACCCACTGAGCAAGGTCAGGGATCGAACCCGTAACCCCATGGTTCCTAGTCAGATTCGTTAACCGCTGCACCACGACGGGAACTGAGTCCACATTTTTTTTTTTTTTTTAATTTAAAATGTAAAAAAAGACCCTGAGCCTTTTGCCAAGGGTGTGGCTCAATTCTGCCTCTTGGCCTGCAAAGCCTAAAACATTTACAACCTAGCCCTTGGCAGGAAAAGTTTGCCAGCTCTGGAAATAGGTCAAGAATCACTGAATGCCGGCAATTTCATGTGGCTCTACCTGAAGCTGCTAACTTCGCATGTGACCTTTTCTGGGTCCCACCCTCGTCCCAGACCGTCGGTTCCCCAAGGGCAGTGAATGCCCAGGTCTGGTTCCTCGATGCGGCTGCGCCCCAGCCCCCACCCCGACTGCTGCGGCTCCTGGCACATGGCAGGCACTCAGAAAGGGCCTGTGGAATCTGTGAGCAGGCACCAGAATGACTCTCAGCAAATTGAAAACTGGATGCAGCCAACACGGGTGACCCTGGCATGCACCCTGCTGCGGCTTAAGGACACAGAGGTGGACCGACGGGAGTGACAAAACGCTCCAAAATTGACCGTGGAGACGGATGTACAGCTCTGTGACCATAAAGCTGACAAACTGTACCTTGCCAACGGGCAAATTACTGGGCATGCGAATTATGCTTCAATCAAGGTATTTTAAAAAAATAAAAGATGAGTAAGACCCAGGGTCATTCTGACTATGTGAAATTTTCACCTTACATACTCTGTCCTTAAAACCTAACACTCTTCGGAGTTTCCTGATGGCCTAGCAGTTAAGGATCCAGTGTTGTCACTGCTGTGGTGCGGGTTCAATCCCTGGCCTAGGAACTTTCGCATGTCACCAAAAAAACACTAACACTCTTAAAAAAAAATTAATAAATACACATACATCCCACTACATCACCTCAGTAAAAGGATACACCTAGATGGGACTTGTTCGTATTTGTTTTTAAAAAAAATTAATGCAATGTCTTTTCCCATTGCTATCTTGCTTATAACTAGATTATCTGTTCCCTTAACCCAAGGTTTCTCATCTTGGCACTAGCAGCATCTGGGGCCATTTAATTCTCTGTGTGAGGCTGTCCTTTGGGTGGTGGGGGATCTGTCCGCACCCCTGGGCTCCGCCCACTGGAAGCCAGAAGTAGCCTCAGCCCCATCTCTCTCCACCCCTAGTAATGATAATAAAAGTGTCTGTAGACAGTGTCAATGTCCCCTAGAGGCCGAATTGCCCTGGTTTTGATCCACTGACTTTTTTTGGGGGGGGGGCTTTTTAGGGCCATACCCGAAGAATATGGAAGTTCCCAGGTCAAGGGCTGAATCAGAGCTGCCAGCCTGCACCACAGCCACAGCAGTGCTAGATGCAAGCCACATCTGCGACCTATACCACAGTTCACGGCAATGCCAGATCCTTAACCCACTGAGCAAGGCCTGGGATCAACTAGCATCTTCATGGATACTAGTGAGGTTTGTAACCTGCTGAGCCACAACGGGAACTCCCCTGATGCACTGTCGTAACAGTTCTTCCATCTGGTCCCACTCCTGCCACCAATACCTAGTGACCTAAAGACACGTCCACCTGCCCGTCCATTCATTCAACACGTTTACTAAGCTCCACTTTGTAACCGGAGTGAACCAGAAACATCCACATCTGTATCCTGCCCTCAAGAACCTTAGAACTTTGTGCAGAAGGTGCATGGCTACATAAAGGGCTAAGAGATTTTTTTTTTTTTTTTTTTTAGGGCCACACCCTTGGCACATGGAGGTTCCCAGCCTAGGGGTCTAATCGGAGCTGTGGCCGCCGGCCTATACCACAACCACAGCCACGTGGGATCCGAGCCACGTCTGTGACCTACACCACAGCTCACGGCAACACCGGATCCTTAACCCACTGAGCGGGGCCAGGGATCGAACCCGCAACCTCCTGGCTCCTAGTCGGATTCTTTTCCGCTGCATCACAAAGAGAACTCCAGGGCTAAGAGATTTTGAAAGCACTAAGTACCATTGAAGCCAGACATATAATTGTTTCTAGGAAACAAAGAGAGTTAACTCACAGAGCGAAAGGGAAGAAAACTTGGCTTCCTCACCCCCATGGCAAGGACGATATTACCTAGGTTTTCAGAATCATCATGAAGACTTAATCCACACATTACACTACGTCATCTTTATCCCCGACCCTTCAAGGCGGCTCCTACGGTTCCCATTTCACAGAAGCAACTAGGGCGCAGAGAGGTATAGCAACTGGCCCGAGGTGGCAGAGCCTGGGGGCCAGAGACCTCAGCGCGGGCTGGCTCAACGCTGCAGGTCCAGCCTCCCCAAGCAAATACACACGCAACAACAGACAAGTATCTGGCAATCGCTCTGTTTTTGGAAGTTACTGTCATGGTGGTTACGTCCACCTGGGAACCCAGAGCAGGCTTCGCGAAAGAGGTGACGCTGAAGGGGCGGGAGCCAAGATCTGCCAACGTGGAAACGAGAGGGAACAGCGTTCCAGGAGAGCACACGGCAGGATGGAAGGCGGCCGGTGGACCAGCTTAGGGCATTCAAGGCCATCAAGAAGTGGAAGAGGGAGTTCCCTTCGTGGCTCAGTGGTTAATGAATCCGACTAAGAACCATGAGGTTGAGGGTTCGATCCCTGGCCTTGCTCAGTGGGTTAAGGATCCGGCGTTGCCGTGAGCTGTGGTGAAGGTTGCAGACGCGGCTCAGATCCTGCGTTGCTGTGGCTGTGGCGAAGGCCGGCGGCTACAGCTCCTGTTAGATCCCTAGCCTGGGAACCTCCATATGCCACGGGTGCGGCTCTACATAAAAGGCAAAAGGACAAAAAAAAAAAAAAAAGTGGAAGAGAGTGACTGGGTGACAAACAGTCACTGGGAGGACAGGCCGGGGCCTGAATGAGTTACTCAGCAAAATCAAACGGAGCTCCATGCGGGACTACCACCGGGAAAGCGCTGCATCACCCTCACCCTGCAAAAGCTCGAGGAATTATGCAACCCAGAGGGAAACGTCTTGGCTTCCTCCTCGCCACCCCTTCTTTTGAGTGCTGCCCAGAACTGCAAATTGGGAGAGCCACCTCATCCTCAAAAAAACCCCCAGGGGACACCACGCCCCGGTCCCCTGCCCGGGAGCCTCCCAACTCAAGGAGTGTCCCCGCTGGCCCACCATCCCAAGGTCTCTACCCCTAACTGAAATCCAGACTCCGGGCTCCCCACCCGAGCAGGGCGGCGGCAGGCGGAGGTGGCCCCGGGAGCTGGCACTGTTGCGGCGACAGCCATGATTTGGAGGTCAAAGGCACAGGCTTCGGAGTAGACAGCCTGGGCTCGAACCCTGTCACCACCGCATCCTGGCTGTGTAGCCTCAGGGGAGTTGCTCCACCTCTCTGACTTCGAGCCACTCATCTCTCACTGGACCATGAATGCTCAGTGTTAGGGGAGGGGGGTGGTCGCTGGGGCAGAGCTTGCTGCAGCTACGTCTACGGTATTATTATTATTATTGCCCCACCACTGTTGTTGCTGTTGTCACCACCCCTGAGTGAGGACAACTGCTCATAAAGCCATGTGCCCTGATGCTGCAGCCCCTCCCAGGAGACTTTCATCTGTTCATTTAGCCACAGTCACGTGGCTCAGTCTGCGGGAAAAGACCCCACTGCCGCCCACCTGCGTTCTCCCAGCATGCCCCTGACCCAGAAGCACCCACAATGGCTACTGTCAAACAGGCACTACGGTGACGACCGGGGACACTCCCATCACCGTGGAGGTGGTACGATCCTTGGGAGCCGAGACTCTAGGCCAAACAGCAGGAATCCCCTCCCAGTTCTGCTACATAAGCGCTGTGTGGTGACCTGGGGCCTCGGTTTCCCCACCTGTAAAGTGGGGGTGGTAAGAGTCCACTAACGTCACACGGTTGTTCTGAGGATTAAAGGGCAAGTGTTCTGACAGGGCCCGGGGCTCACGAGCCCCATGAGTGTTAGTGACAAACACTAACCCAGTCTTTCCGGGTCCTGAAGGGCACAGTCACCCCCCCCCACCCACTTAGGCCCAGGACACTCTCTCCCGAGCCTGGAGCTGCGGCTGCGATGATGGCCTGCCCATCGTTCCACGACCTCACGCAACTTTTTCCCACCCCAGGGCCTCCCACCCGCTGTTCCGGATCTGGAACGCCCTTGGCCTGGCCAGCGCCTTCTCCCCCGTCCAGTGATGCTGGAGGAGAGAGGCCACCCCGGCTTGGGTGCCTCCCTTCCCCGTCCTTCACCGGGACCAAATCCTGCGTATTTCCTTCGGCACCTCTGTGTTTACGTGCAGCCGGGGCAGGGGTTACCGTCCAGACCCCAGCCAGGCGGTGTGGCTTTGAAGCCAACACCGCCACCTACCAGCGGGGTGACGTCACCCCTTTCTCTGCCATTTCCCCGACAGTCCTGACTCCACTCCTGTCGGGATGGACTCCTTAATGCTGATCAAGTTCAGAACAGTCCCCGAGCCCAGGAAGCTCCCTGCAAGTCGGCAGCATCAACCACTTCCTGCTGACTTCTGAGCGCTGCTCCTTCCCTCCCACCTAGCGTAATCTTCCCAAAGCAGGATCTCATCCTTTCACTTCCGAAGACAGGAGGCGCGCTTTAAGGACTTGCTCAGCAAAAGAAAGGAGGGGTGAATAAACCTATCAGAGGAGCAACCCAGAAACCAGAAATGTGAAAAGCCAGACTCTTGTCACCGTCTGTGACTCAGCAATCCTAGTTACCGGCATGGGTCCAAAGGAAATAACTCAAACAGCAAGAAAAGGAACAATTTTACACACGCTGGGCTGTTCACAGTGACAACCAGGAAGCTCTCAGGCATGCAAGGGCTGAGCACACAGTGGCAGGAGCTCCCGCTGAAAATGACCCAGCTGTCACGAACCAAAGCCAGGGGCCACCTCCAGCCCTAGAGAGGCCGCCCACGGAGACAGGCAGGCACCGGCTAGCCGGTGTTAAACCCTCTGAGGGGGTTGTTAAGCCCCACTTGAGAGAGTTCCCATTGTAGCTCAGCAATAACGAACCCGATCATTATCCGTGAGGACGTGGGTTCGATCCCTGGCCTCGCTCTGTGGGCTAAGGATCCGGCTGTGCCGTGAGCTGTGGTTTAGGTCGCAGACGCAGCTCAGATCCCGTGTTGCTGTAACTGTGGTGTAGACCAGCAGCTGCGGCTCCGATTGGACCCCTAGCCTGGAACCTCCATATACCTCGGGTGCGGCCCTAAAAACCAAAAAAATTAATAAATAAAATAAGGCTCGCATGAAAGCAGCCCAGGAACAGAGCACAGACAACATCCACAACCAGCTAAGAGCTGTGATTAACGGTTCGGGGAAGACCCCAAAACAAGGAAACACTTGGTGCTGAAGGTGGGAGGTCTTTCTTCTTTTTTCTCCTGGAAAGGTTTCCACAACCTCATAGCAAGTCCTTAAACAACCCCAGGCACAGTCTCCCCTGTTTAAATCCCTGAAACAAATCTATAGGGTGACACGTGCTACGATGATTCTCCATTTTACAGACAAAGAAACTGAGGCACAGAATAAAAAGGCTTCCTGACCTGGGCCGAGGAGACGGTGTCGCCCAGAAGACCAGAAGTCAACTGTGACTAACTCGGGGACCAATCCAGGAGCTTACGCGCTTTTTCCGTCTTGGCTTCCTCCCGGATCCTGCGAGTTCACTTTGTGACACAGCCATGCCTGCTTTGGTCCAATCACGACGATGAAAAAGGCAGTAACAACAGCAACGGTTTAGCAGCAGGAACAGCACTGCACAGTAACAGGACTAGCACGGTAACTGTATATTAACTCTGAAGTTCCCTGGCAGTCTGGTGGTTAGGACTCGGCACTTTCACCGCTGTGGCCCAGGTTCAATCCCTGGTCTGGGGCCTGAGATCCCCCATCAAGCTGCCGCACACTGCAGCCACACATACACATCCATTTAATTTGGCCACTCTATAAGCCAGGCACTACCATTATCCCCATTTTGCACACATGAGAAAACAGAGGCAGAAAGTGGTAAAGTCACTTTACTAAAGTCACAGCTGGCAAGCAGTAGAACCAGGGTCTGAATAGAGGCTCCACTGGCTCCCTGTGCTGCTCTTTTCCTCTAAACATCCTCACGACTGGCCTCCACGGGGCAGGGAGGCTTTGGTTTCACTTGCACTTAGCATCAGACCTACAATAAAAGAATTCATACACTGGAGTTCCCATCCTGGCTCAGCGGTAACGCACCAGTGTCCATGAGGACTTGGGTTTGATCCCTGGCCTTGCTCAGTGGGTTAGGGATCCGGCGTTGCCATGAGCCATGGTGTATGTTGCAGATGCGACTCAGACCCCAAGTTGCTGTGGCGTAGGCCGGTGGCTGAAGCTCCGATTCGACCCCTAGCCTGGGAACCTCCATATGCTGGGGGTGTGGCCCTAAAAAGACAGAAAAAAAAATTCACACACAGAACAGGGAGCGACTAGAAATCATTATCTGATTGCATCAATTCTTTTTTTGCTTTGGTCCCGAGGCATGTGGAAATTCCCAGGCCAGGGATCGAACCCGAGTCACATCAATAACAACACCAGATCCTTAACTGCCAGACCAGCGGGGAGCTCCTGCATCGATTCTTAAGACCTGCGTTTCTTCTCGTGCTGTGGACCTGCAGCTCTCGATCCCCTGCGTCCGCCGCCTCTGCCCGCCGTGCTCTCGTGGCCAAGCACCCCTGAAATTGGGAGGCCTGTCACAACAGCCAGCCTCTTAGATCTGATGAGCTGCACAGCCCCTCTCGCAATAGGCCGGGCTCTTACTAACCTTACGGCACCATGAGGGGTGGCAAGAGGCTTTTTTTCCTTAAGTTTCTAGAATCAAGACGGAAAAATGGTAACTGCCTTTACTTCTCAGCCAAGCCAACCCTAGGAGCAAGGCAATCCCCACCCGCGCCTCACCTTCTCGCTTCCGCTCCACAACAACTCAATTAACTAGAATGGGGGGGAGTTAATTGTCAAGCTACCTGACCAGGCCACCTCGGGCAAAACTGCCAGCTGCCTTCTTGTCTCCACAGCTCCTTCTCCAGGCCCTTGCCCAAGCCAGGTTGTTTTTGCCAAATCCAGGCAGAGAGGAGGCAATGAAATCTCCTTCTCAATTACATTCGTACAAGCCCTTTCCAAAGGGCCACGGTTTCTGCCTTGGCCCCCCGAGAGGATCGTCTCTGCAAGCACAGTATTCTTTCTGAAACATGCATTCACACAGGATTTGTCTGGCAAGAGGGTTATTATTTCAACCACTTCCGGGTCCGTAAGCCCATTCGCCCCAGTTTCTTTTTCTTTCCTTTTTTTTCTTCTTTTTAGGGCTGCACCTGCGGCCTATGGACGTTCCCAGGCTAGGGGCGGAATCAGAGCTGCAGCTGCGAGCCCATGCCACAGCCGCAACAGCACTGCATCTGAGCCGTATCTCTGAGCTACCCCACAGCTTGCGGCCATGCGGGGTCCTGAAGCCACTGAGTGGGGCCAGGGATAGGACACTAATCGGATTCTTAACCCACGGAGCCACAATGGGAACTCCCCCAGTTTCTATGAGGTACTCAGGGAGTGGCAACACCCTGAATTCACATCCACACGTCAACTGCTTCTCAGATTTACTGGCGATCCCATATTAGCTGTGGGAACAGGCCTGAAAAGTACAAGCAGGCTACAGAGGTAAAGTGTTACCGACACAGCCATCAGGGAGAAAGCACAACCACACAGTGGTTAAAGTGACCAGCAGATCATGGCCTTGCCCAAAACATGGTAGCACGTGTTTTGAGTCTGGGCGAGGGTTTCTCTGCCTTCACACACTTGACATTTAGGCCCTGATAATTCTTTGTTATCGGGGAGCTTCCCTGTCGTACAAGGTAAACAGCACCCCTGGCCTCCACGCACTAGATGCCAGGAGCACCCTCCTTCCAGCTTTGACAACCAAAAATGTTTTCAGACGTTGACCAATGTCCCCTGGGGCAAAATCACCCAGAGTTGAGAAGCACTGATCTAGACAATTTGCAGAATATCCTGGTTGTTCATTCTGGGGTGACAAACTTAATAGCTATTAGATAATACGAGACTAGGAGTTACCGCAGTGGCGCAGCAGAAGCAAATCCAACTAGGAACCACGAGGCTGCGGGTATCCCTGGCCTTACTCAGTGGGTTAAGGATCCAGCATTGCCGTGAGCTGTGGTGTAGGTTGCAGACGCAGCTCAGACCACAGGTCACAGAGCCGGCTTGGATCTGGAGTTGCTGTGGCTGTGGTGTAGGCCGGCAGCTCTAGCTCCACCTGGGAACCTCCATATGCCGTGGGTGCAGCCTAAAAAGCAAAAAAAAAAAGGTTAGAAAACAAGGCTATCCAACCACCTGGAGAGGGAATGGTTATTAGCAAATCACTTTATTAGGTTCATGTTGACATTTCATCTCCAAGTAAATATGCTCATTAAAAACGGGTCAAATCCAAGATACACAGTCCATGAGACATAAAGAACATGTTTTCATGAAACCCTATTCCTGCTTTTAAAAAAACATATTTAGGGTATGTGAAGAAGAACTGAAAATTAAAATGCCAATAAGAAGTTTTCTCTAAAGAGCGTAATTATAGAGGGTTTTCACCTTTCACTATACTCATTCCCGCACTATTTTACACTGTACCTCTTATAATATCAAAGATGGGAATAAGAGGGAAAAAAGTCCCTTTAAGTAATTCATCCAGGACCATGTTTGTTTTCACATTTTACTATACTCGTTCCAGCACTGTTCCATTTTATACTTTCCTCTTATAATATCAGACCAAGAAGGGAAAAAGAGGAAAGAAAAAAGTCCCTTTAAGTAATTCAATCAGAACCATGTTTATAGTAACAGAAAACCCGGAACTTCCCCAGGATGCATCTGTCAGCAGCCCTCAGAGCGGGCACAGCCCACCTTCACTCAGGTACCATAGATTTAGATACTTAAGCAGGTCTTCATCCTAGACTACAAAGAAAATCTGCAGAATGACTTTCCTCTGCCCATCAGCCCCCATTTTCAAGCCGCTACCGGGTACCGCAGCATGCCTTCTCCAGACCCAGGCACCCTGCAGGCAGTCTACAACAACCGGGTGAATTAGCGTGAATCCGCAGATGCTGGGGACCAGTATCTGAATCCCTGGGGTCAGGCGGGGCCCCATCCCGATTCTGCCACGACCTGCACGGGGCCGGAGGCTGCAAGGAGGTGATGCACCGGGAGAGAACCACCACATGCAGAAATCCCCACTCTGCCGTCCCCGCCTGTCCCCTACTGTCCAGCCTCCCGCAGAACCAAGTGCCTGCTGCGCTCTGCTAATAAGCAGCCTCTCCATCTTGCTTCTTTTCTTTCCAGTTGTAAGATATGGGGCTGGATTTTGGTCCCCACTTTAGAGATGAGGACAGTGAGGCTCCCAGACGTTAAGTAACTGGCCCCAAGGTGGCAGGCAGGGAACTAGCAGGGACGGTTTTCAAATCTGGGCTCTTGAACCTGGCCTCTTGACCCCTGCAGTACACACGCCTGGCCTTCTTTGGAGTTGCGCCATCTCCTCACCCAAGCATCCCCAGGCCTCGAGCTGTCAATACTCAGACCCCCCACCACCACGCCCAACTGATACCCTCTTTGGGAATAAACAGGGTCTGACCCAGGGGTGGGCCCTTTCTTCACCCCTTCCCACCAAAGATGCAACTGAGCTGGAAGTGGGCCAACCCTGACCCTAGAACCAAGTGTGAAGTGGTTGGTCCACTCAGACCCCAGGGATCAGTGCACAAAAGTAAAAAGAGAGGCGAGCCCAAGACACTGCAACTGTGGTCCTCAGAGTCTCATCTACCACGTGTCTTTTCTCATCGATCCTGGGTTAGTAAAATGAATGACTTTGAGGAAGAAGCCTTATCAAAGGGCTCCCAGATAATCTAACTCGACTATAACTACAGCGTCATCCTCCCCAGCACACTTCAGCTCCAACTTTCCCCTGGGCCACTGGTCTCCAGCCCTGTAAAGCCTGATTAGAGGGACTGGAGAAGGCACTGCCATTAATATGCATCTCTCAGCTCCTCTTAATAATCATAAAAACAACAATAATGATGGGCACTCTTAGAGAGGCCCTGCTAGCATTGAGCCAACACTTTTTAAAAAACAAGCAGGGCTGTAGCTAGGACAAAACCTTTTCAAATGAAGTGAGATATCCACTCCACCCCTAAGAACATGTGCTAAAGAATTAAGTCAACAGTCACTACCCATACGATATTCATTAGAGAGTTTTCTTTGAGAAAAAAAAAAAAAGTTGGAAAACAGCAACCTAAATGTCAAACCACAGGCCACAATTATGGAAATTACCATCCACTAAGATAAGGAACTATTGCTGAGACATTTAAAGGTATAATTACAAAAGTTATACAGGAACATCAGAAAATCCTTAAGGACTAAATGAAGATACGGGGTAGAAAATAGTACATGCTCTGCAAGTGCAACCCTGCAAAACCACATAAAAATCTGGACAAGAATTGGATGCTAAAGCACCGAACAATGACCAATGGAAAAATACAGGCAACACACAAGACAAAGGGACAAGTTTCCCAATATACTGAGAGCGCCTGAGAATGGATGGGAAATGCCCGCCAGTGTAAAGATGCCGAAAAAGGAAACAGAGAGAAAGACGTACACGAGAAGAACATGCAAATCACGGGATCATGACATAGGATGCTCTGCTTCTAGCTTCCAAGTGAAATGCAGGTTAAAATAAGATATTTTTATATATTTTGATAATCTATCCAATTAACAGAATTGGAATTCTCATTCCTTGTCACTAGGAACGGACTTGCTATTTTCTGGAAAATAACCAGCCAATACCCATTAAAAATTAAAATTTACGGAGCTCCCATCGTGGCGCAGCAGAAACAAAAGTTAAAATTTACAGGAATGCCCTGGTGGTCTAGCAGGTGTTGGATCTGGTATTGCCACTGCTATGGCTTGGGTCACTGCTGTGGGGTGGGTTTGATCCTGAGCCTGGGAACATCTGTATGCTGTGGGCGTGGCCAAAAAATTAAAATTTACATAATTTTAACCCATGTACAAAGATGTTCACTGGAACACTGCTTACAGAACAAAAATAAGAAATAATGCAAGTGACATTATTAATTGGGAAATGGGTGAATTAATTACAGCAAATCTATAACGTGGAATACGCTAAAGAATTACTGTTATGAGTCAGTGTATAGAATGTACCATATGTTAAGCAAAAATAAAAAGCTGAGTAATGACATAACCTATTTTACCTTTAAACATATTATTTATCTTTATAAGCATTTCTATGATTATAGAGAAAGGACTGGAAGAGTATTTTGGTTATTAGAGAAAATTAATGCTTTTTTCTTTTTTTGGCCACGCCCACAACATGTGGACGTTCCTGGGCCAAGGACTGAACTCTCCCACAGCAGCAACAAAACTGGATCCTTAACCCATCGCGCCACAAGGGAACTCCTAATACTTTATTTAAATATCTCTATGTTGTCTGTTTTGTTACAAGGCGTGTCACTTTGGGAACCAGAAAACTTTAATGTAAACTAGAAAGTTTATGTGTAAAAATTAAATCAGAATTGTATTAGCTTGATGGGGTTACGAGGAAAACTTCTGCATGCTAATTTTTCTTTTTCTTTTGTCTTTTTAGGACCGCACCCACAGCATATGGAGGTTCCCAGGCTAGGGGGTCTAATCGGAGCTGTAACCACCAGCCTACACCACAGCCACAGCAATGCAGGATCAGAGCCATATCCGCAACCTACACCACAGCTCAGGGCAATGCCAGATCTTTAACCCACTGAGAGAGGACAGGGATCGAACACACAACCTCATGGTTCCTAGTCAGATTTGTTTCTGCTGCACCACAGCGGGAACTCCTACATGTTAAACTGTTGATATAAAAGTACATTCTAAACAACAGAGAATTCAAAGAACCTTTAAAAATTTAAACATATCTTTCTTTTTTGCTTTTTAGGGCCGCAACCACAGCACATGAAAATTCCCTGGCTAGAGGTCCAAACAGAGCTACAGGTACTGGCCTACATCACAGCCACAGCAACGCGAGATCCGAGCCACATCTGCAACTTACACCATAGTTCACAGCAACACCAGATGCCCCACCCACTGAGTGAGGCCAGGGATCAAACCCTCATCCTCATGGATACCAATCGGATTCATTTCCGCTGCGCCACAGTGGGAACTCCTAAACATATCACTTTCAAATTAGAGCAAAACCAATCGCTCTCTGGACCAAATCCACTGGAATGTAGGGTTTAACTGCGCTGAGCAAAAACCCGCTCACAGACAGGGAAGCAACGTGGCCCTGGTCAGTTTTCAACTTGATCAGTGCTCTCAAACTGCCAGGAACACAGCAGGTGCTTCATAAATGCTGCTGAGTCCATTAGCAGGAATATAAACTACAGCAGCCACCTGGCAATTAGAACTATCAGGTTTCAAAATGCCCACATTTCCCAAAGCCAGAGGTTTCTCGGGGGTGAGGGGAGATCTGCTCTGAGTCATTGACATCTGTCCGCATACACCGCAAAGATGAGCACGCCAAGCTCATCACGCCAAAAACTGGAACCAACGACCCGCACACTGCGTGAATATACGGCACAGTTACAAAGAGAAGCATGTGGGGCTTGTAAAATATTATTTCCTTTTCCTTTCAATTTGCATGTACTTAACTTGGAAAGAAAATCAACACCGGTTTCTAAAGTGAAAGGAGCAAGATACAGAAGTTGCTTAGAATACGAACTCATCTGGGGAGGAAAAAAAGATTGTAATTCTCTCTCGCCACCTCTCCCACGCCTCCCTCTCACTCATCACACATATTTGCATATGCTTGAAATTTTCTAGAAGGACACGCAAGAAACTACCATCACTGGCAACTTCTGCAAACAGAGCGTGAGGAGGGGGAATACTGAAACCTTTACTTTCCCTTGATATGATTCCAGAATATAGCTTTACTCTAGGTTTTTTTTTTTAACTTTCATTAAAAGTTAGAACCTTTTTAAAAGGACTTAAAAAGACAGCACAAGCAAAAAAGTCACCATGTAAGATTTTCCAGATCGCTTCAACACCTAGTGTTAAAACAAGAGTTTTCCAGCAACCTACAGGAAGTCATCTTAATCACACAAGACAGCACTCCATCATCTTGACGAGTCGGGAAAAGCCTCTGGAGAGGAAATCAAGGGCAGCGGGAAATCCCAACTGGATCTGACCCTGAACGTTGCAGCTAAGGTTCTAAAACAGATGAAGCTCATAAATATACAAATAAACTTAATTTTTAAAACCTGAGACTCATTCAAACATAAATGCATCAAAGCCCACAGCTGTTGGGGGGCAAGTAATTGCTCCATTTTCTTACCAAGCTGCAGTAAGCTTCCTCCTTGGAATTTCTACGTCCTTTTTACGACGACAAGCCACGGCATTAGTGCTTTAGGCATTTTTGCAGAAGGCTCCGGGAAAGATCTTCATGAAACCAGCTCTGTGTTTTGAGTTAAATGCTGTTAAACTTTGACCCACACCTCAGGGTCTTGGCATTTGCTGTTCCCTCTACCTAGGACTCCCTTCCCCTGCCCTTGCGCGGCCAGCTTCGGCATTCAGGTCAAAGGTCAAATGTCACTTCCTCCCAAGGGCTTTCTGGGGACACACCCCATCACAGTCTGCACCCCAGTTCACGTCTTGGCAACACCTGTCACTGTCCAAAAAATCACTTTGGTCATCCCCAGCGTTAGCCTCATGAGAATAGGCGTCTGTCTTGTTCGTGACTGTATTTCCTGCATCTAGAACAGTGTCAGCCCATAGTAGATGTTCAATTAATCATAAAAGATTGAAGAAACGAATGAGTGAGCAATGGCAGTGGGAAGAACAGGAGAACGAAGCCAGTGTTTTGAAGGCCACGCTCAAGGGCTCTGTGCCCGGGAAACGTGGGCACTTGAAGCATGCTCTCCAGAAAGGAAGGCATCCCTGAGCAGGTGGTTACCCAAGAGGCCACGTAAAGAGACACGAAGGTTCCCAAGGAGACAACTCCCTTGGGAAGCGACAGAGGGAAGGGAAAGGCCCCATAAAACCTCAATTACCACCTGAGGGGACTGGGCGCCACCCTCTCCGGTCCTCCAGACTCACTTTCCAGAACATGGTAACCTCCTCCAGGAAATGAACCCCACAATTACACCAAGGGGACACTTAAGCAGAACCCCAGACTTTGTAATTGTCTGCCTTTCCCGGGGCGGTTTAAGATGAAGGAGTCGTGCTTCAAAGCTGACCTCTAAAGGCAGGCACTGCACCCTGGGACTGAACCGTCACAGAGCGACCCCCCCACCCCCAACACGTCCCGACCAGAATGGATTAGAGGAGAAAGGCACAGCCCTGGGTGGAAAGAAGCAAACAGCATAGAGACGGCTGTGATTTCCTTCTCTAGCTAATTGGCGTTTAACCTCCTGAACGTCTCACTGAGCTTCTCCAAGGCAACCCGAGTAAGGCCAATTACGTGAGCAAATCGACAGGCTAAAAACTCAGGGAAATGCAGGGACAAGGCCAAAGTCTTGCCCCGAATTTCTTCTCCAGATTCTTCCACACCAACGGCTGTGGGACTTTGCCACCCAGGGGACATCTGACAACATCTGGAGACGTTTCTGTGTCACCACATGGGACAGGGGCTACTGGCATCGCGTGGGTCGAGACCAGCGATGTTGCCGGCCAACCTACAGCGCACGGGGCACCCCCGCAACGGGGAGAACCTGGCCTAAAATGTCAAGGCCGCCAGGCTGAGGGACAGGGCCACACCTGCCACCCCTCCCCCACAGCGGCTTGCTCATACCTCCATCCGCGGGACGCGGTGCCAGTTTCCAGGCCAGGCTGAGGGAAGCACTCGCCCTTGGTTTCCTTTTTTGCAAAATGTTCAGGCAAGTTTTTACAAGCAAGTTTTACTGACCATTAAGAGCTGGTGAGGACTTCCTGTCGTGGCGCAGTGGAAACAAATCCAACTAGGAACCCGGAGGTAGCAGGTTTGATCCCTGGCCTCGCTCAGTGGGTTAAGGATCTGGTGTTGCTGTGAGCTGTGGTGTAGGTTGCAGATGTGGCTCAGATCCCATGTGGCTGTGGCGCAGGCCGTCAGCTGTAGCTTCAACTAGACCCCTAGCCTGGGAACCTCCATAGGACTCAGGTGTGGTCCTAAAAAAAGAAAAAAAGAGCTGGTGAAGTCTAGACTTTATCCTGCCGTGAAAATCTGAAGCCAATATACAAACTGGACACTGGCTTCAAATTCCCCAGGCATTGATAATTCACTTATCCATCCCCCTTCTGCCAACATGACTGAGCCAGAACAGCTTGAAACGAGTGAGCCAGATGGGCCCCCATCACTTTACTGAAAGGCAGGGCTTCAGAGCAGGAGATGCCTGCTCAAATGCCTATAGGTGCCAGGTGGGTTCCATCAGTTGGGGAAGCAGACAAGGTGAGAAAACACAAATTTAAAAAAAACAACAGATACCAGGCCTTAGAATGAAAACTGCGATAGGAGTTCCCACTGTGGTGCAACAGGATCAGCGGCATCTCTGCAGTGCCAAGGATGCTGGTTCAATCCCCAACCCGGCACAGAGGATTAAAGGATCTGGTGTTGCCACTGCTGTGGCATAGGTCGCAACTGTAGCTTGGAACAGATCCCTGGTCCAGGATGTCTACATACCAAGGGAAGGCCAAAAGAGGGGGAAAAAAAAAAAAGAATTAAAGCTACAATAAGTAGGAGCGGGGACTGTGGCGAACTGGGGGCAGAGCAGCCAACCACCAACGTGCACAAATGCAGGTCCTCAGCAATGAGATGATTATTTTTTTCTTTCCTCTCTTTTTCTTTTCTTTTGGGCATGCCTGTGGCATGCAGAAGTTCCCAGGCCAGGGATCAAACCTGAGCCACAGAAGTGACAATGCCGAGTCCTTAATCACTAGGGCGCCAAGGAACTCCCAGATTTTTCAAAAGTCAGAAATCCAAAATTTTCTGTGAAACCTCCCCATCAGTAAATATTAGCAATCACAGTAATTTATAATTAAAATAAAGCCAAACCAGCACACTGCTGGGCTAGATCTAACCCCTCCCCCATCCACGAAACTGGTACCCCAGACTTTCAAATTCAAATGTCAATTGCGCCTACTGTGTACAAGGTGCTGAGATCTGGGAAAAGAGATGCAAGACTCAATTCAGACCCTTACAAACAAAATATAAAGTGGTGGGATGTGGAAGCTGAAAGGTTTATTTGACCTGATACTCCACTGCAGCAGGTGAGTGACTATTTCATCCTCGGAGGGCTCCAGAAAGAGGCTTCAACCCAGCTCAAAAAGCCACTACAAAGCTTCTTGCCATTCATTCATTCAACATTTACTGAGCACCAACTATGTCCCAGGCACTCTTCTAGATGCTGGGATTACAGCCATAGAAACAAGCACAGGCAAAAACCCCAGTCCCTGCGAAGCTGACCTTTTGGTGGGAATTTACAGAGTAAGTAAGTAAAAGATCTGGTGGAGATGGCACTCGAGGTGGCGGTGGGGGTGAGGTGCAGGGAAGGCAGCAGGGAGTGAGGGAAAGGCCGTCCAAGGTGACGTCTGAACCAGGATTTGGAGGTGCAGAAGGCCCCGGGGCAGCCTGGCAGCCAGCGAGTCTGAAGTGGAGTGAGACGGAAAAGAGCAAGTGATGTGGCCAGAGAGGTGAGGGGACCAGGTGCTGTCAGGCCTCCTGAGGCCCTCGAAGCCCTGCGGCCTTTCCCCTGAGGGAAGTGGGGAGTCACTGCAGGGTTTCAAGCAGAAGCGGGAGAGGATCTGACCTACGTCTCTGACAAGGTCCTTCTGGCTGCGGGGTTGAGACCAGACTGTGGGGCTCAAGGAAGGCAGCCGGGACGGCACGGAGCTGCTCACCGTGGCTCTGGCCACTGCGGTACCTGGGGAGGCTGGGAGAAGCAGGCAGATCTGGAAACATTTTTGAAGGAACAGGCAACAGGATTTGCTGACAGATCAGACATGGAACGGGAGGGAAAAGAGAGTCAGGGATGACGAGGGGCCTGGGCCAGAGCCTCTGGGGGCAGGGCTGCCAGCCGCCGAGACGGCGAGGGCTGGGGGCGAGGGGCTCGAAGTTCTGGCGGGAGGGACACGGTTAAGTGAGAGATGCCTGTTGAGACACCCAGGTGTGGATACGACTTCTAAAAAGTTGAGAACACAAATGGAAAAGATTTTTTTTTCTTTTTTTAATCCACCACCACATTCCAAAGGCCACACGCTCCGCTGGGGCTTCCTTCTGCAAGGCTGGAAGGCAATCCAGGCACCCTGGACTAAGCCTTGCCCTGTCCTCTCCAAGAGTCCCCTCTCCTCCTCCCAAGGCCATTTACCTTGTCACGCTGCCCTTCTGGGCATCAGGTTCAACATGCGTGAAGCGAGATGAGTGGAGGTAAAGACCGTATCGGTTTCAGGGGCCCCTTGACCCTAAGGATCCACAAGGGAGCAGGGAGGCTGGAAGGAGGGGCAGTTGGGAAGGAAAAGAAGAGAGGACAGTGGAGGGCGGCAAAGCGATGAGTCTAAAAACCCACAGAAAACTGGGAGAATAAGGAAAAAAAAAAAAAAAGCTGGCTCTTTCTAGATTGCTGTGAAGCCAAAGGGAACCATTCTGGCAAGAATCAGACTGACCCCAAGGTCAGACCTTAAACCAAGAGGAATTTCTCACGGCTTCTAAAATACTCCTTTCCCCCCACCCTTTGGCACCTAATTCAAATATCCAGGGGTTCACTGAGTTGGAGGACAGCTCGGGGCAACTCCGTGCCAAGCATCAGCACCGGGACCCAAGATTAGCAGGATTTCAGGAACTGGGCGACACGGGTCAGCCACTTCCATTCCCCCTCGGCAGCAGCAGGTACAGCAGCAAAAATTAACGAGAGGATTCCAGTCGGAGGCCCGCCTACACTGACTGAGTGCTAACTGTATACCAAGGGGCGACATTCTAAGCACCTGTGGCGGATCCGCTCTGTGCCGTGCTGTCACCCCGTCATCCTCCTGGGAAAGTAGGGCACAGACGGGGAAGACACTCCACCAAGACGCACAGCCAGGACTGGAAAGCCGCCACACTGCTCTGGTTCCTGACTTGTCACTTACTTTTTGACATTTTCTGATTTTTCTACACTGGACATGCAACATATTAATAAACACATTTTTTTTTTCTTTTTAGGGCCACACCTGCGGCATATGGAAGTTCCCGGTCCGGGGGTCGAATGAGAGCTGCAGCTGTCAGCCTACACCACAGCCACAACACTGAAGGTTCCGAGCTGCATTTGAGACCTACACTGCACCTCGCGGCGATACCAGATCCTTAACCCACTGAGCGGGGCCAGGGATCGAACCCTGTGTCCTCACGAGCACTATGTCAGGTTCTTAACCCACTGAGTCACAATGGGGACTCCTCCACATTTGTTTAAATAACTTGCAAGGGGAGGCCCATGCCCATTCTCCCAACCATCATTCGAACATCAATCACAAAACAGCCCTTCCCCATGGCAGCCGCCTTCAGTGGAAATACAGGTGAACTTGGCCCCTATTTTCCATTTAGGTGACCAAGTTCCTCTTTCATCCCAGAGCATTTGCCTAGGTGAAGGTGGTAAGTCAGCTGAACCCTCACCACTGCCGATTTCCACATCCTGATTTTTCTGGCCATTTCCTGGGGCTCAGAGGCAGGCACTGGCCCAGGAAGGAAGTGCAGCGCTAAGTGTCTCAGGTGGGCTAGTGGCCTTGATCTCTAAACTGGTGACCTTGGTCAAGGAAGGAACCAGGTATGGGTGGATGAGTGGCCCAATCCTAAATCCCAGCTGAAGAAAAAGTGGGTCCAAAGGAAGGACAAGCAACTCAAAACAGACAACTTCATTTCTGGAAGGAAGAATAACCACTGTTTAACTCTGTGCAGGGCACGGGCTAAGCTGCTTGCACATCAACGATACAAGGTGGGGACTTTGTTGGGGGGGGAGGGTCCCCACACCCATTTTACAGGTGAGGAAACTGAGGCACAGAGAAGCACAGTGGCTTGCCCAAGGTCACACAGTTACCTCTGGGCTCTCCTGCCCTTGAGGGTGCGCCCTGGAAAACACAGAGGTCACCTGCTTTCCATTTGATTTCTCCTGCTACCTGACGATCCCATCCCCAGCTGTCTGCTCTCAAACTCTGATTCCAGGGCACCTCCAGAAACTGGGACATCTGGTGAGTCCAGAAGGAGGAGGAGCAGGGGAAAAGTCTGCAAGGCCAAAGACTGGGGGAAGACAGAGGGCCTGGCAGAGGTGAAGGCCAACCACCTGGCAATTTATGTAGCAAAAGTTCTTTCCAGGAGACAAAAAAGTACAACTGGTTCCTTCAGAGGAGCTCCTTCAGCTAAAATTATTTCCAAACTCATCTGACGTTGGAAAACCTAATTAACCATTAACTGCCAGCTGCCATCTATAAACTATATCCTGGTGCAGAATCTAATTTATGGTTGCCTATTTTTTCTCCCTCTGTAATTTAAGAGAAGAAAACAAACAAGGAAATACTCCAATATTCACAGCAACACCAGACCAGATCCCCATTTGATTCTCGCAGAAATCACCTTGCTGTCGTCACACTGGGTACGGGGCAAAGCCTTCCTCGATTTGCCTCTCCACTTAAGTAGAATCCTGCTTTGCACAGCCGGCTCTCCAATCACCCCTGGACCCCTGAGCGCAAAGCATCTGTCCTATTTCCAGCCCCAGAGTAAATCTCTGGTCCCACTGGCCTGAAAATAGAAGACGTCACACCCAGATGTGTTTGGCTGTTCGACCAAGTGATACCCCCAAAAATAAAGCCTTCCCATGGGGCCCTCAAGGCTGACTTCTCACCACTCCAAAAGCAGCCTCAGCCTGCGAGAAGAGGACTACAAAACAAAACGAGAAAGTATTTGGGGATGCTCCTCGCTGGCCCCCAAGAACCAAGGGTATTTCTCTCTCCTGAGTCCTAAACAAAAGTGTCCAGATTTGTGTAGCTTGTTTACCAATAATCAAACAGTAGGAGACAGAAGTGCTTCGTGTTACAAAGAGGCAAATCGCATTAGAGAGGAACTAAAGCCCAAGACGCTGGGGATTAAACCACTGGAGAGTGGACCTGGGCGACCCAGCTCGACTCAGCACTGAGCATTCAGAAAAAACCTTGGCAGCGGGTAACCCCCGGGGAGTGGGTCCCCACAGATAATAGCCTCACGTTACAGGGGGTGGAACAGCAGATCCACAGGTGCCAGGATTCTGGGCATCCTCAGCTGCAGTCCAAACCTGACCCCAGGGTCAGGCAAGTCAGGGCAGCTGTGACAGCCTTACCTTCTCTCCTGGCTGTTCCTCAAACTTCCCTAATTCTTCCCCTGCACCCTCCCCACAAAACTCCCCCCCCCCCCGTAAGAGTCAAGTAGAAAGTAAAAAGTGACAAAAACATGTAATCACAGGAGAGCGATGTGGATGTCAAACGACCCGAAAGGGGTTGAACCTCAAGCCAGCCCCTTTTTACCGCGCGAGCCCCTAACCAGCTCAGCCCCTTGGTAACGCGGTGTTTGTTAAAGGGGGGGACCCACAAAAGAGATGAGGGAGCTTAAGTAGGGAGGCACCCCATCTCTGACACCTTCCCCGGATTTTTAATTGGAAACAGAACCCCACAACAGGAAGGGCCCCTCTTTTCAGCCCCCTCCCCCGGGCTCCGGCCCCCTCACCTTTCCCCCAAAGCCCCAGAGCCAGGCACTTGCAAGCCCTCCCCAAAGCTCTGCTTCCCTGGAACCGAGTCACCCAAGTTCCCTCCCCCGCCCCCATGAGCTGCGCTCCCCAGGGACCAGCCGCGGGCGGGGTGGGGAGCGTCCCCCCAACCACCTTCCCCCCGCAGGCCGGCAGCAGGGCGGGGAACGCGGCGCTCGGGGCGGCAGAGGAGTCGGGGCTGCGGGCCCGGCCCGCCCAGCGTGGCGCTTCCCCGCCGCCGGCCGGCCTCCCCCGCCGGCCGGCCGCCCTCCGTCCCGCTCCCCGCCGGCGGCCCCACGCGGCCCCGGCGGCCGCCAAGCACGTACCCAGAAGGGGTCGGAGCCATCGGCGCTGCAGAAGCCCCGGAGCGCCATGCGGCCGGCTCGGGCACGGCGGGCAGCGACTGGCAGCGGCGGGCTGAGGAGCCCGGCTGCTGCTGCTGCTGCTACTGCTGCTGGCGGCGGCGGCGGCGGCGGCGTCGGAGGCGAGGGCGGGAGGCAGCGGCTGAGCGAGCCGGGGCCGCAACGCCGCCTGATTGGCGGGCGCGTCACGGGGATGCGGCGGCCCCGCCCCGCCCCGCCCGGCCCCGCCCCGCTCACCTCGCCCGGCCCCCGTGGGCCGCGTGGGGAGGAGGCTGCAAGCCTAGGCGGCCGGTTCCCAACCCCCCACTCCACTGGGGGCCTGGAGAAGGCCGCCCCAAAGGTGGCCGGGACCTTTGTGTCCAGACCTTGCGACCACTTTTGAAATCCTGTTGTTACAACAACGATGACAGCAACAGTGAGGATAACACGCTGAGGAAATGACATGTACTGATCCTTCTGTGAGCCGGGAGAGTGCCTGACCATGTAGCTGCGTCCTCATTGGACCCTTTATGACTCCCTTTTCGTGAAGGAAGAAAACAGGAGGCAAGGAGGTTGGGTGACTGCTCCAGGGTCACGGGGCTGACCCAGCCTGCCCACTCCAGAGAGGACGCAGAAATAATGAGATGAATACTCTTATTAATCTAGCCTTTACCAATGCAGAAACTGAAGCTCAGAGAGTTGAAGCAATTTGCCCAAGGTCACACAGCTGGCAGGTAGCAAAAGTGAGTTTTGAACCCATTACCCCTCTGACTCCAGAGCATTCATGGCCTGAGGGCTCCAGTCTCCATCCCAAACAGCTGTGTGTAAAGCAGCTGGGAATTTTCTCGACCCTCTCTGCGGCCCTTAGGAAATAACCAGGTTATCGATCCTTACCTCTGAGGTAAAGAAACCAAGGCCTAATGACATAATAAGTAACACTCACAGTCAAGGGGCTTCCTAAGGCTGTGTTCTTAGCGATGAACGTGAATTAACTCGTGTAACGCTCACAAGGCCCGGGGAGTGGTAAAGGGTTATTAGTATTCCTGTCTCGCAGCTGAGGAGACTGAGGCCCAGAGAGGCAGAGTAACTTGTCGGGGATTATATAGACAGTAAGTGGCTAAACTTGGAATCCAAGGAGACTGGTCAGGAAGGGAGGAATCTTTAATGCTAATCGTTTTGCCACATTGCCTCTTTGTGATGCACTGGCAGACAAGTGACAAGCTAGGGCTGGGAGTTTCCATTGTGGCGCAGCAGAAGTGAATCAGACCAATATCCATGAGGATGCAGATTCAATCCCTGGCCTCGCTCATGGGTTGGGGATCCTGCTGCAGATGTGGCTCGGATCCCACGTTGCTGTGGCTGGGGCAAAAGCTGGTGGCTGGAGCTCCCAGTGGACCCCTAGCCTGGGAACTTCCATATGCTGCAGGTGCGGCCCTAAAGAGAAAAAGAGAGGAAGGAAGGAAGGGAGAAATAAACTGGGGCCTGGGATTTCCTCTTTCTCTCCTCCTTAATCCTCTGCCTGATATTTCCATTATACACACACACACACACACACACAAGCTGCACCAAAGAAAACCAGAAGAGTGATTGAATTTGAGAACCTAAAAAGGGAGCAAGGGTGGGAGATAGGATTGTCTTCTGTGATTTTTTTTAACTGGCCCATGTTCCCCTCAGGGTGAGTTTTTATGGGATAATTACTTTCAAGTGATAATGCTCTTTGGGCCTTTGCTTTGAAGTTTAGACATTTAACAAACACTTATTGAGCATTTACTAAGCGCCAGGTCTTGCTAAAAGCAAGACATAGCTGCTATTCCTATGGAGCTTACAAGCGTTGGGGTTTCTTGTGGAGTAAAAATGTTTAATACGTTCCTGGCCAACTGGTGGTGGAAGTTAGGGAAGGCTTCCTGGAGGAAGGGTCTTTCGAACTGGGCTGCAGGTGATGATTCTGGTTTCATGAGATCTGGGCTGTGTTCTGGGATGAAGAAAACAGCTACGGAAAACCATGAGGACAGAGCAAGCTCCTGGAGGAATCTGAAGACAGACTGAATGGCAGGAATCCAGAAAGAAGCAGAAAGGACTCTTGGGGCAAGAGAGCTCAGAAGAGGCCAGAGCAGACAGGACTTTATTGGCCAAGAGGCAGGTTACAGCTTGGCCCCAAGAGCAGTGGAGAGCCACTGGTGGGTTTTAAGCAGGGTACAAAATGGTCAGATTTCTTTCCCTTTTTATTCAAACTCTTTATCCATCCATTCTTTCAACAAATATTTATTGAGCAAACATATGAAAAGGGGCTCAACATCATTAGTCATCAGGGAAATGCCAGCAAAATACCATCACACACCCACCAGAATGACCGAAATGAAAATACCAAGTTTTGGCAAAGATTCAAAGCCAGCTGAAACTCGTACCCTGTTAGTGGAAGTGTAAATTGGTTCCACCACTTTGGAAAACAATTTGGCAATTTCTGCTAATGCAACGCATACAACTACACAATGACACAGCAATTCTACTCCCTTCCTAGAAAAAAGGAGTGCTTACATCTAGCAAAAGACTTCTACCAAAAATGTTCAGAACAGCTTTATTCTAATAGTCAAAAACTGGAAGCAACCTGTCTGACGTCAGCCGTCAAAAGGATGAACAAATGGTGGTGCAGTCCCACGACGGAGTATGACACAGCGAAAAAAAGAGAGACAGAGATCAAACACATGTAACAGTATGAAAGTATCTCACAAAACGTAATAAGGGACAAAAGAAGTCAAACCCGAGTACATTTTTCATGATCCCGTTTAAATGAAGTTCAAGCACAGGTAAAACTAATAGATGTTGATTGATGTCAAAACGGTGGTTTTCAGGGAGCACGAGTAGGCTGGGCTACCAGAGAGCCTGCTGGAAATCTGGAAATGTTCTATAACTTGATCGTGTGGTTACATGGTTTATATACACACTCATATACACACACACACACACACACACACACACACGTTTGTTTGTTTGTTTGGCCACACCCATGGCATATGGGAGTTTCTGGGCCAGGGATCAAATCCAAACTGCAACTGGGACCTACTCCACAGCTGTGGTAACGCCAGGTCCTTAACCCACTGCACCACAGCGGGAATTCACACACACACATTTTAAAATTCATTGAGCTGGACATTTAAGGTTGTAATACTTTCCTCTATAAAAGTTATACCTTTGAGATAGAAAACAAGTCAATAAAATAAAAATATTTGGTGGCGTCTACTATGGGCCAGACATGAGGTGCTATAGAAACAGTGGTGAACAGAACAAACATCTCTACGTCGTGAGAAGGAAGCAGATGACAGACCAAACACGTGAGGATGCTGTTCTCCAGAAGCAGAAACCAAGGCGTAGAGGAATGAAGTAAGTTGTCCACAATCCCACAGCCAGAATGAGGCACAGAGGAGGCCCGTCCTGCACTTAACCGCCCAGCCCTCCCCGCACGTCGTTTGCCGCCACAGACTCAAAAGCGCTGCTCTCCAGACCCCTTCCTGCCCATCTGCAGCCCCAGTACAGTAATGAACACACCTTCTGACCCAGAGGCTCTGGGCCCGGGTCAAACCCACACAATGAAAACAAACAAAATAAATCAATGGTGAAAAGGCAGGGTCTGGGTTTCAAGCTCCAGCAACCCAGGCAGACCATGAGGTGAGCCAATCACATGTCGAGAACGCCAGAGAAAGACAAATACCATACGCTGTCACTTAAATCTGGAATCTAATATATGGCACGAACAAACCTATCTACAGAAAAGAAGCAAACTCATGGATGTGGAGAACAGACCTGTGGTTGCCAAGGGGGAGAGGGAGGGAGGGGGATGGACTGGGAGTTTGGGGTTAGGAGATGCAGACTATGGCATTTGGCGTGGATAAGCCACGAGATTCTGCTGCAGAGCACAGGAACTCTAGTCACTTGTGATGGAACATGATAGAGGATAATGTGAGAAAAAGTATGTATATACATGACTGGGTCACCATGCTATAAGTGTCACAGGACTTTTCACTGTTTGTAATCATTTAGTTATTTCTTGGCTCCGTGTAGGCCTTCTCAGCTATACTGGAAGCTTCCAGCAACTGGAAGCTCCTGTTGTGTACATTTTACTATGAAGAAGAAGGAAAGAAGGGGGGGACAAAGGGGAGGGGGGAAGGGGGAGAAGAAAGTAGGCAAATTAGAGTGATTAAAAAATATATATATATCCCAGGAATTCCCAGTGTGACTCAGTGGTAACCGGCTCAGATCCGATTTGCTGTAACTGTGGTGTAGGCTGGCAGCTGTAGCTCCAATTCGACCCCTAGCCTGGGAAACTCCATATGCCATGTGTGTGGCCCTGAAAAGACAAAAGGCAAAAAAAAAAAGTATCTGGTTTTCTTTAATTAACAGTAACATTTAGATGTTCCAACTACCTGATTTTCACTGCAAAAACCCCTGTATACCCTGGCTCCCCTTTATCTCTTCAGAGCAGTCCCCCAGAGCTATCTGAGAGGCCACCTCCTGGGCCTAAGTCCCCAGAAAGTCCACTGAATAAAACATAATTCTTGGAATTCCATACAGCTCAGTGGGTTAAGGATCTGAGTTGTCATTGCAATGGTCATTGTTTTTTGTTTTGGGGGCTGGGGTTTTCTGTGTAGTTTTTTTTTTTTTTTTTGCTTTTTTATAGAGCACAATAAAAATGCAGAGCAAATTTTTAAAATCATTCCAAATAGTAAAAATGCTAATGAGGAGTTCCCGTCCTGGCTCAGTGGTTAACAAACCCAGCTAATATCCATTAGGATGCAGGTTTGATCCCCGGCCTCACTCAGTGGGTTCAGGTTCCATTGTTGCCATGAGCTGTGGTGTAGGTCGCAGACACAACTTGGATTCGCTGTTCCTGTGGGTGTGGCGTAGGCCAGTAGCTACAGCTCCGATTCAACCCCTAGCCTGGGAACTCCATATGCCGCAGTGTGGCCCTAAAAAGACAAAAGAAAAAAAAAATGCTAATGATAACATTATAATAGCATTGGTGGTTTTGTGGGGAATTTTGTTTTTCTTTTTAGGGCCACACCCAAGGCATATGGAAGGTCCCAGGCCGAGGGCTGAATTGAACCCACAGCCACTGGCCTACTCCGTAGGCATGGCAACACCAGATACTAGCCACATCCTCCATCTGCGCTGCAGCTTGCAGCAATGCTGTATCCTTTACCCACTGCGCAAGGCCAGGGATCGAACCTGCATCCTCATGGATACTAGTCAGGTTTTTAGCCTGCTGAGCCACAAGAGGAGCTCCCTCTGGTTACTTTTGTCATGCAGATTTGACCCTGTCTGAGAAACTTCCACAGGGCAAGGGTGCAGCCAAAAAAAAACAAAACAAAACAAAAAGCAAAACCAATTAAACATAATGCTCAACTTCATTCTCAACTTTTAGATTTTGTATTTTGTTTTTTCAGTTGACAGGACAATGGGCTGGGTGGGGTGGAAGCAGAGATTTGATAGGCTCAAAGCAAAATGGGTCTATGAGTGAAAAGGTTAATATCAGCCTGAAGTGCATCCAGGATCCTGTTTTTCTGAAACTGCAGAATGAAATCATTGTGGATTGTGATGTTCAGAAAACCTTTGCCTGCCTCTCTGTACCTGGACTAGAAATCAAGGCAGCTTCTCAGTGTCCAAGTTCCAGGCGAGAGAAAGGTATTTTATTGGTTCTCATAGAATTTCAAGCGGCAAATTTTCTATAATTTTAGAAAACAAAGCTTCTCAGCAAGTAAGAAGGCAGTGGTCACTCACAGAAGGCAGTCGCTGTAGCACCTACAGCTGTGAGTGTTCTCGGAAGAAATATCATTTCCTGTTACCTTTGCAGCCAGCCTTATCGTGTCTGTTGCCCCAGCCTGAAGAATGGCCTGGCTGAGTCTTTCTCCTTCAGTCCCATCCAATGTTTACTTCCTCACAATTAAAAAATTGTGAGAAATTAAGGATAGTGCAGAGCACTTAGTAGTTTTGTCTTTTTTTTTTTTTTTTTGCCTTTTTAGGGCCACACATTCACGGCATATGGAAAGTTCCCAAGTTCCCAGGCTAGGGGTCGAATCAGAGCTAAAGTTGCCAGCCTACACCACAGCCATAGCAATGCATGATCTGAGCTGCGTCTGTGACCTACACTACAGCTCAGGGCAACACCGAATCCTTAATCCACCGAGCGAGGTCAGGGATCAAACCCGCAACCTCATGGTTCCTAGCCGGATTCGTTTCCGCTGCGCCATGACGGGAACTCCCCTGTAAACTTTAGATCTAAAGATTCAGGTTAGTAAACATTCTTTTCAAAATAGGTGCTACTGAGTGAGGGCGGATTGATGGCAAAAGAACGTGAGGGAACTTTCTGGAATGATGGAAATTTTCTACGGCTCAAGTGTCGTGGAAATTACACGTGGGTATACTTGTCAGAACTCATCGTGGATAGTTCAAATGGGTGTGTTTTATTAAACTGTATCTTTATAAACGTGTCTTGTATGAAATTAAACCTCTATAGAGAAGAAAGAGAATCTGTTGTTATGTCAGCTTCTGCGTGCTCTTTTTCCTAAAACTAATATGCCTGAGAAAATGCCTGCATCCAAGGTGTTCTTGACTTCACAGTTCTCCTTCCTCCACTTCACAAAAGCAAGGTAATGCTTACTCATCCTGGAACTTAGCAAGTAATGTGTGTTGTGCTGTGGTGTAAAAACCCGGATGCCAGATCAAAAGCACAGAGATAATAGTGCGTGA
>PVHT020000063.1:3518539-3629300 GCA_004024745.2 Catagonus wagneri
CTTAATCCAATGCTCTGGGCCAGGGACTGAACTTGCACCTCTGCAGGGAGCAGAGCTGCTACAGTCAGAGCCTTAACCCACTGTGCCATGGCAGGAACTCCAAGAATAAAATATACTTTTTAATGTATAACAGTTACTGGTCATAATGTATATATTTATGTGGGGTGGGGTTTTTTTGAGGCCACAGTTACTGCATGTGGAAGTTCCTAGGCCGGGGAATCGAACCTGTGCCACAGCTGTGGCAACGCCAGATCCAAGCTTCATCTGCCAACTACACCACAGCTCACAGCCACGCAGGATCCTTACCCTACTGAGCGAGGCCAGGGATTGAACCCGCATCCTCACAGACACTATGTCCAGTTCTTAACCCGCTGTGCCACAAAAGGAACTCCGTAAAATTTATTTATTTATCCTTCTAATGTTATTGAGATAGAATTGATATACAACACTGTATGAATTTAAGTCATAAAGAACAGAATATCTTTTATACGGAATATTCAGGGAACAGCAACAACAACAACAAAAGCTCTTGGAAATCAAGAAACCAAGAAGTAAAAAATATTCAATGAAACAAGGGGCAGAAAAAAATCGAGAAACACTTCCAGAAAGAAGGGGAAATAGAGAACATCAGAAGACCAAAACAGAAGTCCAATATCCAAATGATAAGAACTTGAGAAAAATAAAATTGGAAAAACAAAGGAGAGAAAATTATCAAGAAAATAGTATGAAAAAACTCTTCAGAAGTAATGGACATGGAGTTCCCATCGTGGCGCAGCGGTTGACGAATCCGACTAGGAACCATGAGGTTGCGGGTTTGATCCCTGGCCTCACTCAGTGGGTTAAGGATCTGGCGTTGCTGCAAGCTGGGCTGTAGGTCGCAGACGCGGCTCAGATCTCGCGCTGCTGTGGCTGAGGCGTAGGCTTGCGGCTACAGCTCCGATTATACCCCTAGCCTGGGAATCGCCGTATGCCTCAGGTGTGGCCTAAAAAGAAAAAACAATAATAATAAGAAGAAATAGATATGGGTTCTGGTTTATCTTCATTCTTTCCAGTTCATGTCTAACTCCCCCCCCCCCCACCAGGTGACTTTGCTGAATTCTAGCAACTTTGGGCCCATCAAATTCTCTACCAACTTTCACAGTTTTATGAGATTTCATCTCAATAATAAATCCCTAATTTTGAGTGGTAAAAACTCATAATGGTGCTGCTTCCCTGATCAAACCCCTAAATGATGTACGCGTGGTAACTAATTATCTGCGGAAAGGCGGCCGTGTGTGCATGGATGCTGCTGCAGACAGGCTCTGGAAGGTCTCATCAGCCACTTGTAACGGGAAGAAACTGGAGGGAGGGGTTTGGAGGTCTGGTGGTGGTAGGGAACTTTTCACCTGTTTGTTTGCAAAATTTTTTTAACCTTGTGCATGAATACATTTGTGTGTGTGTGTGTCGCCGCACCTTTGGCATCTGGAAGTACCCAGGCCAGGAACTGAACCCCAGCCACAGCTGCTACCAACATGGAATCCTTAACCCAGTGCCCAGGCTGGGGATCAAACCTGTGCCCCTACGTCGACCTGAGTTAATCAGAGCTGTAGCTGCTGACCTTCACCCCAGCCACAGCCATGCCAGATCCGAGCTGCATCTGCGACCTACACCACAGCTCACAGCAACACCGGATCCTTGACCCACTGAGCAAGGCCAGGGATCGAACCCGCAACCTCATGGCTCCTAGTTGGATTCATTTCCACTGCGCCACGACAGGAACTCCTGCAGCTGGATTCTTAACCCATTGTGCCACAGCAGAGAGTCTCCTTGTGCATGCATATATTTTAAAAACACGTGCTAATGGTACGATAAAACATGCATCCAGAAAAAGGGCTCTATATAAACTGTGTATCTCACTGTGGATTCAATTTGCATCTCCCCGATTGCCAGTGAAGTTGAGCACTTTTTTGTAAGTTCACTGGCCATATAGATTTCATCATTTTTGCAAGGGCATCTTAAAGTCTTTTGCCATTTTTCTATCAACTGTCTTTCAGTGATTTGAAGGAGCTCTATTAGGTCTGAGTATAACTACTTTGCCATTTATATATATTTAAAATATCTTCTGCTTCTCTGTGGGTTTTTTTTTTAACCCTCTCTTGAAGAGGTTTCTTTTGATAAAATGCATATTTCCTCTTGATATAAATCTCATGTCTGCGTCCCCTCCAAACTCATATGTTGGGAATTCCCTTCGTGGCTCAGTGGTTAACAAACCCAACTGATATCCATGAGGATGCGGGTTAGATCCCTAGTTAAGGATCCAGCGATGTCATGAGCTGTGGTGTAGGTCGCAGACTGGGCTGGATCCTGCGTGGTTGTGGCTGAGGCGTAGGCTGACAGCTGCAGCTCTGATTAGACCCCTAGCCTGGGAGCTTCCCTATGCAGTGGGTGTGGCCCTAAAAAGCAAAACAAAAAACAAAACGCATTCCTATGTTGAAATCCTAATCCCCAGTGTGTTGCTATCAGCAGGAAGTGGGGCCTTTGAGAGATGATGAAGCCAGAAGGGCAGAGCCCTCATGAATGAAATTAATGCCTTTATGAAAGAGATCCCAGGTTAAACCTCACCAAGTTGTGCATTTAATATCTGTGCGTGTTGTTGTATGGACATTTTGCCTAAAAACAAATTCTGTAAATAAAAAAATAAAAGAAAATAGGAGTTCCCATTGTGGCTCGGCGGGTTTTGAACCTGACTAGTATCCATGAGGATGCAGGTTACAACCCTGGCCTTGCTCAGTGGGTTAAGGATCTGGTTTTGCCGAGTCTGTGGCATGGGCTGGCAGCTCCAGCTCTGATTCCACCCCTGGCCTGGGAATTTCCATATGCCGCAGTTACGGTCCTAAAAAGGAAAAAAAATTTTAAATAAAATAAAATAAAATAGACCTTAGAGACCTCCCTTGTCGCTTCCATCACGTGATGACACAGCCAGAAGGCACAGCCACGAGCCAGGAAGAGCACTCTCACCAGACCATGACCACACTGGCACCCTGATCTTGAACTTCCCAGCCTCCCGCACTGTGAGAAATAAACCTCTGTGGTTTATAAGCTACCCAGTCTGAGCAGACTGAAACCCCTCTGTTCTCAGCAAAAATGCTCTAGACTCTGTATCTTTTTGACAAACCCCCTCATAAGACTCTTGCAGGCAAGGTGAGAAAGGGGAGCCCAGTGGCTGTGTTCTTGCATTCAGAAGAAGCTGAGTCTGCAAACCCCACAGACACTGATAAAGGGGTCTGTGGGGAAGCATTCTTCAGCGTTACACTTTGTTCTCTGCATAATCTTTATTTTTATTTTTGATCGCCGTTTATTAAGATACAAAGATCCAAACCCTGTGCTATGCTAAGAACTTTATATACTTGTCCCATTTTTTTCTTCTTCCTCCTCCCAGTAACCAGAACGCATGTATCCATCAGTTACAAAAGGCACAGTGCCTAAGGCCACGATACTTCAAAGGCCCCAGGATAATGCTTCAGTTTTTCTAAAATCAGAAGAAAAGTAAACATAACCCTGCCTCCCTTATATTTGTCTTTATAGCAACGCAATCGTAAAACATAATTTTAGAATAGCTTTTTTTTTTTTTTTGGCTGCGCTCTCAGCATGCAGAAATTCCCAGACCAGGGATCGAACCTACACCACAGCAGTTGCTCAAGCCACAGCAGTGACAATACCAGATCCTTAACCTGCTGAGCCACCAGGGAACTCCTAGGTATTTTTTTTTTCATGGCAGAACGTGGCCCAGCCAGCAACCCTGCAAGGGGGGCACTCCAGTTATACAACTTTTTCAAGGGAGGAAACTAAAGTCTGAGAAGTGACTTGGCCAAGGTCAGAGAGCTGGAAAGTGTGGGAACCAGGACTTGGACGGGAGCCTGGGAACCCTATAGCTTTTATGCTTGGCCGCTAAGCTAAAAGCCCACCCAGGTCAATACTTTTGTATCCCGGGGGTGTGTCTAGCTGGGACTGCAAGAAGATGGTTTAGAAGAGACTGGATATAGTCTTCAAATATTTTAAGGGCTGTCACGTGGAAAAAGGATTAGCCCTGTTTTGTGTGGCTCCTGAGAACCGAGCTGGGGAAAGGGGGTGGGGTTACAGGAAAGGAGATTTTGACCCAGTCACCTGTCAGTGGTGATTTATCCTGAAAGCCAAGGTAGGGAAGTTTGATCCCTGTCCCTGACGAGAGAAGAATTCAAAACAAGGCTGTGCTGGAGAGGATTACTGCCCAGGAAAGAGAGCTGCAAAAGAAAGAGATGAACTTTTCTGTCCCTTTAACATGAAGAGTCTGCATTTGCAGATAATAGCAGCTGAGCAAGTACAGAGAAGCTGGGATCCTCCCCCAGTTTCACCAATCTTTTTTTTTTGCCTTTTATTTCTTTTAAGAGCTGTACCCATGGCATATGGAAGTTCCCAGGCTAGGGGTTGAATCGGAGCTGCAGTTGCTGGCCTACGCCAGAGCCACAGCAACACCAGATCCGAGCTGCGTCTGTGACCTACACCACAGCTCACGGCAACGCTGGGTCCTTAACCCACTGAGCAGGGCTGAGGATCGAACCTGCATCCTCGTGGACACTAGTCGGGTTCATTACCACTGAGCCACAAGGGGAACTCATCACTAGTCTTTACTGAGCCCTCTCAGACACTGTTAGTGGGAGTATAAATGGATATAGTCTTTTTGGAAGGGCTATTGCCACTAGCTATTAATATGAAGATTGTTCATAACTTTTAACTTAACCATTCTATATAGAAGCAAATCTCCTACGTTATAAATGCACAAATACACAAAGGTATTTGCCCAAGGCTGTTCACCGAATGCATTTATAGCAGCAGAAGGTTGACAACCAAAGTGTCCATCAGAAGGAAACTGGTTAAATGAATGATGATATGGAGTTCCCTGGTGGCTCAGTGGGTTAAGGAGCTGGTGTCATCACTGCTGTAGTAGGGGTTCAATCCCTGGTCCAGGAACTTCTGCGTGCCACACGTGTAGCCAAACAAAAAAGGAAAAAAAAGAATGGTGACCAGTGATTCATATGTCGTACATTAGATTAACAATCCAGGCTCTGTTCTAGGCCCTAGGAATCCTCAGATGAGTCTCAGCGACAAGGGCCCCCACCCTTGTGAACGTCCCCCTTGTGGAGGGTGGGGGAAACATTAGATGGTAAACGAACAACTTAATCTCACTGCAGGCTGGTAGGTGGTGAGAGTTATGCTGAAAACTTGCAGATGTGGCGTGGAGGTGGGGGTGGGTTATTCCGGGCAGGCCTCACTGAGGTGACATGAAGCTGGGTGTGACACCTACCACTTTGGCAGAAGTTCGCTGGGAAAACATCTTTGAAGGGCCTGGCATCCAGCAGGCCCTGAAGGACCAGGTAGCTATGGTTGATTTTAGTCCCCAGAGTTAAGTCCAGCTCACAAAATGCTTATCTAAGGAAGATGCCTGAAAATTTGCAGATGAAGAGTGGGAGGGTTTCGGTTCTGAGGACTGTTTTATCTGCCTCCCCAGCAAGCAGTGGAAACATCTCATCCAAGAGAAGGCTCCTGTCTGTGCATCTTATTTGCCCATTGGCCCCTGTAGCAGTCCATCTGCCCACTGTGTTTCCAACAATTTCACTGTGTGAAGGAGGCTCCCTGGCTCTCTTGTCCTTGATAAAGCCCCAGAGGGCTCCCATTAGGCAATGACGAAGCCATCGGTGTGGTAATGTCTCTCCCTAGACAAGAGGTTACTCATCAGCCGCTCCTTAAAGCATGGGAGTCAGTCCCTATCAGTGCATTTGTTCCGAGTCTTGGCAACAGATGGATGGGAGGTGCTACCAAGCCTAAGTTCTCGCTACTCGCCACGTGGCAGGCCAATAAATCAGAAGACAAGTTGTTGGGCAAAGAATAAGACTTTTTATGTGAAAGCCAGCAGACCCAGAAGATGGCAGACTTCTGTCTCAAAGAACCCTCTCCCCTCAGTCAGAATTCAGGCTCCTCCAAGAAAGGGGTTGGGGAGTAGTTAGTTGTTGTGAACTTCTTCCTGGGGCAGAAATCCTTTCTTCTCCTAGCCTCCAGGTAGGTCAGGTCACAATGTTCCTATAAGCCTCCTGTGAAACAAATGTGATTCTCTGTTCTGCTACTTTTTATCTACAAATCTAATACTCTTAAAAGTCATAGCCTTAAAAAGAGCCTAACCTTTTTATTTCAGCCTATAGGCAGCATCCTTTTGCAAAAGGTGTATTGCCAGGATGACTAAGCACAAGTGATAGAGGACCAAGGTTAAAGTAAAGGAAGAGGAACAGATCTAATATGGAGTCAGAGTTGTTCTTCCCTATTACAGAGGTACCAAAGGGATCCATTACTTGCTTTCCCTGCTTCCAAGCAGGCAGGGCTTGTCTAGTGCCTTCTAAAATTGGCTCTGGCCTCTTTTGACTAACAGATATCTAACGGGGCTGCTCTGGTTTAGATGTTACCTGAAGGAGTGAAAGGGGCTTCTTCAAGGGAAGAAGAGACAAATAGATTTCCATATGGCTAGAAGGACGTGCTCCTATGAGATCAATAAAGTCCCAACAGAGGGGATAAGGAAAAGCTTTGCTGGCACCAAGGACTCTACTGCTGGGGCTGAAGGAGACACAACTGGGGTTTTGACACAGGGAAATGGTGGATGGTGTCCTAGGCAGAGGGCACCACAAAGAAAAATACAAGAGAGGAGCTAACAATGGAGCATAGTCAAGCTGTTCTAAGTAGTTCCTTTTGTCTGCAGCATGGTAATAAAAACAAAGAATAAATAATAGTAAAAACCAACATACACTGTACACTCACTATGTGCCTGGCAGCATTCCAAACCCTTTCTACTCCATGTGATCCCCACAACGGTCCTGTAAGAAACTATCTTCATAATCTAACTCTGTAAGTGAGAAAACAGAGGCAAAGACAGACTGGTAATTTGCCCATTTGAGGCTGAGGGGTTTGTAACACACCACCACCACCGATAATAATAACCATAATTGCCAGCTGCTATGGATTGGTCACCAGCCCTTTCCTGAGTGTTGGCCGTGCTGCCTCCTTCCATCTGACCCTCACTATCCAGGTGAGGGTACTGAGCTTGGGGAGAGTGAGTGCCCAGCTCAAAACCATGTTGCTCGTATGGGTAGAGTTAAGACAGAAATGTTGAACCAACTCGCAAGTCCTGGTTCTTAACCACTCCACTGAATGGCAACTTCCTTAACTCACAAGCATCAAATGAAGATGCATGTTGTGTATATTCATCTGACGACCGGAGGGGAAGGAGACAAGAAGCCTGAGTATCAGTGAGAGGAGTACCGTCCCAGAAAGTCATAAACATGGTCTGGAAATGTAGAGAGAAGTCAGCTTTCCTCCTGGGAATCTGATAAACAGTAGAAGTTAAGTGAATGGCTGAGATCATTAAAGGATAAAAGGAGAGTGACATTTGTCATTTTTTTCCCCTACTCAACACCCATTCTCCCTGCTTCAACAGCATCATAGTTTTCTTTTATCAAGCTATCCACTCCTCACTGGCAATATTCTTGATAAGGTGGTCAATCAAAATACCTTCCCTCTCTGGCCAAGACATGGGCATGTGAACTAACCTTTCCAGGAGACTCTTTCTCCTGGAAATTTGAATATTGAGCAAAGTGACATCAGAACCAAAAGTGTTTGGATCCAATTCATTCAACATCATTGCCCTGGAAAGAGTGTGCACACATATTATCTAGGTATCATTTTGCCAAAAATGTTTAACCTGAATCTAAATATGAGGAAACAATAAGACAAATATCTAATGGGACATTCTATTAGAAAACTGACCTGGGCACTCCTAAAAAGTCAATGTCATTTAAAAGAAAAAGTGGAGGAATCATTCTGAACTAAAAGATATGAAAAAGACCTAAAAACAAAGTACAACACGTAACCTCGGTTAAATTCTGAACGGAGAAACAAAACCAAACCACATGTAAAATGCAAACATCAGAATATCTAGACAAAGACTTTAAGTCAACTATTTTAAATATGTTCAAAGATCTAAAGGAAACCATGATAAAGAACTGAAGGAAATTATGAAAGCAATATCTTACCAAATAGACCATATCGATAGAGATAGAAATTATTAAAAGGAACCAAATAGAGAGTATGGTGTTGAAAAGTACAATAACTGAAATGAAAATTCAATTCAGTGGTTCAAAAGCAGAGCTGAGCAAGCAGAAGAAAGAATCGATGAATTTGAACAGAGATAAATTAAAATTACTCAGCTTGAGGACCAGGGGAAAAAATGAAGAAAAATGAGCAGACCATAAGAGATTCGTGAGACAACATCAAGTGACCAAAAGACACACAATGAGGGGGGGTCCCAAGAGGAGAATGAAAGAGAAAAAAAATTTTTTGAAGAAATAATGGCCCAGGTTTTTCCAAATTTGATGGCAGATGCGAGTCTAAACTTTTAAGAAGCTCAGTCAAGCCCAGACAGGATAAACTCAGATAGATTCACACTGAGACACATTAAAATCAAACTCTTGAAAGATAAAGACAAAAAGAATCCTAAAGCAGCTGGAGAGCAACAACTCATTGTGTACATGGGATGGGTACAATCAGCAGCTGATTTATCGCCAGAAACCATGGAGGCCAGAAGGCAGTGGGATAACATCAAAGTGCTAGGAGGGAAAAAAAAAACACCTTTCAGCCAAGAACTCTATAACCAGCAAAACTATCCTTCAAAATGAAAGGAGTGAGAGTTCCTTGGTGGCTCAGTGGGTTAAGAATCCAGCATTGTCACTGCTGTGGCTTGGGTTGCTGCTGTGGCATAGGTTCAATACCTGTCATGGGAACTTGTGCATGCCACAAGTGCAGCCAAAAATAATTTAATTTAATTTAAGGAGTAATTAAGACATTCTCAGAGAAACAAAAACTGGGAGAGATCATTGCTTGTAGACCTGACCTACAATAAATGGTGAAAGGAGCTCTTTAGGCTATAATAACAGCATACTAGATGGTAATTCAAATCTACACAGAAAAATGAGTATCACTGATAGAGGTAACTATACAGGTAAATATAAATCCAGTATTAATCAGTATTAATGTATTTTGGTTTGTTGCTTCTCTGTTTTTCCTATGTGACTTGAAATATAACAACATAAAACAACAATTACAAACCTATATTGATGGGTACTCAATGTCAAAGATGTGATTTGTGACAATAACAACATAAAGGGAAGAATGGAGCTGTAATGGGAGTAAAATTTTTGCATGGTATTGAAGCTAAGTTGGTATTAATCCTAACTAGATTATTATCAATTAAGAATTCATTATAATTCCCAGGGAACCACTAAGAAAATAACTGTAAAATATATGGTTAAAGAGAATTAGTGTTAATCCTCACAAACCCTTTCAAGAAATAGAAGAGAGTGTGATAATTCTGAATTCATTCTATGACACCAGCCTTACCTTGATACTGCAGACAGACAAAGATATCACAAGAAACCATAGACCAATGTCTCTTATGGTTAGAGAGGCAAAAATCCTCAACAAAGTACTAGCACGTCAAATCCAGCAGCATATACATGGATTATACATCATGATCAAATGAGATTTGTCCCAGGAATGCAAAGGTGACTTGCATTTCAAAAAAAGCAATCAATGATTTAGGCCAAATTAATAGAACAAAAGGATGGAGGGAACCACATGAACACCCTTTGATGCAGAAGACAACCATTTGATGACATCTAACATCTTTTGATGATAAAAATATTCAAGAACTGGGACAAGAAGGAAAATTTTTCAACCTGATAGGAGAATTATAAAAAACCCACATCATACGCCATGGTGACTTAAAGCTTTTCCTCTAAGATTAGAAACAAGACAAGGATGTCTGCTTTTGTTACCTCTGTTCATCATTGTACCTGAATGTTTTTACTGTCGTCGTTTTTTTTTTTTTCCCTGCTGTGCCCATGGCATGAGGAAGTTCCGGGCCACAGAATGAACCCATGCCACAGCAGTGATTCGAGCCACAGTAGTGACAATGCCAATCCCCAACCCACTGAGCCACCCAGAGAACTTCATGAATGTTCTGTAACATAGGTTTTATTATTACTCAGGTATGGAGAGGTTAACAGATAAGGAGATGACTGCCATTGAAAAGACAGTTTATTACACCCTGAGGTTCCAAGAGAGCGGAGCAGGGGGACGGAGAACAGCGAGACCCTATAGGATTGGCCAGGAGGCAAAGGCGTAAGGCGAAAACGTGGGCAAAAGTCTTTACTGGAGTTTCACAGGGAAGAAATGGAAAAGGTAGGGTCGACAGGCGTAGGACTGGCTAGTCTGAATGATTCAGTGGGCTCTGGGGTATAGGGACTGTCCCTAGTTGTCTCATACCTGGCCCTGAAAGCTATAAATATTGCTGAAAGAAATTAAAGAAGACCTACGTAAATAGAAAGACATCATGGCTCTATGGATTGGAAAACAATATCGTTAAGATGGCAATACTTACACGCAGTCTACACGCAGTCTATTACATTTAGAACGGATAAGCAATGAGGTACTGCTGTTCAGCACAGGGAACTATATCCAGTCTCTTGGGATACAACATGATGGAAGATAATATAAGAAAAGGAATGTGTATATGTATGTATGACTGGGTCACTTTGCTGTAAAGCAAAATTGGTAAAACACTGTAAATCAACTATAATTAAAAACTTTTTAAGCATTCTATAAAACATTGCCATCCCTATGAAAAACTGAACTCTTTCTTGTAGGCATGGTAATGCCAAACCTAAAATGTTTATGGTATTGCAAGGGACTGAAAATCCAAAATGATCTTGGAGGAGTTCCCACTATGGCTCAGCAGTAACGAACCTGACTAGTAACCATGAGGATTCGGGTTCAGTCCCTGGCCTCGCTCGGTGGGTGAAGTATCCAGCATTGCCAGGAGCTATGGTGTAGCTTGAAGACGCAGCTCAGATCCTACATTGCTGTGACAGTGGACCCCTGGCCTGGGAACTTCCGCAAGGGGCCCTTAAAAAAAGAGAGAGAGAGATCTTGGAAAAGAATTAAATTGGAAGACTCATCCATCAAGATTTAAAACTTACTGAAACCGGAGTTCCCATTTAGCTCAGTGGTAAAAAACTTGACTAGGATCCTTGAACTCAGGTTCGATCCCCAGCCTCGCTCAGTGGGTTAAGGATCCAGTGTTGCCATGAGCTACGGTGTAGATCACAGACGCAGTTCAGATCCTGTGTTGCTGTGTCTGTGGTGTAGGCTGGCAGCTACAGCTCTAATTCGACCCCTAGCATGGGAACTTCCATATCCCGAAGGTGCGTCCCTTAAAAAAAAAGACACACAAAAAAACCTGCCGAAAACAGCAATAAACAAACATCGTGGTACTGTCATACAGATAGATAAACAGATCGATGAAATTGACTGAATCAATAAAACTGAAATTAAAAATGAGTTGAGAGTCTGGAAATAAACCCATACGTATATGGTCAGTTAACTTTCACAGGTGTGCCAAGACCGTTTATTTGTGAAAATAGTAATCCGTCCTGGAACAACTGGATGTTCACACGCAAAAGAAGGAAGTTGGACCTTGAACTCACATCCTATACAAAAAAATTAACTCAAATTGGATTAACAGCTGGTGGGTAGGTGCATTGGGGCAGCCACTCTGTAAAATGGTATAGAGGTTTCTTAAAAAACTAAAATAAGGGTTGCCGATATGATCCAGCAATCCCACTCCTAGATGTGCATCTGGAGGAAGTTCTAATTTGAAAAGATTCATGCACCTCAATGTTCACTGCAGCACTATTCACAACAGCCAAAACATGGAAACAACCTAAATGTCCACGGACAGATGAGAGAACAGAGAAGATGTGGTACATATATACAATAGAACACTACCCAGCCATAAAAATGAATGAAATAATGTCATCTGCAGCAACACGGATGCAACTAGAGAATCTCATACTAAGTGATATAAGTCAGAAAGAGAAAGGCATACACCATACCGCATCACTTATATGTGGAATCTAAAACGATACAAATGAATTTATTTACCAAATAGACTCACAGACATAGAAAACAAAGTTATGGTTACCGAAGTGGAAGGGTGGGGGAGGGTAAATTAGGAATTTGGGTTAAGCAGATACAAACTACTCTACGTAAAATAAATGAACAAGGTCCTACTGAATAGCACAGGAAACTATATTCAACGTCATGTAATTAACCATAGTGGAAAAGAATATGAAAAAGAAGGTGTATATGTTAAACACAGTGGATCAACAAACCAAATACAAGAATGAAAACTATAAAATACTCAGAAGACAACCTAGAGGCAAATCTTCATAATCT
This sequence comes from Catagonus wagneri, assembly GCA_004024745.2. Lineage (NCBI taxonomy): Eukaryota > Metazoa > Chordata > Mammalia > Artiodactyla > Tayassuidae > Catagonus > Catagonus wagneri. Next base: position 3,530,891 of record PVHT020000063.1, read on the forward strand.
TGGATTTGGCAACGGTTTCTTAAATATGACACTAAAGGCAGAAGCAACAACAACAACAAATACAGGTAAATTAGACTTCATGAAAAATAAAAAACATTTGTGCATCAAGGGACATGTGATAAAGAGTGAAAAGACAACTCACAGAATGGGAAAAAATGTTTGCAAATCATATACTTGATAAAGTTCCTGTTTCAGAATATGTTTAAAAAAAAATTTACAACTCGACATCAAAAACAAAGAACTCAGTTTCCAATTCAAAAATGAGCCTAAGTGGGAGTTCCCATTGTGGCTCAGTAGTAACGAACCTGATCAGCATCCATGAGGATGCAGGTTTGATCCCTGGCCTTGCTCTGTGTCATGTAGGTCGCAGATGAGGGTCAGATCTGGCCTTGCTACGGCTGTGGTGATGGCTGGCAGCTGCAGCTCTGGTTAGACCTCTAGCCTGGGAACTTCCATATGACATGAGTGTAACCATAAAAAAAAAAAAAAAAGACCAAAAAAAATTAGCCAAGGATTTAAATAGACATTTTTCCAAGGAAGATATTCAAATGGTCAACAAGCACATGAAACAAGGTTCAATATCATTAACCACTAGGAAAATGCAAATAAAAGCTGTAATGAAATGCCACGTCACAGATAATAGGATAACTATAATAAGACGAATGGAAATAACAACAACCTCCTTGACGAAGATATGAAATTGGAAAGTTTATACATGGTTGATGAGAATGTAAAGTAGTGCAGCCTCTGTGGAAAACTGTCTGACAGTTCCTCAAAAAGGTAAACAGAGAATTACCATATGGCCCAACCATTCCGTGTCTGCGTATGTGCCTGAGAATTAAAAACAGGTGTTCAACCATTAACTTGTACACAAATGTTCAAGCAGCATCACTCATAATCAGTCAAAAAGTGGAAATGATTGAAAATTTTAATGACTGATGACTGGATAAATAGTATTTTGACTACCCATGCAAAAGAACAGTGTTCAGCCATTGAAAAAATTAGATACTGATATATGCTACAACTTGAATGAGGCTTGAAAACATGCCATGTGAAGGAACCCAGGCACAAAAGGCTACATATTGTATGAATCCATTCACGTACATGAAATGATGTCTAGAATAAGTAAATCCATAGAGACAGAAAGTAGACTGGCGGTTGTCAGGCCTTGAGGGGGTTGTCAGAGAAAGGCGGAAATGACTGCCTCGTGGATATGGATTCTTTTCGATGTGATGAAAATGCTCAGGAAGTTCCCTGACAGCTCAGTGAGTTAACGATCCAGCGCTGTCACTGCTGTGGCTGTGGTTACTGCTGTGGTGCAGGTTAGAGCTCTGCCCAGGAATTTCCACATGCCACGGTCACGGTCAGAAAGAAATTCTAAGAAAGAAAATGCTCGGGAGTTCCGCCTGTGTCTCAGCAGGTTATGAACCCGACTAGTATCCGTGAGGATGCAGGTTCGATCCCTGGCCCTGTTTAAGGAAACAGCGTTGCTGCGAACTGTGGGGTGGATCACAGACACGGCTTGGATCTGGCATTGCTGTAGCTGTGGGGTAGGTGGCAGCTGCAGCTCCGATTTGACCCCTAGCCTGGGAACTTCCATGTACACAGGTGCAGCCCTAAAAAGGAAAAAAAAAAAAAAATGAAAGAAACGAAATGCTCTGGAATAGATAGTTGTGATAATGGTGCAACATTGTGATGGCGCTAAAAGCCACTGAGCTGTGCACTTTGAAATAGTGATTTTTAGGTTATGTCAACTTTACTTCAATACTGTTAAAAATGAATGGAAATGTGACCCAATTCAGTCTAATGGGATATAAGGAGACTCTTGATAAGTGTTTCTGGGACCGTTCTTCCTAGTTTGCTGGGGGAGATTCTGCAAGTTGTTCTCTTTTCTCCTCTGACCCTTGTGCCACTTGAATGTGATTTGAAGAGCAGCTTGGGTCATCTTAACAACGCTTAAAAAAAATGGCGCCCATCTACGGAGGTGAGGAGAAAAGGATCTCTTGCGTGCTGTTTTGCTCTGTGCCCTGAATAAATGCTCCCCACCAGGTAGGCAGATGGGGGCTGAAGTTCAGCCTGTGTTCTTGCTGGGTAGTTGAGTCTTCCCATGGAGGGAAACAATTCTTTCTAGAAGTTGTTCTTCCCTGGGGATCCTTTCTCGAATTCGCTTAAGGCCACCATGTACAGCAGGAGCAGGCCTGAGGCAATCATGAGGATGTAAGGAAAAGGAGCCAGGGCCACAGGACTCATGGCCTTTAAACCTGTCAAGTGTCTGGACATGCAGTTAAATTTAACATCAGATTTTCTCAGGAGTTCCCACTGTGGCTCAGTGGGTTATGAACCTGACTGGTATTCCTGAGGATGTGGGTTTGATCCCTGACCCCACTCAGTGGGTTAAGGATCCTGCACTGTTGTGGCTGTGGCCAGCAGCTGCAGTTCCAATTCAACCCCTAGCCTGGGAACTTCCATATGCCCCATGTGCAGCGCTAAAAAGCAAAAAAAAAAAAAGATTCCCAATAAAACAGTTTGATTTGCATTTTTCTTTTCTTTTTCAGCCACATACACGGCATATGTATGTTCCTGGACCAGGAATCCAAGCCAGAGCTGCAACCTAAGCCACAGTTGCAGCAATGCCAGATTCTTAACCCACTTCTCCACAGCAGGAACTCTTGATTTGCACTTTTTTTTGTCTCATCAAAAGAGAGCCCTCCTTCACTGTTGGTGGGAATGTAAATTGGTACAACCACTATCGAAAACACTATGGAGGTTCCTCAGAAAACTAAACATAGAAATAACATATGATCTAGCAATCCTACTTCTGGGCATATATCTGCACAAAACTTTCCTTGAAAAAGACACATGAATCAGTATGTTCAGTGCAGCACTATTCACAACAGCCAAGACATGTAAATAACCTAAGTGCCCATTGACAGATGAATAGATTAAGAAGATATATATATATATCACAACGCACAATGGAATACTACTCGGCCATAAAAAAAGAATGAAATAATGCCATTTGCAGCAACATGGACGCAACCAGAGATTCTCATACTAAGTGAAGTTAAGTCCCAAAGAGAAGGACAAACACCACATGGTATCTTTTACATGTGGAATATAGAATATGGCACACATGATCCTATCCACAAAACAGAAACAGATCACGGACAAGGACACCCCCCCTCCTCCCTGGCAACCACAAGTCTGTTCTCAGCGTCTGCAACCTACCCCACAGCTCACGGCAAGGCCAGATTCTTAACCCACTGAGCGAGGCCAGGGATCGAACCCACAACCTCATTGTTCCTAGGTGGATTCGTTAACCACTGAGCCACGATAGGAACTCCCTAATTTGACATTTAGACTGAGAAGCAATAATAAATTTTTATTGATCACAAATACACTGAAAAATTCCAGGAGGAGGCCAGATGAAGAGCTGGAGCATCCTAGGAAGGATAAGCATCAAGATGACCAAACCCTAACAGGACTTTGGGTGCCAAGTAATGGCAGTTAAAATCAGCTTAAACTGTGTTGCAGTGGCTGTGGCGTAGGCTGGGCAGCTGTAGCTCTGATTAGATCCCTAGTCTGGGAACCTCCATATGCCACGGGTGCAACCCTAAAAAGCGAAATAAATAAATAAATAAATAAATAAAACCTCAACTAAAATTAGAATCAGTAAAATTAGAATCAGTTTCCTTTAGAGGAAACTCTCACACATTACCACTCATGGTTGGTCATTTGGAGGCAATGACCTTCATTTCCAGGCACTGATGTTTATTTGCACGCCCTGTCCTTCATGTGCATGCTCCAGAGGAAAAAGAGCAGCTCACACTCCCAAACAGGAAGTGCAACTACTTTACCATCCAAAGGAAGAATTTCTCCTTGTTCAGCAAAGCCCAGCCAACTAGAAAGTCTCCACCACCACCCTGAACTACTGCTTTCCTCCAATGAACTTTCATTTAGAACGGCCCCTCCCAGTTCTCCCTTTTCCCCTATAAAGCAGGCTCCTTTCCTTTGTTCTCTGGATATGTCTGTGCTTTGCCATGGATTGCCTGCCATGGATTGCATGCCATGAATTGTAGTTCTTTGCTTTTCCCAAGTAAACCAATTTTACTGGTAAAACTGGCTGATTGTGGATTAATGGCATCATTCTCAGTCAGGTTCTTCTCACTCAGAGTAAAAAAATGACACCTAGCATTTCCAGCTGCATCCTGCCTAGAAACCCCCCTGGGAAAGAGTGCATCCCTTGTCCAAGAGCTCCAGGGATGTCTTGGGTTTGAGTTTCATTGGTTCTGCTTGTGTCACATGTCCATTCCTGAACCAGTCACTGAGGCTGGTGGGGAGAGTGTGGAATGTCCTAAATATGGACACTTAGGTCTTAACCCACCTGCAGACCCACCAAAAGAGGCAGGACGGGGAGTAGACACTTCCCCAATGGGACTTAGGACGCTGTCTATTCCAGAAGAATGGACAAGAGAAGCTCAGCAGAAACAACAGACATTTAAATCACGCGACAGACAAGATCCTCCGTGATCGGTCCTTTCAGATCCACTTTGTGTCTGTCCTTCTCTCCGCCCTTGCTATGTGGACCTGCTTTCACTTCCTCCAGTGGTCGTCAGAGCTTTTCTACATGCCGTTCCATGTTCCTGGAATGCTGTTCCACCACGGAACCTAGTTAACCCCTAATTATCTTTCAGCTTTCACCTCAAACATCATTTCCTCGGGGAAGCTGTGGCAGTGATTTTCTAAATATAAGCACAATCATATCTCCCATGGCATACATTCCTCTTAAAGGTGACTTTGACACTCTGCCTGTTCAGAAGTGTGGTCTGCGTTCCCTTCCCTTGAATCCAGGTAAGATGAGATGATCATCAGAGCGACACTCTGTGACTTTCAAAGCTAAGTCATAAAAGGTGAAAAACTTCTGCCCAATTCTCTTAGGACGTTCACTCTTAGAACCCAGCCACCATGCCATAAGGAAGCCCAACCTGCTGGGAAAAAAAGGCCCGAGGGAGAGGAACTAAGATCCCTGGCCCACAGCCCTGGCTGAATTTCCAGCTGTCAACCAAAGCCAAATTGCAGGGCAGGTAAATGAGCCACCTTGGAGAGAAACCTCCAGAGCCTTGCCAACATCAAGTGACAGAAGCCCGACACAGAAGGCCACATACTGTATAACTCCATTCATATGCAATGTCCAGAATGTGAGTATCTACAGAAACAGAAAGGCGATGAGTTGTTGCCAGGGGCTGCGGAGAGAAGAGCATGGGGAAGTGACTGCCAGTGAGCACAGGATTTCTTTTTAGGGAAATGAAAATGTCCTGGAATTAGGCCGTGATGATGGTTGCACAACCTTGTGAATATGCCCAAAACCGCTCAGTTGTAGAGTTTGAAGCGATGGATTTCATGGTATGTAAATTACATCCTTTAAAAAAATGCGGACTCTCCAATTCCAGTCCAGCTGCCCCAGCTGATGCCACATGGAGTCCAGACTTGCTGTCCAGGCTGAATTCTGCCCAAACTGCAGATTTATGGGCAAAAATAAACGACTGTCATGGTTTTAAGTCATTAGGCTTGGGGAAAGTTTGTTAAAGAGCAGCAGAGGCTGTTAGTTTTTCTAACTACCTCCCGGGTCTAGGGCAGGGCCCCTGTTGTCCCTGTCTCTTTTTTATTACAGTACCTATTCGGTTTGTAATTAAATATTTGATTAACTGCTGTCTTCCCCGTTGGCCAGTGTGCTTTGGCATTGTGTTCAGCAAGGACCCATTCCCAGAGGTAAATGTTTGAGAACCACGTGGCAGACATCAAAGTGGATAGAAAACAGGTAAACTTGGCTTTGTGGATGCAGGCGGGCATGAAGACAATGGTCATCTGAGACCCCTCTCCCCCTGGACACTGATGCGTTTCTCCACTGACAGCTCTGATAAAGGGACATTTATTAGGAAACATCAGACATTCACCAGAAAACATCCCCGAAAAATGGGCTCTAGAAGTCAAGCATTTCTGGAATTTCCCTTACGGCTCAGCAGGTTAAGAATCCGACATAGTCTCCATGAGGATTTCAGTTCCATCCCTACCCTTGCTCAGTGGATGAAGGACCCGGCATTGCCACAAGCTGCGGCATAGGTCACAAATGCAGCTCAGATCCTATGTTGCTGTGGCTGTGGTGTAAACTGGTAGCTGCAGCTTGAATTAGACCCCTAGCCCAGGAACTTCCATATGCCACAGATGCCGCCATAAAATGGAAAAAAAAAAAAAAAGGTCAGCATTTCTGTCCCAAAGTACCCATTATCTTGCTTGAAAGAAGCAGGATCTTTGGAAGGGTGAGCACAAAAAAGTGGGTGCTAGTCAAGATAAAGCAGGAGCGGGGAAAACTGGAGGAAGGCAGAAATATGGCAAACACCAAAGATGGAATGAGGTGTGTGGGGGGGTGTGATGGTTTGAAATGGGCTCAAGAGCAGCTCTGCAAACCAGGTGTGGGAAGAAAAAAATTGGGGTACTTTGTCTTGTGAAACTGTCCTGCAGAGCACAGCCCTCATGCAGTAAATTTCAAAGTACTGTTTATTAATCGTATCGAATGACTTTTTCATTTATCTATAATTTATCTAAGATTACATATCAGAATCAGCCTGGGTACAAGCATTTAGAAGTCAACCACAATCATCAGTGATGGCCAAGCCATCTGGCCTGCCAGAGTCCCTCTGACACAGTTCTAACTTGCCCTCTGCCCTCCCATGTGACACCTCAGGCACTAATTCAAGTTATAACTATAAAATTGTTATAACTACTTTATAACTAAGATGACCTGCCCATCATCTGTCAGTTGCGAGGTATTCTGGTTAGTCATCATTTCACAGCTTTATTCCTTGACAGGTTTCACTAGTCTGCCTCCTGGGTGGGCATCCTATTTTTGGAAGATGTGGTCAGAAAGGCCCAAGTCCGTGCAGCCGGTGGCAATTGCAATTCTGTGGTTTCATGTTAGCTACTTTAGAGTTACCTGTGTTATTAGTGCCACTAAATGACTGTTACCCAAAATGAATGTACCCAAGACTAAATGTAGTAATTTTTTTGGCGTAATTGGATTTCCTAATACTGATATTTGTCATCCCTGCTGAAACTCCCTGCTTTTAGTGTGTCGTCTTACAATGATTGGAGGTCAGAGAGAACACGGATGTTCTAACTGAGTTAAAGTCTAGGAAAGGTGGAAGAGATTTTGGAGAAGACATCATCTTTATCCTTCATTCTGGAGTTCCTGTTATGGCTCAGCAGGTTAAGAACCCAGCTACTAACCATGAGATTGCGGGTTCAATCCCTGGCCTCGCTCAGTCGGTTAAGGATCCGGCGTTGCCCAGAGCTGTGGTGTAGGTCGCAGACACGGCTTGGATCTGCCATTGCCTGGGCTGTGGTGTAGGCTGACAGCTGCAGCTCTGATTTGACCCCTAGCCCGGGAACTTCCATATGCTGTACCTGCGCCCCTGAAAAGCAAATACATACATACATACATACATATCCTACATTTTTTCCAGCCTGAAAAGTTCTTTGTGTGAATCCATGAGTTCGTTACAACCGCACACCACAGGTTTGTCTAGCCCAGCTGGAATTTCCAATAGTCTGTCCACCTGTTAGGCAGTTGAAACGGAAAACCTTGAGCATGACATCAGACCATTTAAATGGTCAGGTGTCTGCCCAGCTCTCTGAGCTGGGCAGGTCACTTTGCCTCCTGAAGCCTTGGTTTCCTCATCTCATCTTTCAATCAGGATAAAAATAATCCTTACCTCCTGGGATAATGTGAGGCTTTAATTAGAGGATACATACAAAAGATCTGAGAAAAAAAGAGTATAGTAGGAGGTGAGTGTTTCAAAAATACCAGCCACTCCCGTTTTTAGTATTGTGCCCAGTGCAACAATATTACAAATAAAGCCGGGGCTGTTTTCCTCCTTGATAAATCCCGAAAGAATTTGAATTCCCCTGGGATGCAGACCCATCCCTTTGACTCAGCAGTTTAGATTCAGATGCCCTGAATGGCTTCTGTGCAGGCATGCCTAGTTCCAAAGTTGCCTTGACTTGTTTGTCGAGGAGATACTTGTTTCCATAAAGTAACTGTCTCCAGTTTGTAAAATTCCATCTGTGCTCCCCAACGCACCCCCATTCTCCAGACCACCTCTCCTGCCGCTCCTAAGGAAATGCACCTTGTCAGGAGGGAGGTGACTAAATCTTGGAAGGCTCGCATAACTCTTTTGAACCCAACCTGTAGTTTTTGTCCCGCTGGAAACTTCTGATAGAACAGGTCAGCAAGAGTGACTTCAAGAATTTCTTACTACTTAACTCTCTTGGTAAAAAAGGCATCGAATGCATTGATTGCTCATCCCTCCAAAAATGACCTCCTGAAAGTGGCATGAGAATGTCATTTTACCTGGCAGATACCTTTGCTTCCTCTTAAGGAGTGACGTTAATATCCACTGCCTCCTCCCACCCGCCCCAAATTCCATCGTAAAATCTCCCGTACGGCAACGTTCCAATGTGAGAACTATGTATGTGCCACAGGGCAGAAATCGGGACCTCTGATCTCCGAGGGTTCCACTTTCTCATTCCCTGTTGGAAGACAGGCTGGGCTGAAATCCTGGCTCCACCACTCCTAGCCAATTGTTCTGGGCCAGTTAACTTCTCTGAGTGTCAATTTCATTTGTAAGATGAGTTCCCTGTGGGACTTCATTCATCCGTCCAGTCATTCTACAAATATTTGTTCTGCCAGAAAGAAGCCAGGCGGGCAAGTTTCCTGTCCTGCAGAGCAGTCCTGCATGGGTACCAGACATGAAACAAAGCAGCTCAGTCCAATATCTGCAGGCAGCGGTGCCACAGGGTCTGGTGCTGATGTGGGATGGGGAAATTCTGGGGAGTTCTGAGGATGACGGTAACTTAACATTCCTGCCACTCTCCAGGTGCAAGGCAGGGAAAACGCCCCGTGTTCTGGCATCGCTGAGGGATGAGTCACCAGAGAACCTGGGGAAGGTGGGGGACCATGAGCAATCAGACCTGTTACCGGTCTCTGGGACTGAGTAGCAGGTTGCCCGGTGAGGTTATTAGGAAGTTTATCAAGGGAGGGCTCCTGGGATCAACACCTAGGGAGGGGGACTGGGAGAGGCGAGGAGGAAGTAGGACAGCCACGCAGTCCTAGACGAGGTCTCAGGAAACTCTGAAGTTGAAAGGGATCCCAAAGAGTTGTCCCAAGCTGGGGTGCAGAGACTGGACCTTTATACCGGGACACAGACCAGGCACTGGATGTGGTCTGCCCCCAAGAAGGGGACATGACCTTGGACCTGGGTTGGGGGAATGGGTGTGGTGCATCTTTACTTGGAAGTCTTCTACTAAGTTGATACCCCTCCCTTTTCTCCGCCCCTCCCAGCCCCCCAAAATCCATCTGAGAAGAGACACTTACACTAGCTAGAAAATATTTAGCAAGAAATGAAGTATAAACCAAGATCTGAAGAGTGAGTGGCAATTAACTAGGGAGGGAGAGGAGAGAGCAGGAGGAAGATTTCAGACTGAGGGCAGGGCATATACAAAGGCCCAGTGGTAAGAGGGGGACAGTGGGCGAGGGCAGGGGAAAAGTCCCTCTTCTCAGGGTAACTGAAGATGGCTGAGCAGGATCAGTGGACTTGAGGCCACTGACTCTACCCTTCACTTGAAAGTCACCTAAACTCTCTAAACCCCAGTTTCCCCATAAATGGAGATGATGCATACCTCCTAGACATTTTTAGGGCGACTTTAAATAACACGCACACTGTAAGGGCTTTATAAAGTTAGTTGTTCTGTTTCTTATGAGTGGTGATTACTCAGGAAGTCATAATGGTTGATTTGTTAATAATATACCCTTTGCCTAGAAAAATCATAGACCAATGGGAGTTTCCATGGTGGCTCAGCAGTTAACGAACCTGACTAGCATTCATGAGGATGCAGGTTCGATCCCTGGCCTTGCTCAGTGGGTTAAGGATCCGGTGTGGCCATGAGCTGCAGTGTAAGTCACAGATGCAGCTCAGATCCATGTTGCTGTGGTATAGGGCAGCAGCTACAGCTCTGATTTGACCCCTAGCCTGGGAACCTCTATGTATATGCTGCGGGTGTGGCCCTAAAAAGACCAAAAAAAAAAAATCATAGAACAAGAAGTCAGGAGTTGGCAAACACATTCTTAAAGGATCAGATTAAGTATTTCAAGCTTGGGGACCCCAGGGTCTCTGTTACAACTTCTCAACTCTTGTAGCATGGAAGTAGCCACAGACCCTGCATCAGAAAATGGCAATGACTAGGAGTTCCCACTGTAGCTCAGGGGGTTAAGAATCTGACTAGTATCCATGAGGATATGAATTCAATCCCTGGCCTTGTTCAGTGGGTTGGGGATCTGTCATTGCTGCAAGCTGTGGCATAGGGCACAGATGTGGCTCCGATCCCATGTTGCTGTGGCTGGGGTGTAGGCTATCAGCTGCAGCTCTGATTCGACCTCTAGCCTGGGAACTTCCATAGGCCGCAGGTGTAGCCATAAAGAAAAAAATAAAAAATATGGCAATGACTGTGTCCTAAGAAGACTTTATTTACAGAAACAGGCAGCCAACCCCCAAAACCAGAATATCAAAACACCAAAGCAAGTCTCTGGGGTTCTGAAGACATTTCAGGTCCCTTCTCTATGTACCCTTTCTCCCCTGGCTTGGAATGCTCTCTGTACATGTCAGTTATGAGTATGCCCATTGGCATACAATATTGCATAATGATAACACAAAAAATGAGATTCAATGATAAAATTCCCATTTTGTCATCTTAAGAGCTCATGAATTCGGAGTTCTCACTGTAGTGCAGTGGGTTAAGGATCTGGTGTAGTCTATGGGTGGTGTGGGTTTGGTCCCTCCCCCACAAAAGAAAGCTTGGGAATTCAGATGCCATGAAGTTCACGAACTGCCATTTATTGCCCTTGAGATGATCAGCTGCAATGATCCTGCGTTAAGTAGCTGAAGCCCATCGTTGTGGTGATGAGGAATTGTGCAAGAACTCTGCATTTCCTTCAACTGTCCTAATTTGGTTTAACTCCAAAAGCAAAATCTGAGATAAGGACTTATTTTGGAAATAGTTTTTTTGGGGGGAGGACAGGATGAATTCTGAGAAACTGGAGTGGGGGAACTGCGAGAGTGATCTTTGGGAGAAGGTGACACCAGTGCAATGGCAAGTTATTGAGCTGGTAACCGCTCTGGGCAACTAGTCCTACTGGAGACCCTGCAAGAAACTATCTAGAACATGTCCCAGAAATGTCCACCTGAGCCATGCATTATCCACTGGCTCTTGTTGGTCAAGGGAGGTGTTAACTCCCTCACATTTCAAGAATCGAGCATGTCAAGATCCTGGATGTGGTCAAGAGCAGGGCTATCACGTTTTACCTGTTCATGGCTGGTTGTGCACAGTAATGGATGCACATGATTAAAATTTTAAATTGAAATAGACAACCAACAAGGATCTACTGCATAGCACAGGGAACTCTGTTCAATACATTACAACTTATAAGGGAAAAGAATCTCGGAGTTCCTATCATGGCTTAGCGGTTAACGAGACTGAGTAGCAACCATGAGGACGTGGTTTCAATCCCAGGCCTCGCTCAGTGCATTAAGGATCTGGTGTTGCCGTGAGCCGTGGTGCAGGTCACAGACAGCGCTCAGATCTGTCGTTGCAGTGGCTGTGGCGTAGGCTGGCAGCTGCAGCTCCGATTCGATCCCTAGCCTGGGAACCTCATATGCTGTGGCTGTGGCCCTCAAAAGAAAAAAAAAAGAATATGATGAAGTATTTATATACAAAGTATTCATATACATATACATGAACCACTTTGTTCTACACCTGAAACTGACACGACATTGTAAATCAAGTATACCTCAATCAAAAAATAAAATTGAAAAGAAATTTAAATCAGAATTAGTCTGCGGATTAAAAAATGTCTCTCTTTGACCCCCGAGCCCATAGCTACCCAGTCCTCTTTGGGGGTAATTTTTGCCCGAACTTCTTGTATAACTTCTCAGAGGTGAGCCAGGTATAGGCATCATCATAAGTAATTAGTATTTCCTCTTTCTTTAAACCATTGGTTACACACCACATGCTGTCTACTGGACTGGGCTTTTCCAGATTTCTATTTTGCATCTTGTTGATAATTACATGTATTCTTAGAGCGTCCTCGTCTTTGAAATGACTGAATAATATTTCACTTATGGTTGAACCTTGATTTGTGTAACCAATCCCCCTACTGATGATACTGGTATTTCCGGTAATTTTTTTACATATCAAGTTGCAGTAGAGTTCACGCTTCTGAGCGTACAGCACTATGAATTTTGATAAACATACAATTGCGTAGTCACAACCAAGATGTAGGACACTTGTGTGACTCAAAAAAAAAATCTCCCTGCTGCATCTTTATACATAGTCCCCTTCATTTCACCCCCAGCCCCTGGCAATCACTGATCTTCTTTCTGCCCCTTTTCCAAAGGGAACTTTGGCTTGTCTAAAATGTCATATAAATGGAATCATGTAGGATGTAGCCTTTGAGCCTTGTTGCTTTCACGAAGCACAATGCATTTGAAATTCATCAATATTATTGTATCAGTGTTTTATTATTGAGTGATAGTCTGTGGTATCTGGTTTATCTCCATTCGTCATTTGGAAGACACTGGGTCATTTCTAGCTGGGGCGATTATGCATCTATCTGCTATTACTGCATACTGGCTTTTGTGTGGACATAAGTTTTTATATCTCTTGGGTAAACACCTAGGAGTGGGATTACTGGGTTGTATGGTAAGTGCATGTTTGATTACTAAGCTGTTGCCAAACTGATTTCCAAAGTGACTATACCATGTTGCTTTTTTTACCGGCAACACATGCAAAATCACCAGTATTTGGTATTGTCATTGTCAGTTGTTTTTATTTCAGCTATTCTGATAGGTGCATATAGATTTTTGTTTACTGCAAACAGTGTTACGGTGGATATTCTTATACACAGAGCCTTTGTAATTAGGTGTAACTGTAAGATACATTCTCAGCACTAGAATTGATGGGTCCAAGGGTGTGAAAGGTTGATTAGATATTGCCAAACAGCCTTCAGAGAAGGCGAGGCCAGTTTACTTGCCTATCAGCTGGGTATGGTAACACCTGCTTTCCTGCAGCCTCACCGATGCAGTGTAATACCCAATGTCATTATTTATTTACTTATGCTCCACTCGCAGCATATGGAAGTTCCCAGGCCAGGGGATTGAATCTAAGCCATAGTTGCTGGATCCCTCCCACTCCTCCTCAACGGGAACTCCATCATTACATTTTAGAATGAAATTGTACTTTAGATGATTGCTCTGGGTGTGTCTATCTGTAGGTTTGTTGGTGAGAGCTTAAAGTAAAGCTTTTAGAGCAACGTCCGCCACCGAGAGTAGCTCTTAGCAATGGCATGATTACCACTATAAATCGTTATTATTTGCCTCTCTCTCTCTGAGTTCCTCATCAGGATATTCAGGAATGCTTTTCTTTGAAGAACTCAAACACTCCACCTGGTTAATTTGGTTAATCTTTATAACTTCAGATATTAGCCAGGATTTCAGACACCGTGGGTTTCACAGACTAGGGAAGTGCAACAGGATAGGCTCTTTCTAAGGTCACACAAGACATCTGTGTCCCACAAGACATCTGTGTCCCACAAGATCAAAATGAATCTAGTTGGGAACAAGAATGGGTTCCTTTAGGTTACAATGACTGTGTTTTTTGTTTGTTTGTTTGTTTTTTTTTTTTTTTTAATGCCTGCATCATAGCATATTGAAGAAGTTCCCGGGCTAGAGGTTGAATCAGAGCTGCAGCTGCCGGCCTTCGCCACAGTCGCAATGATGCTGGATCTGAGGTGCATCTTCGACCTACTCCACAGCTTGCAGCAATGCCAGATCCTTAATCCACCGAGTGAGGCCTGCGATAGAACCCGCATCCTCACAGACACTATGCTATGTCGGGTTCTTAACCCCATAAGTGGAATTCCTGTCAAACTTTTTTTTTTTTGACTACCACCCTCTTTAAGAAACACACCAGGGACTAGAACACACCTATATACCTGAAACAAAAGTTTCAAAAACAATACTTCAATGTTTTCTATTCATTGCATTCCACTTCATTGAAAATGTTCATCGGGATATACTAATAAATGGATTTCAACATCTACTATTGGGTTAAGACTAGTAGTTTAAAAGGCACTGGTTCTAGGTCACAGATGTTGGCCTTCCTGGCAGTACAACTGGAATCATAGCACCTCACACTCAGTTTGGAGTACATTATTCCCGTGTTCCTTTTTCTTCATTTTCTCAGGGTACAAGAGCTTTTCCTTTTTTTCTTTCTTTTTCTCCCCTTTTCTTTTCTTCTTTTTTGGCTGCCCTGCAGCATATCTTGGGCCAAAGACCAAATCCAAGCAGAAGTGATGTACGCTACAGCTGCAGCAACTTGGGATCCTTAACCCACTGCACTGGGCAGGGATTCAACAGGCACCTCCACGGGGACAAGCTTGATCATTAACCCACTGTGCCCCAGCGGGAACTCCTAGAGTTTATTCATTCATCAATAATCTCCACAAATAGCTCCTGGACTCCCTATGTGCACTGCCCAGTATTAAGAGCCAGTGGAGGGAACATGCTTTGAAGAGACCTGTATTCAAAATCTCACCTCCATCATTTGCTGATGATCTTGGTTAAGTCCCTTCAGTTTTCCTGGACTCAAAGGACTTTCCTCCTTTGTAAAATGGAGTAATAATAGAGAAATGAATGAGCTAACGCGTGTAAAGCACTAAGCACAGTGTCAGGCTCATAGCTAGCTTTTAATACAGCTGTTCTGAAGGTGTGATCCCCGAGACCAGCAGCATCAGCAGCATCCAGGAAGGGGTTAGAAATGCAATTCTCAGGATCTCAGCCCAGATTTACTGAACCAGAAACTCCAAGGGCGGCCACAGCAATCTGTTTTATGAAGTCTTCCAGGTAATTATGATGCAAGCTTAATTTGAGAACCCTAGGCTTAATACAGGTTGTCTAGCAACCACGAGCATTTGAAGCTGCCAAGGTGCCTCGGTTCCGGCTTCCCCTCCCTCCTCCCTAAGCAGGGCCTAGAGCACTCATTGATTGGTGGGGTCGCTCTGGACCGTCACCACCCACCCAACCACGGAGAGCATAAACGGAGAGGGGCGGGACTGGGAGAGGCCAGAGCAGCGCGTCTATTGGCTGCAGACCATGCTGCGGAGCCGGGCGGAGCTGCGCACGCGCACGGCCGACGGGCGCCACTGGCGCCGGTTGAAAAATGGCGGCTGTCGCCGAGCTGAAGGCTGGTGAGTGCAAACAGGAGGCTTGCCCGTTGAGAGGCGTCGGCCTTCAGCCTGTGAAAAGAATGGGACGAAAAGATGGGGCGGAACACCTGAGTCAGCCCTTCCGGGGGTCGTTCTGTGGCATCGGGGCCAGCGCTGTGTCCGGCGGATGTGGCGGCCCGCTGCGCGGGGGCCCTGGAGGGATGTGGTTGCACAGCGGCAATTTTTAAACGGGCTTTGAGCTGAAGGAGTCCCAGGTTACACAGGGACCTGAGAGGTTTGCGGTCCTGCATCTGGGGGGCTCTGGCGCATCTTTCTGGATCCCTTCAGGGGCGAGGCCATGGTCCCGACCTTTCCTTCTCGGCTGATGATTACAAACCTAAACACAATCCTAAAGCATTTGCTTGGTTATCTCACTGAATCCCGAGTTTGGAAGTAGAAGGAGGCCTGGCCTGCTCGTTGTCCTGTCTTTCTAGGAAAAGTCCCACAACTGTTTGTATGCCTAAACTGAGAACGTTGGTGCGCTGTTAGTTTGGACACCGATCTCCAGACAGGTCATAGTAATTATAGTTATTACAGTGGAGCCTTATGGGTCAGGCACTGCCTAACCCGTGTTAGTGAATTGAATCCGTGTAACAACCCTATGTCCATTTCAGAGATTAGGAAATGGAGGTGCTGAGAAGTGAAACAGCTCGCCCAGAGTAATTTAGCTAGAAAGCAGCAGTGAGTGAGAACCTAGAGTTGCTGCCCCAGGTCTGGGGGCCTTAATTCCTGAGCGCTGTTGCTGCCCGGCTAATAAAACCAGTTCCATTCTTCAGGGAATTTAGACTCTCAGTCGGTAATTGCTAAGAGATTTGGCATGGAGGGTATGACTTGAGAATATGATGATTCAGGAACTATTGAGATTAATGTATATTTGCAGCCCTGGGCTGGTGAACAGTCAATAAAAAGGCCTAGGCTATCCACAAGGGTAGCCCTCATGTCAATTGGTGAACTCTCCCCCTGGGAAACGAAGATCACCTCTAAAAATAGTGCATCAGCTTCCAAGGGTTTAAGCCAGGTTAAGAACCTCTCCCCAAAGACGCTGTTATGGGACAAGTGTCTTAATAAACGTGAAAGCAGAGAAGGTCAGGATGATTTGGAACCCCCAGACTCTCTGGGGACTAGGGAGGTCCTGCATAGATGTCAGGAGCCCTTTATGTTTTTTTCTGCATTCCGAGGTTCTGAATGTGTTTTGTTTTTTTGTTTGTTTTGTTTTTTAATCTTTTTAGGGCTGCATCCTTGGCATAAGAAGTTTCCCAGGCTAGGGGCCAAATCAGAGCTCTAGCTGCTGACCTACACCACAGCCACAGCAACGCAGGATCCGAGCTACATCTGCAGCCTACACCACAGCTCACTGCAACACCGGATCCTCAACCCACTGAGCAAGGCCAGGGGTCGAACTTGTGTCCTCATGGATGTTAGTCTGATTTGTTTCCCCTGAGTCATAATGGGCACTCCTGGTGTTTTTTTTTTTTTTAACTTTATTTATTTTTACTTTTTAAAAAAATTATAGTTGATTTACAGTGTTGTGCAAATTTCTGTTGTACAGCAATGAATGTGTTTAGTGTTCAAGAGAAACCCAATGAACATGTTTGCATTTTCATTTTTACCTTCTTGAAGCACTCTCACCTCACATTTTTCCACTTTACTTGGTTCTCCCTCTCCGAGGCAGAGCTCATTATTGTGGAGAAGGCAACCGAGGCAGGAGTTGGTGATCCGCCACTGAGGTCGTGATGAGATCTGCTAGGTTTCCTAACTCCAGCTTCATTAATTCTCATTTCTCTCCTGAGTTTGAGGCTGTGCTATGTGTAAATACACAGTAACAGGTGGGGATGGGGGTGGGGATCTTTCTCCATCTAATTTCCAAAGATGGAATTAGAGAACCAGGGTTCGGTTATGACCCCGACATAATAAAGCTGTCCCTTCCTCTTATGGGCCTGTTACAAAGTCTGATTGGTATAAATCTACTCTTAACATTCCTGCAAAAAAAGGTTCAGGGGATGATCTAAATAAAGGGGCAAGAAAGGTTAAAGTCTAGTCTGGATTGTATCTCTTTAATCATTTGACCCAAGTTTTTGTGGTTGTTTATCAAAGCTTGAAAAAATTTTATGTCAGTGCCTATATGGTTACGCTCCTTGGGCTCCCTCTCCTGAGTTGTCATTGTTGTGGTGCACTTATTTGGCACAATATAGTATTAAATGATATTTATTACACCAGTAGTGTGCAGCACAGTATTGTAATGTCTGTAAGTAACATTTATTGAGCTCTTACTCTGTTCCAGGCATTATGAGGGAACTGTATTGATTCTCTGGAGTCGCTGCTTAGCCATTAGGGACAACTTGAGAAAAATAAAAAGTTCTAGCCCATTGCAAGAGATAATGGCAATTCAGCCCTATCCATGTCAGTATTTATAGCTAAATCTCATTGTCCCAACTACTGATATTTGTTAGAATGATCCTTGCTCATCAAGAAGTTAGATTATATTCAGCATACATAACCCCGGTTCCTTAAGATGGCATTGAGAAAGTTACACGTTAAATTTCAAGCTAAGTTTACAATTTCAGAATCTTACTGCTTTAAGGATATAACTCAAAATTGTCTTTAAAAGGTAAATAAGGAGTTCCAGTTGTGGCTCAGTGTGTTAAGGACCAGACATTGTCTCTGTAAGGATGCGGATTTGGCCTCACTCAGTGGGTTGGGGATCCGGTGTTGCTGTAAGCTGCGGTGTAGGTCGCGGATGTGGCTTGGATCCAGTGTTGCTGTGGCTGTGATGAAGGCCTCAGCTGCAGCCTGATTTGACCCCTAGCCTGGGAACTTCCATATACTGAAGGTTCGGCCATAAACAACAACAACAAACAAACAAACACGCAAATAAAACCGCAAAAACAAAAACCCACCTTTTTTTTCAGAATGGGCCATTTCCCAGGGGTTCTGGGTATCAGTTTTTATACAAAAGACATGACATAGTCTTTCCTTTTTGGAGTGTACTTGCTATTTTTAATCATCTAATTTCTAGACGAGGGTTTTAATGACATACAGAACCTGTCTACAGTGATAACCACTCTTGAAAAGATACGGACACCAGGAGGTAAGTTCAGGTCCAAATAAACTAAGTGTAATTCTCTCCCTGTTTTTCCTCACTAAAGAATATGTGTGGTTCAGCAGCAATGAACCCGACCAGCATCCATGAGAATGTGGGTTCGATCCCTGGGTTAAGATCCGGCGTTGCCGTGAGCTGCAGTGTAGGTCGCAGACCTGGCTTGAATCTGGCATTGCTGTGGCTGTGGTGTAGACCGGCAGCTGCAACTCTGATTTGGCCCCTAAGCCTGGGAACCTCCATGTGCCTCCTAAAAAGACAAAAAAAAAAAAAAAATGTGTATGTCTTTAGCCTCTGCCAGTGACAGTGTTAGAAAGATAAATTTTCATCTGCTTAAATATATAAGAATAGTAAGTCATTGCAACTTAGGAACTTCATTCTTTATTACAAATGGGGCTTGTGGTAGCTCATGTGATTGTTCAGTGTGTCACTGTGTAGATTGAAAGTGGATGTTATGCCATTTATCTTTCAAACATTTTTCTTCAAGGTATGCCTAAGAATGACAAAATCTATAATTGAAGCAATAATGTTTTATATTTAACAGTTTTAAAGGACACCTTGGAGAAAAGAGGAGTATTAGGGCATTTAAAAGCAAGGATTCGGGCTGAAGTTTTCAATGCCCTAGATGATGAGAGTGAACCCCGACCATCCCTGTCTCATGAAAACCTTCTAATTAATGAATTAATTCGGGAGTATTTGGAATTCAACAAATATAAATATACAGCATCTGTCCTCATAGCAGGTAAGAAGTAATTTATTATTAATCACCTGAGGTGAAATCTGCCTCTTCCCTTCCCCCAGTTCTCAGAAAATGTTTAGCTTAGAAATCTATTTTCATTATTAAACGGTGTCATCAGGGACATGACTGGGAAATAAAAATCCCACGGACTCTATCCATAGCTTGAATAGGTTCTCATGATACTTATTGTATTATAGGGGAAATAATTAAACACTTTAAAATTATCCATAATTCCTGATACTAAGAATAAGCAATTATTTATATTTTTATCCTGTTTTTGCCAGTCTTTTTTTATGTATATGCTTTAGAAACACACACACACACACACACACACACACACACGTTAATGTATACATTCTTTATTACGAATATAAAACATTGGAGATAAAGCCTCAAGGTATTGCTACTGTGTATTGATTGGGCATCTATAAAAATGGATGTAAAAGCATGTTATTGAAATAGAATTAGATCATCTATGGAAATTTCAAATCACTGTGTTGTGCATCTGAAACTAATATGGCATTGTGAATCAACTATATTTAAATAAGAAATAAAGAAAAAAGGGATCGGGAGGGAAAACGCCAAACTCATTGTAGTGATGGAGAAATGGTAATGGGGGAGGGGTCAGCAGTTAAACAAAATCTGCTTTATCTGCTAAATTTCATTTCTCAAGAAAGAAAGCACAAGAACTGAAAGGATGTGCACAGTAGTCGAGATGGGCATTGCCTCCGGGCCGGGGCAGATGATGTTGGGAGGGTGAGCACAACACCTGCATGTACGTCATTTGATCCCCTTGAGTAAGGTTTAATCTGTGCTTTAAGAATATTCGGTGCTGGAGTTCCTGTCGTGGCTCAGTGGTTAAGCATCCATGAGGACTTAGACTCGATCCCTGGCTTCACTCAGTGGGTTAAGGATCCTGCGCTGCCGTTAGCTGTGGTGTAGGTCACGGACGCAGCTCAGATCCCGTGTTGCTGTGACTGTGGCAAAGGCCGGCGGCTACAGCTCCAATTCGACTCCTAGCCTGGGAACCTCCATATGCCGCTGGTGCGACCCTAAAAGACAAAAAGACCAAAAAAAAAAAAAGGAATATTTGGTGCCTTGAGAAAATGCTTCATCAAAGAAAAGAGATCATGAAGTAGATTTCAAAAGAGAGAATGGATTTCTTTTTTGTGACGCTGGAACTTTCCATTTGATAAATACTTTGTTAATATTCTAGATCTTTTATTTAAGCATATAGCTTAACTGAATAAATACTGATGACTTTTTTTGGTTTAAGGATCTTTATTTATTTATTTATTTATTTTTATCTTTTGTCCTTTTAGGGCCGTACCCGTGGCATATGGAGGTTCCCAGGCTGCAGGTCTGATCAGAGCTGTAGCTGCCAGCCTACGTCACAGTCACAGCAACGCCAGATCTGAGCCGCATCTGCAACCTACACCCTAGCTCACGGCAACGCCGGATCATCAACCCACTGGGCAAGGCCAGGGATCGAATCCACAACCTCATGGTTCCTAGTCAGATTTGTTTCTGCTGCGCCATGACAGGAACTCCTAAGGATCTATAATATCAGTATCTTTGCTCTCCTCAGTTTGTTATAGATGGTTATATAATACCATTAATATTCAGAAAAGGAGAATATGAAAATATCTTTTTTGCTTTTTAAGGGCCACGTTCATGGCATGTGGAGATTCCCAGGCTAGGGAGCTGCAGCTGCTGGCCTACACCACAGCCACAGCCACATGGGATCCAAGCTACATCTGCGACCTATACCACAGCTCATCACAACCCCCTGAGTGAGGCCAGGGATCAAACGCACATCCTCATGGATACTAGTTGGGTTCGTAGTCCACTGAGCCACAACAGGAACTCTGAAAATATTAACAATTAGATGTCTGGGACTAGTACAAGCATGAAATGTGGTGACAGTAGTCGAGTTTCAATAGTGTATTGGCTTTTAAAAAAACTAAGATATAATTAACATATAATTTGTCATTTTTAGTATATAGTTTTTGGATTTTGCCAAATTCATACAGTTATGTAACTACCACTAGTCACAATCATGATGTAGAACACTTCCATCACCTGAAAAAATTTCCTGTCTTAACAACTTCGTACATTAACTATATTTTAATAAAAGGAGTTCCCATCATGGCTCTGCAGAAACCAATCTGACCGGCAACCATGAGGACACAGGTTTGATCCCTGGCCTTGCTCGGTGGGTTAAGAATCCAGTGTTGCTGTGAGCTGTGGTGTAGGTCACAGACTCGACTCAGATCTGATGTGGTTGTGGCTGTGGTGTAAGCCAGTGGCTACAGCTCCACTTTGACAGTTCCTAGCCTGGGAACCTCCATATGTCTCGGTGTGGCCCTAAAAAGACAAAATAAATAAAGAAAAAAAAATTCCCTATGCCCCTTTGTAGACAACATCTTCACCTGTCCCCAACCCCTACCAACCTCTGATCTGTTGTTTTCTGTACCTATTTGCCTTTTCCTGAATGTCATAAAGTGACACCATATGGGATACAGTATTTTGCGTCTGCTGTTTTTACTTAGCATAGCACATTTGAGGCTATGCTCTGCTGTTTTTTTCCTCTGAATAGTATTCCATAGTATGGCTGTGTCAAATTGTCTGTGATCAGTTGATGGACATTTGGATTGTTTTCTAGATTGTGGCAGTGATGAGTCAAGCTGCCGTAAACCTTCACTTACAAGTTTTCCTCTGAACATTGTTTTCATTTCTCTTGGGTAAAGAGCTAGGAGTGAGATTACTGGGCTGTGTAAAAGTGTATGCTTACTTTTGTAAATGGACGTACCATTTCCTTCTCCTACCAGCAAAGTGTGCGAGGTCCAGGCGCCCTGTATCCTTGACAGCACTTTATTTTAGCGTTCATTTTACCTTTAGATTTATTGCCACCAAATGGACATCAGTGCTGTCATGTATTTAATTTACAGGTTTCTTAGTAAATGGAAAGTCTAATATGTAGAAACGGTATTTTCCCAACTCAGGATTGGGGGATTTAAAAAATTAATTTATGTGAAACTGAATTAAGTTATGTATTTAACAAAGTAGATATTTGCAAAGTCATAAAATCATGTACAGTTGGCTCTGCCTTGGTGTGTGCCAGCATCATTCTTCTAAAACCTAAAAATGTGTATACCTCGTAAATGTGGTTCTTAGCAAAATCCTGTTCACTTTTTAGATTAATAAAGACTCGGTGTTTGATGATTTTCCCCCCAGAATCTGGTCAACCTGTAGTTCCGTTGGACAGACAGTTTCTCATCCGTGAACTCAACGCCTTTGAAGAATCAAAGGATAATACAATGTAAGAAGTTTGTTAAAAATTAGTTTTCAGATATTGTTGTATTGGAGTCATAATTGCCTAGTGGTGGTTTTATTTCACTTTAATTCAGCAGGTATTTATTTGGGTCCAGTGTGTGTCTAGCACTGTACCGCATCCAAGGTATGCGATAGCGAAGACATTTGCCCTCGAGTTCAAATGCCTGTGCTTTCGGAGCACCGGGGCCCCTGCTTTTCCTAAGGGTCACAACTCTGGGCTTCTTCTTTTTTTTTTTTTTTTGTCTTTTTGCCTTTATGTGGAGCCGCACCCACGGCATATGGAGGTTCCCAGGCTAGGGGTCTAACAGGAGCTGTAGCTGCCGGCCTTCGCCACAGCCACAGCAATGCGGGATCTGAGCCGCGTCTGCAACCTTCACCACAGCTCACGGCAACGCCAGATCCTTAACCCACTGAGCAAGGCCAGGGATCGAACCCGCAACCTCATGGTTCTTAGTCGGATTCGTTAACCACTGAGCCACGAAGGGAACTCCTGGACTTCTTGATCCATCTTTTTTTTTTATCTGAGGCTTTGCTCTATCACTTGTTTTCTTCCTCACATTTAACTCTTCCTGCTCACTGCTTCCTTCACTTGAACCCCAAATCTCCTCTCTTCACAGAAACCTATCAATTTCCTTTTACCACAGAGCTTATTTAATATATATATTATATATATATATATATATATATATATATATATATATATATATATAGTCTTTTTAGGGCCTCACCTGTGGCATGTGGAGGTTCCCAGGCTAGGGGTCTAATCAGAGCTACATCTGCCGGCCTACACCACAGCCACAGCAATGCAGGGTCTGAGTTGCATGTATGACGTACACCACAGCTCATGGCAACACCGGATCCTTAACTCGGTGAGCGAGGCTGGGGAATCAAACCCACAACCTCATGGTTCTTAGTCAGATTCGCTTCTGCTGCGCCACGACGGGAACTCCCTCCTTTTACCACTGAGCTGAGTGAAAATCAACCCTCTCCTTTCATGTATTACCCCCTTTTGACTCATCTGCATTTTAAATTCTCCCCTCACCATTTATACTGAAACTGTTCTCTTGAGAAAGAATGACCACTTCCTGGTAGGGGTTTCTTTTTTTTTTTCCTAGGGCTGAACCTGTGGCATATGGAAGTTCCCAGCCTAGGGATCGAGTCCAAGCTGCAGCTGCCAGCCTACACCACAGCCATAGCAACACTGAATCCATGTTGCATCCACAACCTGCACTACAGCTTGTGGCAACACCAGGTCGTTAACCCACTGGGCAAGGCCAGGGGTGGAGCCTATATCCTCTCAGATAGTGTGTCAGGTTCTTAACCCCCTGAGCCACAACAGGGACTCTTAATTTTTTTTTCTTACTTTAGTGTTTCTTAAACTTTTTCCAAAGGATGCATGAATGGCCAAAAAAAAAAAAAAATTGTACTTAGGAAGCCTGGGAACATGACTCAGAGCAGCCTTCACCTAGCAAGAAATTTCCTTGAAGTCTTAGGCCTTCTCATTTTAAAGGTATATTGACTTTTTTCACTCTATTTCATGGTATAATAATTGGTTTTGCTGTCAAAGTTTTGAATGACAAGCCCAGATCTTTGCGTAAAATTCGTGTTCCAGGATCACTTGTCACCTTTATCCTGTACTTTGTGCCTCGTCCCCAGCACTGAGTGGGTATATATATATCTCTTTCCAGTTGGAGCAGCTCAGTTTTACTTGAGTTACTGCAGCATTTTGTAATATGGAGAACTCTTCCTTAAAACACTTTTTTTTTTCCTCTTTGGGGCTGCTTCTGTGGCCTATGGAAGTTTCCAGGATGGGGGTTGAATCTGAGCTGCAGCTGCTGGCCTGCTCCACAGCCACGGCAACTTGGGATCTGAACTGCATCTGCAGCCTATGCCATAGCTCACAGCAGCGCCAGAACTCCTGAAACACTTTTTGTCATTTGTCTTTTATGACCCTTTACTGTCTTCATTGTTTCAGGTTTTTCACTTTTTTAATGGTCTCGCCCACAGCATATGGAAGTTCCTGGGCCAGGGATTGAATCTGAGTCACAAATGCAGCACCGCTGGATCCTTTAGCTCAGTGCTCCAGGCCGGGGATCAAATCACCACCTCCACAGCAACCCAAGCTGCCGCAGTTGGATTCTTAACCCACTGCACCACGGCAGGAACTCCCTCCAAGTTTTGTCTTTAACTTTCTTTTCCTTTTGTCCCCCTGACCACTTTTCTAAGTGTTCTTGAGGCTTTACTAATGCCTCCATGCGGGTGACTCTGCTTTAAATTTAACAGATCTCCTGAATTCTGGGCCCACACTTCTGCCGGCATCTCAAACTCACTGTGTCCAAAGATCAAATCTGTTATTTTTGTCTCTTCACACCCCCTCATAGCTTCCTTGTGTAGCCATTCGGGTCTTGATCTGAGTGCTCACTTGCCCTTCTGGCTCGTTCTCATTTTCCCTCCCATTGCGTTGCAAGTCCGACCACTTTTGCCTCTGCAGTAGCTCTTGTCCGACCTCATTGCTGTGCTGCTCAGGAGCTATCGGGCTTGTTTCTCTCCCACTTATGCCAACACACTGCCAACAGTTTGCCTACTAAAACATGCTTATTGGGGAGTTCCCATCATGGCTCAGTGGTTAACGAATCCAACTGGGAACCATGAGGTTGCGGGTTCGATCACTGGCCTTGCTCAATGGGTTAAGGATCCGGCGTTGCCGTGAGCTGTGGTGTAGGTTGCAGGCTCGGCTCGGATCCCGCATTGCTGTGGCTGTGGCGAAGGCCGGCAGCTACAGCTCCTGTTAGACCCCTAGCCTGGGAACCTCCATATGCTGCGGGTGCGGCCCTAGATAAGGCAAAAAGACAAAATAAATAAATAAATAAAATAAAATAAAAGACGCTTAGTACTTCGTTTCAAACATTTCCATTGAAAACTTTTCAGACTTCAAAAACTAATAGGGTCCATATACCAAACACCAGGTGTGTGGCCAGCACAATTCTGAAGAGGACTCCACAGTCACATTAATGTCTTTTAGTCAAACTTAAGAATTTTAACAAGAAGTTACATAAAATGTACAACAGTCTTAGGTTAGGCTAAGCCCTGCCACCAAATGAGTTTGTGCCAAATCTATGAAGAAAATTAGTTTTCAGAGTTTTTGTTTTTCAAAATTGCAAACAAGGCATTTTGAAGCTGTGCTTGAACAGCAGCTATCCCTGCTGTAGCTCACAGAGAACTCTACCCAGTATTCTGTGATTACATATGTGGGAAAAGAACCTGAGAGAGAATGAATGTGTGTGTGTGTGTGTATGACTGGGTCACTTTGTTGTATAGCAGAAATGATCACAGCCTTGTAAATGAACTATATACTTCAATAAAACTTAAAAAAAAAAAACCCAAAACACAATTATCTGTTTTTAACTTAGGATTTTTAGACAGAGAAACCTTAATATTCACGAAGTTGCAGGTTAAATGTGCTTGTTATGTATGTTCTAATAACATTAAAAATAGCTAAATCTTAAAAATTTTAAATCCTAAGTAAATTTTATTTTAAATTTGGAAAGTAGAATTTTTTTTAAGTTTAAAAATCTTCTTTGCCCAGTCAACATCTTGGGAAACATTGATTTAAAGTAGGCAGAGAGATGTATTTTATATTCATGGATGATGCTTTTATAAGAGCTGAGACATCTGTGAAATAGAGAAACTTTTTCTCTTGGTTTCTTTGTGGTATGGAAAAAATTGCTTTTGTGTGCCATTAGTTATTTATTGCTTTATAACTGATTATTTCAGAATTTGGTAGTTTAAAAACAGCAAACAGTGGAGTGTGGCTCGGTGGAAACAGACCCAAAACGAATCCAACTAGTATGCATAAAAATGCAAGCTCAATCCCTAGCCCTGCTCAGTGGGTTAAGGATCCAGCGTGGCTGTGGTTGTGGTGTAGACCAGCCGCTATAACTCTGATTCAGCCCCTAGCCTGGGAACATCCATATGCCACAGGAGTGGCCCTCAAAAGCAAAAAACCAAAATGAAACAAAACCCCAGAAAACATTATCTATGGTGAGCAGTCTGGGAGTGGCTTCTGTGACTGGTCTGGCTCAGCCTCACTCATGAGATTGCAGTTAAGATGTTGGCCAGGGATGTAGTCAGCTGAAGGCTTGGCTGGGGCTGGAGGGTCTGTTTCTGTGTGGCTCACTCACATGGCTGTTTGTAGGAGGCCTCGAGTCCTCACCACTTGGACCGTTCCTTAGCACAGCTTAAGTGTCCTCATGATGTGGTGACGGACTTCCCCCAGAGAGAGGGACCAGGAGAGAAGGCAGGAAGGACGCCACAGTGCTGTTTATGACCTGGCTGCTGAAGTTGCAAGTGCTGTGACTTCGTGCCTTACTCATGAGGTTCCTGAGATGCGAGTTCAGCTCATATTCGAGAGAAGGGCAACTGGACTCCACCTTTTGAAGGGAAAGGATGTCATACTTTAAGCTGTCACACGTGCCAATAGATAGATACTCAAAAGGACAATTCAGTTGTGAGATTGGAAACAAGGGCAAACCTCTGTCTCTCTCTCTTTTTTTTTTTTTTTTGCTTTTTAGGGCCACACCTGCGGCATATGGAAGTTCCCGGACCCTGGGGTCAAATCTGAACTGCAGACGCCACCCTAAACTACAGCCGTAGTAATGCAAGATCTCAGATGTGTCTGTGACGTACACCACGGCTCATGGCAGCACTGGATCCTTAACCCACCGAACAAGGCCAGAGATCGAACCCGCATCCTCATGGGTACTAGTAGGGTTCTTAACGCGCTGAGCCACCACGGGAGCTCCGGGGCAGACCTCTCTTTGTTGTCATCAGCGCTGCCTCCATTTATGCAAGGGCACTAATTGAAATCTTCAGGCAGCACACTGTGAGACAAAGAACTTGGGACTTAGGGTTCAAGTGTAAACTTTGTTTGTTTACTATCCGAGTGATCTCTGTGAGCCCTGTGAGCTGTGGTTTTCTTATAAATTGGGGATGATGATTATGGCATCACGGGGTAAGGACAAGGTGAAGAGAGGGAAGAGAGTTTTGTGAACCATAAAGTAGCTTTTAAAATATTAGTTCTTACCTGACCTCTGTAGCTTGCGTTTAATTGCCGTTTAATATGTGCCAGGCACACTGCTAAACACTTGATGTTTATTAACTCATTTGGTCCATAACTACCCTGCGAGGTAGGGACTAGGTTTGTTCTCATTTATAGAGGAAGAAATGTCTATGAGGCTGGGGATGTTAACTTCACTGAGGTCAAGGGGCAGGGGCAGAATTTGAACCCAGGCAAGGATTTACTTATCCAATGAGTATTTATTGAACAGTTGTTTTACATCAGGCAATGTTAGGTACTGGGAAATCTTTGGAGTTTAGAAGCTGAATCACAGTGCATTACTTGAAGTGGTATTTCACTTTAGATGAAATTTAACTTAACATGTTTTCTCTGGGTTTTAAAATTGTCTTTAGAGTGAAATGGTACTCTTGGATTTAAAGAAGCACAAACAGTTTGTAATTTGGATAGTAACTATGCAGCTTTTTTTCTTTTAAGTCTAGTGAATTATTTGGCTATATTTGGTGTTAGTGGCTACCTTTTATTTTTATTTTATTTATTTATTTTTAATTTTTTTGCTTTTTAGGGCCGCACCCATGGCCGGTATATGGAGGTTCCCAGGCTAGGGGTCGAATCAGAGCTGTAGCTGCCGGCCTATGCCACAGCCACAGCAACGCAAGATCTGAGCTTCGTCTGCGACCTACCCCACAGCTCACTACAACGCCGGATCACCCGCAACCTCATGGTTCCTAGTTGGATTCGTTTCCACTGCACCGTGATGGGGACCCCGAGGCTACCTTTTAAAGAATAAATGTTTTTAAGCTTCTTCTATTTATGCAAATTTAATTGATTTTGGTTTTCTCCCTGCTATAGACCTCTTTTATATGGGATTTTAGCTCATTTCTTGCATGGAACTAAGGACGACATCCAAAATGCATTTCTGAAAGGGTCTTCACTTCAGCCTCCAAACCCGAATCTTGGCAGACAACCTAGTGGAAGAAAGCAAATGGGTATGAGTTTTCCGAGACTTGTCATGTAGCTGTCAACAACAGGTCTGTTTTTCTTTCTATCTGCTTTTATCTTTGGAATCATTCTTCCTGAGAATTTGAGTGGTAGTTTAATTCCATTTATATCTAATATAGTTAGCCTGTGTTATGCATCCTCAAGAAAACAAAATGCTTTTTGGAAAGAGATTCTGGCAAGGGGTGCGGAGATGACTGGGAACAATTCTTAGATATAATTTCTATAAAGAAGTATCGAAGAGCTTGATTTTCACATAGATTTGTACTCTTTGGAGCAACTTAGCTCCTTAGCATACTGAAGAAAGAGCTTTTTATCAAGTCACCAACTTTTTTCCCCTTTAAGACTGAAAAAAAGGCGAGATTGCTGCATGTAGATAAAGAAGTCCAGGTTTATGGGAATTGCATCTTCGGGATTCTCTTTTTGCAGGGAGAATACTTTTTGTGGTAGTGTTGTACTTATCTACAAAGAGTAAATTCTCAGAGAAGAGCTCGTATTTCTTTGAAGCATGCTCATTCTTCCAATGGGCGTTCAGTTGTTTTGATTATATCAGCAGTAGGACCTCAATTTGATAATCCAAACTGAATGGTGTATGGCTCAGAGAACTGATCTTTGTTTTCAAGGCAGAGAATTGATCTCTTTTTAAGGGAAGTCATAGCTTGGACTCAGGCAGCTAATTATCAGAATGAATATAAACCCTGCCTGTTGAACGAAACTTTCAAGAAAGAGCTAAATTGTAAATTGTCTTTTACAGTTTTCCTAAACTGCCATGAGCAGTATCGATCATATGACATATTTGCCGTGTCTCTTAAGATCTGAAAGCAATCTGTTTGTGAAGCAGGGTGATCTCTTAGAGGTCATTTCTGACTTTACTAGGAGTTATACTTCGGTGGATCTGAGAATTCTGAGTTGATGGGACACTGGAGAAGAAATCATCCCCATCAATTTATTTTACAGTTGAGAAAACAAAGACTAAGAGGTTTGCTGACTCATCTGAAGCCTGTAGCTGATCAATTTTAGCAGAATCAGCACCCTGACTGCCATTCCTAGGCGCTGTTCCCTTAGAGAAAATGGAGATGTTTTCCTAGTTCCTTTTTCAAGTACTGGTAAGGAACGGTCATTAGTACCTACTACTTGGCAAGTACTTAAAAAACAAAGCAAAACAACTGAGTACAGGAGCAAATCTCTAAATGCCAGTAATAGAATGTGAAATTCTCTTTAACCCTCTCCCTCCTTGCCTCTCCCTAACTCCTCCATTTCCCCCCCTTCCACAGGAGGGGGTGGCTCGGTGTGTGTCCTTTCAGAAGTCATTTCTATGTATTTGAATTCTTAGCACTGCTCCTGCATATATTATCCTACAGTTTGCTTTTTTCACTCTAGATTTAAATCAGCTTCTGCCTCATTCTTTGTGTAGTTTTCCATAGGCCTGTTACTGATCACTCTTTCCTGGTGTACTTTCATTTGCTTTAAATTGTTTGCTTTTACAGTATTTCATTGTGGCATTACTTCTTGGTCCACACAAGTATTTTTCTTATGCAGATGCCTAGAAGTGGAATTGCTGGTTTGAAATACAGGCATATTAAAAAATAGGTAGATAATAGAAATGTAAAAAATAGTAGATACTGTCTAATTGCCTGTCAAAAAGGCGTTACCAGTTTACATGCTTACCAAGAGTACATGATAATTCCAGTTTCTCTATTTAATCGTCAAGAGTGGATATTGTATGCATTAACACGTGTCAATACAGCAGACCTATGATGTTGGTATTTTAGTTCTAATGGGGGCGTGGGGTGGGAGTGGGGTGGAGTGGAAAGGACGCGAGCATCCTTGGGTTATGTTGGCTCCTCTGTATAAAGTGCCAGAGACATCAAAGAATTCAGTTCAGGTCAATAAAGCATTGGGCATCTATTTTGTGGAAGACTCGCAAGGGGAGATGAGTGCACTAATAGGAGAATAACGATACTGCACATTATTTTTCTTGATTATCAAAAAAGTTCCTGGCACAACAGGGACATATGTGCAGTGACTTGCGAAGAATTGTGAGCCCAGAATTGCATTATGTTCCCATAACACATTTAGACATTCCATTTACTTTCTCAACTCCAGCTTACTGTGTAAATGGTACGTAAGTTTTATTTGACAACATCGAAAAGGTTATAAAGATAGTAAAATATTCTTTAAATTATATACCTTCTCATTACAGTAAAATTAAATTCTCTTTTATTTATTTATAGGTTTTTGTTTATTTGTTTTTTGCTTTTTAGGTCCACATCCATGGTATATGGAAGTTCCCAGGCTAGGGGTTGAATCTGAGTTGCAGCTGCTGGCCGACACCACAGCCACAGCAACTCGGGATCCGAGCCATGTCTGTGACCCACACCACAGCTCACGGCAACACTGGATCCTTAACTCACTGAGTGAGGCCAGGGATCGAACCCTTGTCCTCACTAGTATCCTCTAGTCGGATTTATAACCTGCTGAGCCACAACGGGAACTCCAAGTTCCCTTTTATTTAAAAATAAATCCAAAGTGTGCCAACACCACAGCACTCCTTTTATGAACACTTTCAAAGTGCAGAAGAAAATGAAGAAGGTTTATGTAATAGGCACACTCACCTTTGAAATGGTAGCCAGTTTATTAATGCTGCTAATAGCGGTGCTGGTAATACTGAAACAAGGTAGTTTTTTGCTATAAACAAAAGCAAAGGCCCACATATTTTATAATAGAGAAGATCATTATCAGCTCAACTTTATTGCACATCGACTGAGTATGTGAATAACATTCATTCTTTTATAACACCTCTCTAGAAAACCTGAAATGATTCTGCCCTCAGTATGTTGTTAATCTCGTTCTTCCACCAAAGTTGCCTGAAATTGAGGGAAGTAGCTTTTCGTTGGAGGTCCAGGCCTGTGCTGGTGTTAGCTGTCCATCACTCACAAGGATGATGAGCTGCTCTGGGTTAACAAGGCTGTGTGTACAGTCAGCTTCAGAATGTTTAAATCCAGTGTGTGTTTTTGGCGCCGAAATTGCGTATTTCTTACAATTGGTCTAAATTTATATTCTTTGTCTCCTTTGATCAAAATGGTCATTAAAAAGGTTTTTGGGTTTTTTTAGTTGTAAATGTTTGGGGAGTTTAGGGGGTCATGTTTTCTTAGGAATTTAGTTTGTACATCACATTTTTGTCGCATTTGGATATTAAGTCTTTTTAGCTTGATTGAGAATACTTCTGCCCTGTACCCACCTTTTCCTCTGAATAAAAGAAATGGAGCGGCCATGACGAGGGCCCCTTCTTTCCTGTTCTGGAGTGCAGTGTGTGGGCTCAGGGCTGTGTGTGTCCGCATGGAGCTTCCCTGTTTTGTTTTTGGTTGAAGAACATTTCCTACAGTTTTGGGGATAGATTTCTGATTTGGGTAGGAAGATGTAAACTATGCTAATTTCTGCTTGCCACAAGAGGGTGCTACTGGAGGACTGTTATTTGAAGAGAAATTTGGAGTTTGTTCCTTCTTTAGTTGAGTTTGGCATCCCTCAAAATATTAATTGAACACACAGTCCTGTCTTGTGAATTCCATTCCTTACATAGTGTAAGGGGAGCTTGTCAGTACTTACACATAAGCTTTACTCCAGGGTATACTCTATTCACTCAAAAAAAAAAGTCAAGAAACACTTCAGAATAATTGGAGTCCCTAGTGCTAAACATTTCTGATTTCCTAAATAGTGTTTAATAAATACCTTTTTTCATTGTCCAAAGCCATCTAAAGAACTCATACAGTATTAAATATGTAACACCCTAAAATATATGTAGATAGTCTGATTTGGGCTGAGTACTGACCTTGGCCTCTGTTTCTTGCAGAATAGAGCCTGCCCCGCCTGCAGAAGGAACAAGGGAGGAGCCCCAGCGTGGAAGACCTGCGCCTTCCTGCAGCCAAGAGATGACATGTCCATCCTGGGCATCTTTTATCTTTAAACTTGTATGTATTAAATAACTTATTTATTCTCCCAGTGTCACCAGAATTCATCACTAGTATTTGTACTTTGTAGAAATGTGAGTTTCTGCAAAACCTTTGGCCCCTCTTGTTTTACCACATTTGTGAATAAAAGCTAAGTCTATCATCTAGCTTACTGGATTTGACTTGAAAGAAGATGTGTTGTTTTTAGGAATATTTTATTTTTTCTTTCTTGGCTGCCATGCAGCACATGGAGTTCATGGGCCAGGGATCAGATCTGGCATTTGCTGGCAACGCTGGATCCTTTAACCCACTTTCCAGGCCAGGGGTGGAACCTGTGCCCTGGCGCTGCAGAGCCGCTGCTGATCCATTGAGCCACAGTGGGAACTCCATTAGGAATATTTTAAAGGTCCCTTAATTTATGAGAAGTGAAAGGTTGTTGTTTTTTTTTTTCTAAGTACCCTGTAAATTCATCTTAAAAAAAAAAAATCAGGTCTTTATAGCCATATGTTCTGTTCTTTACCATGGCACATTAATTAAATTGCCTTCAGGCTGCAATTATTTGGGTTTATAGGAAAATTCATTCATGTTAAAAGAATTTTTTTAAAGAATACTAAAGCCAGTAAAACTGTAATTCCTATGAAGTTTGATCTTTGGAGAGGGCTAGCTATTTTTCAGATAGCCGTTTATACTTAGGTTTAAATATCTAAATGACTGTCTCAACTTTTAAACTAGGTAACAATGTACGTTTTCTTTCCTTAGACCCTTTTGGCTTCTCCTAGAAGATCTAATTAAAAGGTAGGGGGGAAATAATTTTTTAATTTTACTCTTAAGTAAAACAAAGAGTTTATTACATGAAGAATGTGAAATAGGCATGAAGAGACAGGCTTTTGGAAAAATACCAGAAAGTACCTTTTAAAAGATGGTATTGTTTAACCTCCACGTGGCCTTCAGTTGTGCAATTACAAGATGAGCTGATGACAGGGCCAACGCCTACGTAGAAGGGCTCTGAAAGGCTTGTTAGATGTCAGTTTTTATTCTTGGGGTAGAAAAATGGTAAGAGCTCTTATGGCGTTACCTCTAAAATGCTACTTTGATATTTGTTGCCATTTTTATAATGTGAAGTCTTCAGGCTGATTTCCTTGGAAACAACAAACTATTAGAGTAGACAGATCCTGATTGGCCAAGTCATAAAATGTATTCAGCTCTGCATGGGCACCTGTACCCGGGCAATGCTTAGCTTAAACATTTTCCACAGGGAAGGTGATAAGGGCTTTAATCTCAGAATTGACATTCTTTTCAGGGTATTGAATCTGTGTGCTTTTGGAAATTATTGAAACTTTTGATTTTACTTCTGGTGCTAGTCAGGGTGCAGTCCTTAATAATTAACAAAGAATTTTTATCTGAATGTCAAAATTATTATTATTATTTTGTCCTTTTAGGGCCGCACCTGCGGCATATGGAGGTTCCCAGGCCTAGGGTTTGAATTGGAGCTGTAGCTACAGGCCTGTGCCACAGCCACAGCAACTCTGGATCCGAGTTGAGTCTGCAGCCTACATCCCAGCTCATGGCAACACCGGATTCTTAACCCACTGAGTGAGGCCAGGAATCGAACCCACATCCTCATGGATGCTAGTCAGATTTGTTTCCACTGAGCCATAACGGGAACTCCTGAATGCAGAAAATTATTAAAGAAATCCTCTTAAACCATACTTTTCAAGTTAAAGGATTTTGAGAGGCCTCATTGGTGGGCTATAATTACATATACTGGAGTCCATGGTGGCACAGTGGGTTAAGGATCAGGCATTGTCTCTGTAGCAGCCTGGGTCACAGTTGTGTTGTGGGTTTGATCTGTGGTCCAGGAACTTCCACATGACCCAGGCACGGCCAAAAAAAAAAAAAAAAAAAATTACAGATACAGAAATATTATAAGGATTCATTTCCATTTTTTAAATGAAATCTATGGTATCTGATTACAATTATGAATTCTATTGTATTACATGTAGGAATATAAATATCTCAGAGGATTTGGTTTACATCCAAGGCTGTTGGCAGTGGACACTAAGTTTACCTCAGGAATTATACTCATGCAGGACTAGATTAAGGAAAAAATGCTGGAGTTGATCATTTTGGATACTAATTTAAAATCATTAAAATAGAAGCTAAACAGGATTGTCACATGTAGTCCATAGTGCATTCATTATGTGTTATTCTGTAACTTTTTGTATCTAGGCAACTTTTATACTTTGAGTGTAATCATTTAATAATAAAAGAAAATTAAGCAACTCACTTTTGTGCAAAGGTGTTCCTGTGACTCTTCTGTCATCAAGAGATTGTACTTACTTGGGAACCAGAAGAGTGCTTGGCGAGGAGTTCCACTGTGGCTCAGCGGTAACAAACCCGACTAGTATCCATGAGGATGCGGTTCGATCCGTGGCCTCGCTCAGTGGGTTAAGGATCTGGTGTTGTCGTGAGCTGTGGTGTTCGTTGCAGACGCGGCTCGGATCCCGCGTTGCTGTGGCTGTGGCTGTGGCTGTGGTGTAGGCCGGCAGCTGTAGCTCTAATTTGACCCTTAGTCTGGGAACGTCCTTATGCCTCAGGTGCAGACCTAAAAGAAGAAGAATGCTTGGCGAGGGCTCCCTAAGCCTTCTTTTGGGATCTCCAGCAGCCTAGTTGTTGGAGGGTTGTAGGGCGATCCGGAGGGACGGAAACTTCTGATGAGCACGTCCTTGGCATCAGCTCAATCACCCTCAATCACAGCACTGCCACCCTGTGAGGAGTAATCACAGTTACTCCTCACAGGGTGGCAGTGCTAGGGGCTGGTGGTGGCATTCTCTGAGGGGACAGTGTCATACTCGGTGCGGCTCCATGTGATTTGAAAAAGCATATTTAGTATTACATTTTTATATTTGGAAAAGCAAAAACTGTATTTAAGATACTGTAATATTTTTATGATTATCCACAGTAGCAGACTTGAGTGCTTCAAAAGTTGAGAAGATCTGCTCCAGAAATTTCTATTTTTGGACACTGTCAGT
Source organism: Catagonus wagneri (assembly GCA_004024745.2). Taxonomy (NCBI): domain Eukaryota; kingdom Metazoa; phylum Chordata; class Mammalia; order Artiodactyla; family Tayassuidae; genus Catagonus; species Catagonus wagneri. The sequence continues at coordinate 3,566,488 of PVHT020000063.1, forward strand.
TAATTTACATTCTAGTAATTGAAATAGGTGCATGAGCTGAGACACTTAAACTCAAGAAAGGAAAAGACAAATATAGAAGAAGAGTTCCTGTTGTGGCCCAGCGGTAGCAAACCCAACTAGGATCCCTGAGGGTGCAGGTTTGACCCCCAGCCTCCATCGGTGGGTCAAGGATCCGGTGTTGCTGAGACCTGTGGTGTAGGTCACAGACGCGGCTCGGATCCCAGTTCCTGTGGCCGTGGTGAAGGCCGGCGGCTGCATCTCCAATTGGACCCCTAGCCTGGGAACTTCCATATGCCGCTGGTGCGGCCCTAAAAAGTAAATAAATAAATATAGAGGACCCATCAGACTATCTTGTAAACTAAATTAGTACATCAGTAGTTTTCATGGGGTTATTAGAAGAAGTTATCCTCCAGAAATGCAGGAAAATTTTTAGGCAAAAACTTGGATTTACACAAAAATAGGATGGGAATTGGACTTGAGGGATTTAGGAAAAGAAAATATTTAAAACTTTGGCAATGTAAAAATTTGTAGCAGGAACAGAGGTGGCTTTTGAAGATGATAAATTTAAGCTCAGCATATATGTTTGCTTAGAATGAACTAATAGCTTTATAATTATGTGCGAGAACACATCTGTGTATGACTCCCATGCCAGTATGGTTATGTACAATTTGATGGGTTCTTTTAACCTAAAGCCAAGTGTACATGAAGGCTTAACATTTGTGAGAATATGCCTTTAAAGGCATTTAGGACAAGGCTTCCCAGCCACTTGGCATTTCGTTTTCGTAGCAATTGCTCTGCAAGGGTTGTGTGGTCTTTGATTTTTTTTTTTTTAATGAAAGGTAAAATTACTTTAAAAAAATAGACTGTTTTTTAAAGCAGTTTTGGGTTCACAGCAAAACTGAATATGAAGCAGAGTTCCCACGTATCCCCTGCCCTCCCATCACAGGCTCATTATCAACACGTCCCCCTCAAATGGTATATTGATTACAGTTGATGAATCTACACTGATACATGGCTACTCAAGGTCCATAGATGACATTAGGGTTCAGCTCCTAATGGGTTTGAATAAATATATAGTGACATGTATCCACTGTTACAATATCAGAGTACTTTCACTGCTCTAAAAATTCTCTCTTCTCTTCTGCTCACCCCTCCTTCTCCGAGTCCTGGCAGCCACTGATCCGTTTATTGTCTCCATAGTTCTGCCTTTTCCAGAATGTCGTATCGTTGGACTCGTTCAGAATGTAACCTTTTCATATTGGTTTCTTTCACTTAATCATACGCATTTAAGTTTCCTCCATGTCTTTTCATGGCTGGATAGCCCATTTCTTTTATTCATTTTTTTCTCTCTTTTTTTTAGGGCCGCACCCTTGGCATAAGAGGTTCCCAGGCTAGGGGTCTAGTCGGAACTTCAGCTACACCACAGCCACAGCAACAGCAGTGCCAGATCCGAGCCACATCTGCGACCTACACCAGAGCTACAGCAGTGCCGGATTCTTAACCCACTGAGCGAGGCCAGGGATTGAACCTGCCACCTCATGGTTCCTAGTTGGATTCATTTCTACTGCACCATTTCTTTTTAGTGCTGAATAATGCTCCGTCGTCTGAATGTACCAGTTTATCCATTCACCTACATAGAAGGATATCTTGGTTGCTTCCAAGTCTTTGGAAGAAAGCTGCTGTAAATAAACAACTGTGTGCAGGTTTTAGTCTGGACATAGGTTTTCAACTTCTGTGAGTAAATCCCAAGGCGTGTGATTTGCTGGGTCGCATGGTAAGAATATGTTTGCTTTTGTAAGAAACTGTAAAACTACTTTTATTGAGAATTTTAAGCTTCTTCCTGATAGAGGTAGAGAATCCAGAGTTACCAAGACACCAGAGCTGGAAATTGGTGCTGAAGGAAAGAGCATTGCAAGTTACCGTCCGATTCAGTCTTGTACCTGGAGAAGCATGGGGGCTGTAATGAGTGAATGAAGTGCTTGTGTACATGTGACTTGGAGCTGAACCATGCTTGTGATCAGGAAAAATGGCCTTTTTTTCACAAGGAGGCAGAGTCCTGTGCAGCCTTGAGCTGGATGACTTACCTGAGTGTTGATGCACCTTTTTTTCTTTTTTTTTTCCTTAAGGGCTGCACCTGCAGCATATGGAAATTCCTAGGCTAGGGGTCAAATTGGAGCTGCAGCTGCCAGTCAGAGCCGCAGCCACGCCAAGTCCAAGCTGAGTCTGTGACCTACGCCCTGGCTTGCTGCAAGCCCGGATCCTTAACCCACTGAGCAAGGCCAGGGATTAACCCACATCCTCACAGACACTAGTCGGGTTCTTAACCCGTTGAGCCACTGCAGGAACTCCCTGATGCACTTTTAAATAATTGTGTAGCACCTGCAGGAGCCATGCTCGGACCCAGCCTTTGATTTTGTTAAAAACTGGAAGGAATCCCACTTTGGAGGTTTTTTAACCTAGTAGAAAAATCAAAGCTATTTGCCTTAAACAAGAAGAAGGAAGAAAAGACTATGAGAGAGAAATTTCCCCACTGCCATCTTGTTCCATGAGTTCATGGAAACTCCCAGTACACGCTGAAGACATGCCAAGGACACTTACTTGACAGCTCTCAAGGTCAGTCACAGCTATGCTTTTGAAAGTAACTTTTCCCCCTTAATCTTTAACTGGCTTTTGAGCCATGAGAAATAAAACGGAGAATCTGATTTTGAAGATTCAAACATCTGAGCTTCTGCATTGAACAGATATCTACTGAATGACTGTTCTGTGCACATACCGTCCCTGAATACTTCTAGGGTGTACCAGAAAGGTATGAAACACTTTATTTATTTTTGTCTTTTTAGGGCTACACCCATTCCCAGGCTAGGGATCGAATCGGAGTTGCAGCTGCTGGCCTGCACCACAGTCACGGCAACAGCTATGCCAAATCTGAGCCTCGTCTGCGACCTACACCACAGCTTACGGCAACACTGGATCCTTAACCCACTGAGTGAGGCCAGGGCTGGAACCCACGTCCTCGTGGATACTAGTCAGATTCATTACTGCTGAACCACGATGGGAACTCCCTGAAATGCTTGGTGTGCAGCCTTCCCGTGTTGAGGCAAAGCTTCTGACCGTCTGTGCCTTTGAGGCTCAGAGAGCTTTGCTGACAATCCTGTGGCAGCCTGGCTGATGCTTAGCAAGTCATCTCCTTACTTTGGACTCCATCACACAGGTGGGACTTAAATTCCTGCTCCGCAGTTAACTAGCTGTGCTAACTCGGCTGGTTATTCCACCTGCCGATCCTGGTTTTTCAACAGCAGAATGGTGGGTGGGGAAGAACCTACTTCATAGAGTTGTTACAGGATTAAGCAAAATAATGCAGAACAATTCAGTACAATGCGTTAATAATGTATTATGATTATTCTCTTAAAAGTGACCAAGTTCCTTAAAGAATCAGGTACAGCCCTTTGGAATATCCCTGTTCATGCCTCTGGGAAAATGCCAGTTTTAACTCTGAGGCCAGCAAGTTAGGCTCTGACAGCCCGCTCTGGATTGTCTTTGCGGGATGGGAAGGTGATGATCAACCTCATTTTTTCCCCCTTCCTATTCTCTGCTCCCCATCAGCTCTGTACCAACTCAGGGACAATTTCCACTCCTTTTACAGTGCAGGCATTGAAAGGCACGTGGGGAAGCAGCCCATTCATCATTCTCCCAAGAACTTGACCCCTAACACGCCAGCCAGCTGGATTCATGCTGGCTGTTCTTGACTCTGACTTAGGCCCACTGTGAGGCAGGGAGCTGGGCCTGGGTGCTTTTAGGGTTGAAAGCCAGGTGTAAGGTATTGGAGGGATGGAGACCCAGAGGGTCTGGGATGCAGAACTCTGCAGGAGGGACTGGCAGCCTGCAGGCAGACTGTGGGCAGGACAGGCTCTGACTCCCCCGTATGTGCCCAGGGCCTGGTGCAGCTCTGCCTGGTTCCATGCTCTTTGAGAACAGCAGCTAACGTGAAGCAGTGTACTAGGTTCACCTTAAACGGATCACCTTAAGGACGGTTTGCTGGGAAGTGACTGGTGTTATTCCTATTTTACAGGTGGGGAAACTGAGGCCCAGAGAGTTACTTAGAGGTACTTTGTCCATGGTCAAACAGCAAGCAAATGGCACAGGCAGATTCCAACTTGGTTATCTAACCTCAGAGACTGTGTCTTTAGTCTCTGAATTCTGGGCGTTTCCCCTTAAAGCCTCTGAAAATGAATCGTGGCAATGGTGAGCTTCAGACCCAGTGAAGGCTGGGGCAAATCTTTTCGCTCCTCTGAGGCCTCAGTTTTCTCGGCTGCAAAATGGGGGTATTAATAAAGCCCCCACCCTCACCGGACCTGGTGCTCAGGGGAGGGTTTGTTGCACAGAGCCTGATAAAGAGTCCTCTCTGCAGACCTTCGGGCTGGAAGCGGCAGGGACACACATGGGACTGGGGGTCTGCCCGGGGCAGAGGAATCCCCTTTTCCAACTCGCGGGCCTCGGATGCCCCCCACCCCACCCCCGCGGGGCGGCGGGAGGCCGCTCGGCACCATATTTAGTCAGGGGGAGCGGGCAGCCCGGGGCTGGTATGCGGCGCTGGGAATTCCTGCAGGAAGGAGCCCGCGCCTGCCCTTTTTGGGTTGTCTCCCGCCCAGAGCCCCCCGCCCGGCCGCCCGCCCTGGGAGGGAGGACCGGCCGGGAACCTCGGGGCGGGGCCGGGCCGGGCCGGGCGGGGAGCAGGGCGCCCGGCCGCCCGCGGGTCCCTGGCCTGGCGCGGGGCCAGCCCACCGCCGCGGCTTCCTTTTATGGCCTGTGTGCGTGCGTGTGACAGCGCGGAGAGGCCGGGGAGAGAGCAGAGGGAGGGCGATCTGCAGCTGGAGACACAGGGACCAGAGACAGTGAGACAGGGAAGAAAAGACAGAAGACAAAAACGGTGATAGAGGGACACAGTGTCAGACACACAGGGGAGGGTGGTGGACGCGGGGTAAGGGAGTGGGACTGAGCGAGAGAGGCAGGAAGCTTTTCGGCAGCGTCTTCATTTGCGAGAATTTCTTGGGGCGGGCAGGAGCAGCGGAAGGGAACTTTCAATAGCGGGGTGGCCCCCGCATTGTCTTCGGATCCTGACATGCACCCTGGAAATTGCATATAACACACACACACACACACATTTTCAGCTTTGGACACTGAGGCTCAGAGAAGGAAAATGACTTGCTTGAGGTCACGCAGTCAGCGATTGGCACACCCGGGGTCTGAGGTCACAACAATTGGGCCTTTCTTTTGCTTGTGGGTGGAGGTGGGGATGCCAGATCGGGAAAAGTAAAAACTTCCCTTCCCGCACAATTCCCAGCAGAGTCCGGGGCTGCTGCCTTGTCCTTTGCAAAGTGCAAAAAATCCCCTTTCCCTGCTTTTCACGCAGTGCGGCCGGCCCCTTTGCGTGCAGTGGGGGGCGACCAAAATGGGGAACCAGGAGTGGAGGCCTCAACTCCGACCCCGCACAGTTCCTCCCGCTGCAGAGGAAGCGGTTAAAGCCTGTGAGGCTGGAACTGAGTCGAGGAAGAAAGCATTCCAGAGAGACGCTGGCCGCTCGACCCCTTTGTCTAGGGATTCGGAGCCTCGGTGACTGCCCCAGAGCCGGGGTTAGACACCGGCCTCGAACTCTTCTGCGCGGCCCGGGTGTGCCCCTTGCCGGCGTCCTCGCCGCAGGTGCGCGGGAGGCCTGAACCAAAGCCGCGCCCTGCAGGGGGCGCTGCGGAGAGAGCAGCGCGGGACCCATCCCCACTCCGCCCCCCTGGGCCTCCGCCCCTTTCCCACCCGCGAGCGGCTCGGGGTCTATAAAGAGAGGCATCCCGGGCGAGCGGGAGGTTTGGACGCCCCTGCCTGGGAGGTGCGCCAGATCTGAGCTCTCCATCCAGTTTCTTCTCTGCTTTCCCCCCAGTTGGAGATCTGTAAGTATGTGGTCCTGATGGGGGAAGGAAAATTGAGTCAGGGGTTTTAGGGTTCAACAGGGCATCCTACAGGGGCTGGAGAGCAGTGAGGCGCATCTGTTGTCATCCTCTAAAGAACTCTGGGGAGGGCCGGGGTTGGGGTTCATACTTTTCATTTCTCTCTGCCCCATTATCCCAGCTTCGCCCTCACCCCCAAACCAGCATCTCCTCAAATAGCCAGTGGTCATTACCGCCTTGGGACAGCTATTAAAAATAATGCCGGGGCCCAACTCCAGTAACACTAGCATCTCCAGAAGAACCCTACCACATGTAAATGAGTTCTAGGTGAGTCTTGTTAGGAAGCAAATCTGAGAAATGTGCGTCCTTAAAAATCTCAAAGGTCCACCTTTGACAGGCTTCTGACTTTTATTCTGGGCACCAAAAGCGTGCAGCAGAGCTTCACTGAAAAGTCATTTCCTATCACATAGGCAGGCAAAGTGTGGCTCCAGTGGAGTTGGAAGCATTGCTAAGTTCTGTAAATGCACTGACTCAGTTAAAAACACCTGGACAGAAAGGAGAGCGTTATTCTTCAGATTAGAGGATGCCCTGCTGATGACCCTTGAGTGATAAGCTGGTTGCGATCCAGTGCCTTTATTGCAGCTTGATTTTCTTCCAGATACACCTCTTCCTCCACATTGTTAAAAAAAAAAAAAATCTCATCCAGTTGGACCCCGGGGGTCCCAAATACTCAGATGCCAAACTCCACCTTTGCTTACAAAGTCTGCAGGTGTGTTAAAGGAGTCAGGCTGCGTTTCCCAGCAGGGCCTCCAGAACATGAGTTCCTCGCAAGGGCAGCGAGAGAGAAAGTGGCTACTGCCTGTGGTCTGTTCTCTCTCTGCTCTGACAGCTGGTGGGGATCTGGTTGCTTGAGGAAGGGCACCATTCAAAGCCACACTTATCAAGAAGTAAAAGTAAATATTTAGAAATCCCAAGAAAGAGAGCCGTGAGTACAGTAGTAAGAGCAGATGGATTAAATTGCAAACTGGCCATTTTATGTGGAGAGGGAGCTTGAGATGCTGAGCTGAAAGTCATTAGATGGCAGTGTGTGAAATAGGATATTGAACACCTGAGGGAGGAAACGCGGTCCTGGCTTGGAGCTTTCCCATTGGGATAAGTGACCCTGGATGGAGCACTCATGTAGCAGGCACTGTAGCAGCTTTTGACTTAATCGACCTCATTTAATCATTACTGGAACCTTTGAAGGGAGGCACTCTGCCTGTTTAGAAGACAAGCTGGCTGAGGCTCAGAGAGGTTAAGTGATGGGCTCAGTGTCACACAGCCAGCAAGTGGTGGAATCCGTTCCTGCATCTGCCCGATGCCAAGTCTCTACCCTTCCTCCCACCGTCCTTTTTCTTTACCGTGAACAAAAAACTGTTGGAATCTGGTTTCTGACGGGACCAGATGCATCCGGTTAGGCGAGTGTTTATCATCTTCTCTTTGAAGAAAACATAAGCCGACCTTTTGTGAATTTAAAATAAAAGGCTCTGTTTGTCCCCGGGTAGCACGATGGTCTCCTTGGCCCGATGACCTTAGGTGGGCTGCTATCCTGAGAGCCCCAAAACGTGAGCTAACTGGGCCTTCTTCGAGAAGCTTCTAGAACTCGTAAACACCATGTATTTTATTATCATGTCTGAAATAGAAGTGTTATTCCGTAGAAGGTATTTGTTATGGGTATGTTATCGTTACTTTTCTGTGTGAGGGCTGAGATTGAGGCAAACATGCCCATTTATGGCAGCGTTTTCCATGAGGCCATCCCCGGCCCCCTCGCAAATTGGCCTTGTATTGCAGCTTTGTTGGTCAAGACTCTGGGGATTTCTCTGCCCCTGTCCATCCCGTTTGGGAACAAATGAGGGAGTCCAAAGGAGAAGACATTTGGGAGAAAAGGGGGCATCACCTTCTCCTACTCTTATTTGCAAGTTTTATTTTTGGGGTGCGAAAGCCATGTCCTCCTTTCCTCAGTGCACTGAATCCAAACAGGTGGGTTTTCTGCTGTAGGCACAAGCATGTAATTCTAAAACCGGACACACCTGAGAGTTTGCTGGAAAACCACATCCAACTTTAAATCTACCGGAATCCTAGAATGTCACGAGCCCACTTGGAAATCATCCACATGGCCTTCCCAAACCTCAGTTTTCCCATCTGTAAAATGGGGCTAATGAGGATAGCTAACGTTAGTCCAGCACTGTGGCTGAACGACTTGGTGAATCCTTTTCAGGCCTCACGTTACTAAGTCTTCACCACATGGTTCTGGCGTGGATGTTGTGATTATTGGCACTGTTTGACAGCTCTGGATTCTGAATACCTTGCTCAAGATAGCTTGACTATGAAATGAAGAGAAGAGTCTACAAACCTAGCTCTTTATAACTGCAGAGCTGAAGGGTTTGCCTTATTGGGAGGATTCAGTGGGACCCTGCATACTGAGGGGTTTAGCTCAGGGGCTGGCCCCTGGTGAATTTCCCTGGATGATTGTTTATAACATATGTGGCCAGAGACCTTAAGGATCTTGCTCCACGTAGCCCGAGGTGGTACTTGGCGGAACCAGGAACGCTATGGGGTAGTCTTTTCATAAAAGAGAAAGTCGCTCTTAATTTTCTTTTTGTGTAACCTCTTTCATCAACGCAGGTCCTGTTAGGGCAAAGGTGGTGATTAGAATCTTCTCCCATTCTAATGTAGCCACGCTTCCTCACCTGTGTCAGGAACATAACAGCTTCCAGGTGTATCAGCCCATTTGTGGTTCATTTAGGGTCCCAAAGGCATCCTTTAAGAGCTCACCTGCGGGTGGGAGGAGCCTGTCTGGCTTTCACGAGGACGGCTTCTTTTGTTTCCTGGGGTCTCTTCCCCCCCCCCCCCCCCCGCCCCGACCTTTAAACGCATTTAACCCTGGTCAAGGTGGCGGGGCTGGGGGGAAGGTTGAGTCTGGAGAAGGCCAGGCAGATATTTGAAGGAAGTTTTTTGCTTTGTCGAAGTATGCTTGACTTTGAAGGAACCTACGTAAGGGATCCATGGAAGAGCGGCAGCTAGCACCGCCCACTGCAGGGGGAAGGCAGGTGGCTCTGGGTTGCCTCAGCAATTCTGGGGCTTGGACGGAACCACCCTCATCAAAGTCCCTAAGAAAGGACCACGGGGCTCGCCTCCTGCTCACTCACGCAGCCTTGAATGCCCTCCCCGACACTGGTGAGTCACGCAGCAAAGGGTACAGAATCTCAGAAGGGGCCGGAGCCTGAGACCACTGGCCGTCGTGAGAGCCATAACCTGGCCCCCCAGGCAGAGGGGCCTTCACCCTCTTCCTCCTTCCTCACCTTCATATGTGAGCGTGGTTAATGTAGTCTAAAACTTTTCTATATCAAATCTTCCCTTTCTATAATTGCGTTGTAAATTAGATGTTTTTTCATTGAATTGCATATCTTCATCATCTTTCCATATCAGCTCATTTTGGTGTTTTTATCCTCTGCGTAATACTCTGTTCTATTATATATTCTGTTATATATATATATATATATATATATATATATAATGTATTATATGGAAGAAATTACTCAACTTCTCATGGAAAGATACCGGCTTCATTCCACCATTTCTTATAAACAGGGCTTCAGGAACCATCTTTGTATATCTATTTATATCTAATTATATGAGTTTATCTGTAGGATAAGTTCCCAGCAATGCAATTGCTAAATTGAGGTAGCATGCATGTATAAACTGAATAGATATTGTTAACCCTTTAGACAAGGTAAATTTAAACCTCTAATGGTCACAGAGGGGACTATATTTATTTTAAGCTATGCTGGGTCAGAGTTGCAAGATACAAGACAGAGTGGAGTTTTGGGGCCAGAAACAGTCATTTCTATCTTCAAAGCATCCTCTGTAGAAGCATCTCACCTCTTGCTAGCCAAGTTCTCCTGGTGGGGAGGAAAAAGTAATTTAGTTTTACTGATGGTAAGAACTTCCTTCTGGAATTTCCCATCGTGGCTCAGCAGTAACAAACCCGACTAGTATCCATGAGGACTCGGGTTCAATCCCTGGCCTCGCTCAGTGGGTTAAGGATCCGGCGTTGCTGTGGTGTAGGTCACAAGATGCGGCTTGTATCTGGCATTGCTGTCGCTGTGGCCAGAAACTAGAGCTCCCATTCAGCCCCTAGCTTGGGAACTTCCACATGTGAACCTAAACAGACAGGGAAAAAAAAGAAAAAAAGAACTTCCTTCTGTGTTACTTTAAAAATAGTTAATATTCAACTGAGCACACATGTCAGAAGTGGGTGCCATTGGTGGGGGAGCAGCTCGAGCACCAGTTGAAGCAAGGTGAGGCCAGAGACTTGCAAGCCAAGCAGGGCAGAGAGTTTCTGCTATGGGCAGATCAAGTGTCAGATCTGGGTTCAAATCTTGGCTCCAACTCTTACAAGCGAAAGCCTTCCATTTACTTTGTGGGACCTCCCTTGTCTTTGGGGAATAATAAATAACACCCACCTCCCCGAATACTTAGGAGACAGAGTGAGACGGTGTATAAAATAAATTGCCCGGCCCGATATCCCATGAACAGAAAGGGCCCTGTGATAATAGTGGCTGTTATGAATAATAACAGATTTAGAGTCCCAGTTACCTGATGCTGCAGATACCGCCAATCCTGTTGCACTACAGCGGGAACTCTGAGGACCCACATTCTTACTTGGTGACTCCAGTGGGAGTTGAGAAACTGCCACCCAGTCTGAGCAGGACCAGAGGCTCTGTTCAGCCATCTCCAGCCTGGGTCACTCTGCATTGCTCACCTGACCCTGGGGACATGTAGGTTGGTGTCTCTGGTCCAAAGTCTTGAGCCAGTGGCTTGGCAGTACAATACTGAGGGACGCTGTTAACCAGGCCTAATGATGTGCAAATCCTACGCTCTTGGAGCTCTGGGGTATTTTATTCATTTTTCATTAATACAGTAGCAGAAGGGCCAGGATTTTTTTTTTTTTTTACCCTTGAGTTCCTCTGGGGGAAATAAAACCAATGCTAAAACAAACTAAAATAGCTAAACATTCTAGTTTGGTGCAGCTTCAACTCTTTGATCTGGAATCCCGGCTACCCTAAAATGTTAAGAGTTAGCCAGCCCGCTGTGTTTGCTTCCCCACATGAGAAAAACGCAAGGCCCAGACAGGGAGAGTCACTGGCCCGGAGTCACCCAGTGAGTACGGAGCAGAACTGGGACTTGTAACCCTGTGGTCCTTGCAGAGGCTAACGAACAGCTAGCTTGCCTGTGCTCCAAGAAGGAAGCCATGCGTTGGTGGCGAGGAAGCCAGGGTGCGTGCGGGGCCGACACCCCAGCTGTGTCGGACATGGCTAATGCCAACAGTGACAGTGTCCTTTGCTTTCATTAAAACATTTGCGAGCAGCCCTGGAGCATGGGCTGGACATAGTATCCATCAGTCCTGTGTAATAACCCTGAAGGTGCCGTAGCTTGTGGCAAGGCCAGATCCTTAACCCACTGAGTTTGTGGGTTTGATCCCTGGCCTTGCTCACGGATGCGGCTTGGATCTGTTATGGCTGTGGCTGTGGCGTAGGTGGGCAGCTGCAGCTCCGATTTGACCCCTAGCCTGGGAACTTCTATATGTTGCAGGTGCTGCCATTAAAAAAAAGAAAAAAATCAGTGGTTGGTGGGAAGAGGGCTGTGGCTGAATGTTTTGGAGAGCTGTCAGTTCAGAGAAGTGACCTAGCTTTCAGGTGTGAGGACCGTGCCTCATCCTGCTGCGAGCTGTCCCTCTCAGTGATGGGGGTGGGGGGGGGACGTGCAACACTTTTTCAAGGGATTTGACCACAGAATCAGTTTTTTGAAGAGGGTCTCAATCTCCCTAAATCCTGCCCCACCCCCTCCCCAAATATTTTATGGTATTGGGGTTCCGGAGAGCACACTCTGGGAAACGCTGTTCTAGGCTGAAAGCAAGCTCCTCTTCCTTTTTCCTCCCTTTGACCAAAGCAGCTGTCACACATCGTGACTGTGAGAGACCTCAAAGGCATAGGAAGCAGTCCAGCCTCTCTCCTTTTTTTTTGGGGGGGGGGCGGGGGGGTGGATAGAGACTGAACCACTTGGTCTTTGTATTTTTGAGTCTTAGATTAGACAGGGTTCCTGGCAATAAGGTTTTCTGTGTCTCTTTGTTTTTCTCTCTTTTTTAAATTATGGTTGACTTACAGTGTCGTGCCAATTTCTGCTGTACAACAACGTGACCCAGTCATACATATGTATACATTCCTTTTATTTTAATTTTTATTTTTTGCTTTTTAGGGCCATACCCACGACATATAGAAGTTTCCAGGCTAGGGGTCCAGTCAGAGCTGTAGCTGCTGGCCACAGCCACAGCCACACTGGATCTGAGCCATATCTGCAACCTATACCACAGATCACGGCAACGCCAGATCCTGAACCCACTGAGTGAGGCCAGGGATTGAACCTGCGTCCTCATGGATACTAATTGGGTTCATTAGTGTTGCTGAGCCACAACAGGAGCTCCCATTTTTATTATTATTATTATTATTTTTTAATACTATCTTCCATCATGTTCTATCCCAGGAGATTGGACATAGTTGCCTGTGCTACACAGTAGGACCTTATTTTCTCTGCATTCCGGATGTAATTGTTTGCATCTCTTAACCCATTTTTGGTGTTTTTCTGACTTGTAAGGCAACTCGCCAGCATCTTAAGTAGAAAGAGCCCCTTGGTTATCATGGCCACTTGAAACAAGACGCGTCTCCAGGCGCTCTTGAGTGTAACTGGCTACCGTTTTTAAACTTTTCATTGATTGTGCTGCTGAACTGCACAAGGAAGTGGTGAAGGTAGTAAGCTTTATTATGTGTGTTTTACCATAATTTAAGGTAGAAAGAAGAAACTTCTTCATCGCGCGAGTATGCAGCTTGGGGAATTTGCACAGAGTGAGTGCCTTCCTGTAACTGGTACTCAGATGCAGAAAGAGAACCTCAGCCCTAGAGAGCCCCTCATGGACTGTCCTTCCAGCTGTCACTGCAGCTTGTTTTTGCCTGGTTTTTATTTTCGGCTGTGCCTGCCGCAAGTGGAAGTTCCCGGGCCAGGAACTGAACGTGAGACACAGCAGTGACCATGCCGGGTCTTTAATCCGATGCGCCTCCAGGGAACTTTCGTTGTGCTGGTTTTGAACCTCATGTGCAGGCATATCTCGTTTCATTGCGCTTTGCACATACTGTGTGTTTTATACCTTGAAGGCTTGTGGCAAATCTCTGTCCAGCACATCTGTCGGTGCTATTTTTCCAAGAGCAGTTGCTTGATTCTTGTCTCTGACACATTTTGGTAATTCTTGCAGTATTTAAGGCATTTTTATTGTAGTCTTTGTTAGGGTGACTTGTAATCAGTGATCTTTGTTGTTGCCACTGCAGCTTGCTGAAGGCTCAGCTGATGGTTAACATTTTTTAGCAATCAAGCATTTTTAATTAGGGTATGTATGTTGATGTAATTAGACTTTAAACAATGCTATTGCACACTTACTAGATGACAGCATAGTGTAAACTTCACCTTTATATGCACTGGGAAACCACCATATTCATTGCAACTTGCTTTATTGCAATATTTGCTTTATGATCTGGAACCGAGCCTGCAGCATCTCCAAGTTCTGTCTGTAAATAGAATCACACATTACTTCCTTCTGCCTTTTTTCATACCAGTGCTTGTGAGGTTTGTTCTTACCATGGTGTAGAGTTGTAGTTCATTTAATCTGATCCCATTTTTTTGTTTTGAGTTTTTTTTTCTTTTTTGGCTTTTTTTAAGGGCTGCATCCGCGGCATATGGAGGTTTCCAGGAGAGTCACAGCAATGCAGGATCCGAATCATGTCTGTGACCTACAACACAGCTCACAGCAACACTGGGTCCTTAACCTACTGAGTGGGGCCAGGGATTGAACCTGCAACCTCATGGTTACTAGTTGGATTTGTTTCTGCTGCGCCACAATGGGAACTCCTGGGTCCCATCTTTTTAAATTACTTAATGAATGTTATTACATTTATAGGTGTACAACAATCATCACAACCAAATTTTTATAGCATTTCCATCCTACCCCCCAACCTGTCTCATTTGGAAACCATGAAGTTTTTCAAAGTCTGTGAGTCAGTATCTGTTCTGCAAAGAAGTTCATTGTGTCCCTTTTTTTTTAGATTCCACATGTAAGTGATAGCATTTTATGTTGGTGTCTCATTGTCTGACTGACTTCACTTAGCATGATAATTTCTAAGTCCGTCCAAGTTGCTGCAAATGCCGTTATTTCTTTCTTTTTAATGGCTGAGTAATATCCCACTGTGTGTAAGTATCCTGGGTCCCGTTTGGAATGTTTATTATGTGCCAGTCACTGTGCTAGGGGCATTAAAAGGTCAGGTCATCGGTTGCAAATACTCCGCTGAGCTTCTGACCAAACCCATCAATCTTGTGTGGGAGGTGAAAGTGCACAGGCTCCAAATCAGTCCTGAGTTCGGATTCCAGGTCTGCCACTTTTCAGCTGTGTGACCTCAGGCAGACCCCTTCACCTCTGTGAGCCTCGGTTTCCATATCTGCAAGGTGGAGCTGACCATCAAACCCAACTCCTAAAGCTGTGGGATTGTCTCCTGATGGTCTTGCATGTGAAGGATTTATCCCAGGGGCTGTGAGGGGTAACTGTCACCGTTGATGTTGGGAAAACTCTGCCATGGGTATGACATACAGCCAAATGGGAGATGGTGTGATACTGGTACTACTTACCTGCTTACAAGTAGGTTTCATAGGGAGTTCCCTGGTGGTCTAGTTGCTAGGATTTGGTGCTTTCGCTGCTGCAGTCCAGGTTCAGTCCCTGGTCTGGGAACTGAGATCCTACATCAAGGCACTGAACACCACAGTGGGGGAAAAAAGAGATCATTTTATAAATTTTTCAGAGTCCTATTTTTTCCTTTTAAGGAAAATGTCAATCATGCGAAATCGAACAGTTTAACCCTCTGCAGGTGCCCTGTCGTGCAACTTCAGCAGTTAACATCTGAGCCAGCCTGTCTCCACCCAGATTTCCTCCCTGCCTTAATTACTTTGAGATAAACCATAGGTTTATTACTTCATCTATAAATACTTCACAATGTCTCTAAAAGGAAAGGGCTTGCTAAATAGATGAAATCATGGTTCTATTTTTACATGGGAGATTAACAAATTCCCTAATATAAAACATATTGAGTCACTGTTCAAATTTCCCTGATTAGCTCAAACATTTTTCTTTTTGTAGAGATCGTCAAATAAAATTTTATTTTTCTGACAATTAGATTCAGTTGCTTAAGGCTTTCCATTTAAAGAGTGGCTTTTTAAAACTGCAAAACATACTTTTTTGTGTGATTTGCTCTGCATATAGATGGGCTCGCTGGGGAAAGAGAAATTCTTTTCCTGCCTCTATCAGTGTTTGTCTTTTATTGTACTTGTTAGACATTTTCGTCATGAAAATTTTCAAACATAAACAGGGAGTTCTCTTGTGCCACTTTGGCTTAAGGATCCACTGTTGTCACTGTAGCAGCTCTGGTTGCTTGCATGGTGCTGGTCTGATCCCTGGCTTGAGAACTTCGTGCTGCAGGTGCAGCCAAAAAAAAAAAAAAAATACCAAACACGCAAAAAAAGTATAGAGTGCAATTGAGTACCTATCACTTATCTTCCATGATTACCAGTGCTTGAGGCCAGTCTAATTTCACCACCAACCTCACCTTGTTTCTTTGTGGGTCCCAAAGTCCCTTCTAATCTAGAAGTACCCCCTCTTTTCTTTTTTCTCTTTTTTTGAGCGCCTCATGGCATATGCTGTTTCCGGGCCAGGGATCAGATCCAAGCCACCGTTGCTACCTCCGCTGCTGCTGTGACAGTGCTGGATCCTTTAACCCACTGTACCATGCTGGGGATCGAACCTGCATCCCAGCGCTCCAGAGACGACACCACAGACTCCATTGTGCCACAGCAGGAACTCCCCACCTCTCTTTAATACTTTGCCTGGGAGCTCCTGCTGTGGCACAATGGGATCGGCAGCGGCTTGGGAGCATTGGGCCACAGGTTCAATTCCCTGCCCCGCACAGTGGATCTGGCATTGCTGCAGCTCAGTTCAAGGCTGTGGCTTGGATCTGATCCCTGGCCTGGGAGGGAGCACCATATGCCGAGGGGCAGCCAAAAAAAAAAAAAAAAATTGCCCCTTAATTTCACATTATCTCCATCATGTTCCATCACAAATGATTGGATATAGTTACCTGTGCTGTGCAGCAGGATCTCATTGCTTATCCACTCCAAATGCAATAGTTTGCATCTACTAACCCCAAACTCCCAGTCCATCCTCCTCCCTCCGCCTTCCTTTGGCAATCACAAGTCTATTCTCCATGTCCATAAGTTTGTTTCTTTTCTGTAGATAGGCTCGTTTGTACCATATATTAGATTCCAGGTATAAGTGATATCGTAAGGTATTTGTCTTTCTGACTTCACTTAGTATGAGAGTTTCTAGTTCCATCCATGTTGCTGGTCACTTTGCTGTACAGTAGAAATTGACAGAACATTGTAAATTGACTATAATAAAAATGAAAAAATATTTGGCTGTTAAAGAAACAGTCACATGTCCTATGCTTTCCCACCTTGCGGGCTTTGTCACATGCCTGGGACCTTGTTTGGTGTGTTCCCTGTGCCGTGCATTTCCCTAAACCGGTGTTATATCCAGACACTTCATCAGTTTCTGTCCCTACCCACTCTTTTCCTTTTTGTACAAATGCTTCATCAGTGGTGGTGATGCTTCCTGATGCGTCCCATCTGGAGGCATATAACATCTGATGACTCTTTTTTTGCAACATAGGGTTAATTAGTAGGTATAGGTGGTGCCAGCCAGATCCATCCATTATAAAGTTTGCCATCTGCTTTTCATCTAATATTGTGAATCTAAAAGTGTGGACCCCAGACCAGCATCCTCAGCATCACCTGGGAGCTTGTTAGAAATGCGGACCCTTAGGGAGTTCCCATTGTGGTTCAGTGGAAATGAATCCGACTAGTATCCATTAGGACGCAGGTTCGATTCCTGGCCTTGCTCGGTGGGTTAAGTATCTGGTTTTGCCATGAGCTATTGTGTAAGTCGCATTGCCGTGTGCTATGGTATAGGTCGCAGACGTGGCTTGGATCCCAAGTTGCTGTGGCTGTGGCGTAGACAGCAGCTGCAGGTCTGATTTGACCCCTAACCTGGGAACTTTCATATGCTGGGATGCAGCCCTAAAAAGTCAAAAAAAAAAAGAATGCAGCCCTTAGGCTCATCCCTATTAACTCAGAAGTTCTGGAGGGGCCCAGTCATCTGATTTCACAGACTTCACCCTCCCCATGTGAAGTGATACACAAGGAAGTTTGAGAACTACTTGTCAGGTGTTCTAGCAACATTGATGGTCACGGGCAAAACCCATTGTTTTATTCAGAGTTTCAAAATTGCTACGTTCTAGTTTTATCATCTCTTCTACACTTAACTTAGCTGAAATTCTAAAGTAGAAGGCAGTATTTTTTTTAAAGCCATGAAAGTGGTGTCTTGGGAGGATGTTTCATGGTGTCCCATGAAAAATTCAATGACAGTTAAAAATGCATGAAGTGTAATTATTAAATCTGAGACAGTGTACATTCTCTCCAACTCTTTAGTTCACTTTTTCGAATAACCTCAGTGAGTGATTATTTCTCTCTCTCTCTTTTTTTTTTTTAAATGAGCTACTAGATCGGGTCTCCTGGGAGATACAATCATCCCTTCTGAAAAAATCAGCTTCTGGTTTTTATTATTATTTTCACCCTGGAAAGGGTGATTTTTGCCTTGCACAGTCTGCATTTTGAGAGCTGGTCACTCAGCTCCAGGGGCCCATCAATGGGAAATGGGGTTCCTCTATCTCTGTAGAATTTGAGGCCCAAACATGGGGATTATCTTGGTGAATTTAAAGGAGCCATGAATTGTTTTCTGCTGAGGCAGAGGCATCAACCACATAGTACGTCCTGGTGGCTGCACATCCTAGCTCAGCCTGCACGTTAGTTCTTTGGAACACAAGCATCAGTGGGTGGGGGAGGAGAGATGGGGCAGGTTGGAGGAGCTGGGTGACAGCCAGGGTTACCAGGGCAGGGTAGCTCCTGCAAGTATGGTCAGAGGGCTGGGATGGGCTATTGGATCTGCCTGTAAAGAGTATGCTGCCTCAGCACCTTGTCTCCTGGACACATGTAGACAATAGGATGGGGAATCTGTCACAAACGGGCTCCTCATGTTGAGGGGACAGCTAATGACTTGATATTTCAATCAAGACAGATTTCTGGTCAATTATTTTGTGACCCTCAGGATCAATTTGTAGGAAGACAGATTCAGAGTTTTAGTTTCACCTCTCTCTTGACCCGTTTTCAAAATAATGGGTGGGTTGTTTCCCTAGCATCTTAGAAAGAGGATCTGTGAATTTTTTTTAAATCGTTATGAGTGCGTGGGTTTAAACTCATTCATCTTTCAACTCCTGTATTTTTATTACTGATACTCAGACTGTCCCATATTTGACCAAATAGAACCCTAGTTTAATAGTTTAGTGTGTAGTTCTCTAAACTTTTAAAAACTATACACATCCATGTAAAATTATAAGCTCCTATTATAAATATTTTAATCAGCTTTATTGAGGTTTTATCTGCATACAGTATAATGCACCAATTTTAAAAAACCCTCTGATTTTTGACAAATGTCTGCAATCATACAATCCCCACCTTAATCAGGATATAGAACATTTTCATCACCCCAACATTTCTTTGTGCTTCTTGGCCGTGAATTCCCTTCCTGGCCACTGGCAGCTCCTGATCGGCTTTTGAGAGTCATCTGTTTTATTGTGCAATTTGTTCCTTTTTATTGCTGAGGATTTCATTTATACAGGTTGTTTTTAACCTAAAAGTATATTGTAAATATCTTGGCATGTTCAGAAGTCACCTATTATGTGATTCTGTTTATACACAATATCCTGAAAAGGCAAATCTATAGAGACAGATAATAGATTGGTGGTTGCCAGGGCTTGGGGGTAGAACAGGGCGTGACTGCACACCAGCATGAGGAAACCCTTTTTGCAGTAATGGAAATATTCCAAAGTGTATCATTATGAGAGATGAGCAACTCTGTAAATTTACTGCAAATTACTGAATGGGGCATTTACAAGGCGAGAATTTTAAAGCATGTACGTGACAAATATGTTAAGGTGAAAGGGAACAACCTTTGTGTGGCATAAATAAAAGTCTATAGCTCAAATTTTTTGGCTAAATTATAGCATTCTGTGGCCTCAATTGTTCTACAGTTTACCAAAGCCCTCACAGAAGGCTGTTTGGATTGCTTGCAGGTTTTGCTGTTTCAAACAGTCGGATTCGTTTCACCTGAGCCATGGTGGGAACTCCGATCACAGGATACTGAATATAGCTCCCGGTGCTATATAGTCAAACCTTATTTATCCATTCTATATATCACAGTTTGCGTCTGCTAATCCCAAACTGCTAATCCATCACGCCCACCCCTCCTCGCCCTTGGCAACCGCAAGTCTGGTCTTTATATCTCTGAGCCCATTTCTGTTTTGTAGATAAGTTCATTTATATCATTTTTTATATTGCACATGGAAGTGATATCATGTGATATTTGTCCTTCTCTTTCTGGTTTCACATAGTATAAGAATCTCTGCTTGCATCCATTTTGCTGCAAATGGCATTTCATTCTTTTTATGGCTGAGTAGCATTCCACTGTGTACATGTACCACAACTCCTTAATCCATTCATCTGCTGATGGACATTTAGGTTGCTTTCCCGTCTTGGCTATTGTGAATAGTGCCGCTATGAACACTGAGGTGCATGCACCATTTGGAATTGGTTTTCTCTGGATATAGAAGTGAGATGGCTGGATCATATGGCAACTCTATTTTTAGTTTTTGAAGGAACCTCCAAACTATTTTCCATAGTAGTTGCACCACTTTGCAAAGAATTCATGTGTAATGGGCATGGAATTTCAGTTTCGCAAGATAGAGTTCTGGAGCTAGATGGTTGTAATGATTGCACCACAGTATAAATGTATTTAATGTCACTGAACATTAGACTGTAGACTTAGAAATAGGTAAGGTAGTAACTTTTATGTATGTATATTTTACCACCATAAAAATGGGGAAAAAAACAGAGAGTAAAAATCCCTTTATAATAGTACTTGATAAGTGCATATATTTCCAGTTGTTTAGATTATAGGGATTCTAAATATTTTTAAATAAAAATGCTTTGTTGTATCTAGTGTTTTAGAGTCTCCCCCATATTTTACTCTTTAAACAGTTTTATTGAGATATAATTTACATATCATACAATTCATCCTTTTGTTCATTCATTTATTTCATTTTTAAAAATTTCATTGGCGTAGAGCTGGCTTACAATCCTGTATTAGTGTCAGGTGTACAGCAACACGAATCAGCTATACGTACACATATATCCATCCCTTTTCAGATTCTTTTCCCATAGAGGTCGCTGCAGAGTACTGAGCAGATTTCCCTGTGCTACCCAGCAAGTCCTGGTTCCTCATCCATTCCATACACAGCAGCGTGTTCATGTCAGTCCCAGGCTCCCATTTTACCCCTTCCCCCAAAGTTTCTCCTTCAGTAACCATAAGTTTGTTTTTGAAATCTTTGAGTCTATTTCTATTTTGTGAACAAGTTCCCCTGTATCATTCTTTATTAGATTCCGCATATTAGTGATCTCATATGATATTTATCTTTCTCTCTCTGACTTGCTTCACTTAGTGTGATAATTTCTAGGTCCATCCGTGTTGTTGCAAATGGCCTTATCGCATTCTTTTTTGTGGCTAATACTCCACTGTATATGTGTACCACATCTTCTTTATCCAGTCCTCTGATGATGGACATTTAGGTTTTTCCATGTATTGGCTATTGTAAATAGCAGTTCATCCTTTGAAATCATACAGTTGAATGGCTTTTAGCATCTTCATAGAGTTGTGCATCCATTGCTGTAGTACATTCTAGAACATTTTCATTACCCCAGAAAGAAACCCTCCACCTCTTTGCTGTCACCCTCTAATTCTTTCCCAGCTGTTGGCAACCACTAACTTGCTTTCTATCTCAATGGATTTGCCTATTCTGGACTTTTTATATAAATGGAATCATATAATATGTGGTCTTGATTCCTTCACTTAGCATAATGTTTTCAAGGTTCATTAATTCTGCGGTATATATCATTTTGGGGGGCCACACCTGCAGATGTGGAAGTTCCTGGGCCAGGGATCGAGTTCCTGCCACAGCAGTGACCTGAGCTGCTGTAATGACAATGCCAGATCCTTAACCCAGTGTGCCACAAGAGAATGCCAAAATTTATCATTTTTTACACTGAAGTATAGTTGATTTACAATATTGTGTTAGTTTCAGGTATACAGCACAGTGATTCAGTGATTCAGATATATTTCTCTGTGCTATATAGTAGGTCCTTGTTGGTTATCTCTTTTTTTTTTGGCTTTTTGCCTTATCTAGAGCCGCACCCGCGGCATATGGAGGTTCCCAGGCTAGGGGTCTAACAGGAGCTGTAGCTGCCAGCCTTCGCCACAGCCACAGCAACGCGGGATCCGAGCCGCGTCTGCAACCTACACCACAGCTCACGGCAATGCCAGATCCTTAACCCACTGAGCAAGGCCCAGGATCGAACCCACAACCTCATGGTTCTTAGTCGGATTCGTTAACCACTGAGCCACCAAGGGAACTCCAGTTATCTCTTTTATGTATAGTAGTTGTATATGTTAATTCCAACCTCCTAATTTATCCCTTCTCTTTCCCCTTTGGTAACCATAAGTTTGTTTCGCAGACATACTTCTTGCATCTTAACCCTTGGATAGCATTTCATTATATGAAAAAAATCATGGTTTACGTACTCATGCCAGGCAATGATGCAGATCCTCTTCTAAAGGGCTTTGGGGTTGTTTCCATTTTTTGACCACAGAAACCATCCTGCAGGGAACACTGTTGTTCTTTGCGGGATGTTTCTGCAGACTGCATCTCCAGACATGGGGAGGTGAAGGCATTATCTGTCTTTAGGGCTTGGTTCTGGCCCAATTCTGACCCTATTGCCTTATTCCCCAGGGGACCAACCAGGCACCATGGCACAGAAAGGTCAGCTCAGTGACGATGAGAAGTTCCTCTTTGTGGACAAAAACTTCATCAACAACCCAGTGGCCCAGGCTGACTGGGCTGCCAAAAAGCTGGTCTGGGTTCCTTCGGAGAAGCAGGGTTTCGAGGCAGCCAGCATCAAGGAGGAGAAGGGGGACGAGGTGATCGTGGAGCTGGTGGAGAATGGCAAGAAGGTCACGGTCGGCAAAGATGATATCCAGAAGATGAACCCGCCCAAGTTCTCCAAGGTGGAGGACATGGCAGAGCTGACGTGTCTCAATGAAGCCTCAGTTCTGCACAACCTGAGGGAGAGGTACTTCTCGGGACTCATATACGTGAGTATCTTGCGGCAGCCGGTCACTTCTTCCTGGCCTCCTGCACCCCGAGGGGAGGGGGAGGCTTAAAGATGTCTTTGGGGTGCAGGTTGGGGGGCCTCATGGTGACATGGAATCATTTAGACCTGGGTCCTCACTCCTGCTACCCTACCCTGCTCTGTGCAGGTTATTTCATTTCTTGAAGCCTCTGTTTTCCCATCTGCAAAATGGGAACAGTCACCGTTCCCATGTAAAGGAGCTGCAGAGGTCCAATGTGATCACATAGGCGAAGCGCCGAGCTCAGTGCTCAACAGATTTCAGTGAAGTAGTTCCCTGTTCTCCCGCCACCCCGGAAATAAAGACGTGCTCATAACCCGCTTGGGGAATTACATCTAGTCACTTGTGATGGAACATGAGGGAGGATAATGTGAGAAAAAGAGTGTATAGCATCTTCACAGAGTTGTGCATGCATTGCTGCGGTGCATTCGAGAACATTTTCATTACCCCAGAAAGAAACCCTACACACACACACACACACAAACACACACGCACGGTTTGTTTTGTATGACTTGGTCACTTTGCTGTACAGCAGAAATTGACAGAATATTATAAATCAACTATAATTTAAAAATTTAAAACAAAACCAAACCAAACCTTGGGAAGGCTGGTCCATCCTGGCAGCCAAACAGACAGGAGACATGAGGATCTTGATTATGTCCAGCAGGGGCCTTCCCTGCCGTCAGTGGGAGTGCCCAGCTCGGACCTGAACTCCTTGGTCAAACTTGGTTGACTGTGCAGAGCGGAGTGGACCAGAGCTGCACCGTCCAATAAATACGGTAGCTCCCGACCGCACATGGCTTACTACATTTAGATGGAAACTAATGAAAAGTCAATACTTACGAGTTCATAGCTTCAGTTGGACTGGCTACATGTCAAGTGCCCAATAGCCATCTGTGGCTGCTGTGTAGGACAGCACAGGTATAGTACACTTCCATCGTGACAGAAACTTCTCTCGGACAGCCTGGACTGGATGATGTGGGGAGATGTGACTTGGTGGGGTACAGGTTCTTTGTGGGGCAGACCAGTCCCCTAGGCTATAGAAGGACATAGTAGCCCCATCAGGCCAGACTGGTGGGCAGAGGGTCTTCCACCCCAGCATTTGTCTGCTTTGCCTCTCAGAAAGGATACCTTAATCCCTTGGGTGAGTTACCTAATTTCTTTGAAATTTTGTTTCCTTGTCTGTAAAATGAACACCAGAATAGAAGGAGCCTCACAGAATGAGTTACTCTGAAAAGAAAGCACTTGGCCTGCTTCCTAGCACTTTGTAGGCACTCGACTTGCTAGGTGTTTTATTTTTTGAATTGGCTTCTGTGATGATCACTTTTGTTACCATTACCAGACGGATGTTCTTGGATTCTCTGCAATCTTGTGGAAATAGTCACCCCATCTTTAGGCCTGCTGGTCCTGCCCTTTATGTTTTGCCACATGAAAATGACAAAACCCCTTTGTCATCTCTAAAAATGTCCTGCAGATTTTTTTTCGTAAATAGGGTAATAAAGCACATTTATTCCAGAAGATCTGGAAAATGCAGGAAAGCACAGCAAACACGGTCCTTCCTCAGAGATAACAGCTAATAAGATGTGGGTGTGTTCTCGGCGTCTCTTTGTAAGAACGGCGCATGCTTACATATTTGAAGGCCTGTGCACGCAGGCTAGGGACATGCTCTTCTTTCGATGTACAGGTCAGTGCTGAGTATCCCCCCGCACAGTCGTAACCCCAAAAAACCCCTTTATGAGCTTTGTGATTTAGCCCATTGATGTACTGTAATGAATTATTCATTTTCCTTATGGATAGTTCAGAGAGGCTAATGGTAGGTTTGTGTAAGAGCCAAGGCGGGGGAGAAGCAGCTCATAATTCTATAAATGCCTCCTCTTTATCTCATTTAATCGACACAACATCCACTGAATGACGTATGAGTGTCCATTCTACAGACGAGCAAGCTGAGGCTTAGAGTACGCAAGACCATCCTTCACTCCCTAACTAAGCAGGGAAAGTCCCTTTTGTCTACACTACTCCTTGTGTGGAAGTATTATCAACCTGGGGCTGCTGGTCCAGAGTGGATATTTCCAAGGACACCGGTCTGCAGGGAGTTAGAGGGGGATTTCAGCTTTTATAGGTCTCCCATCCAAGATGAGTCATCTCCGTCCAGGGGGGGTCAAGGACAGACCTGGATATGAATCTCACTGTCTGTCCCCCGACACGGCCGTTTGAACCCAAAATAGAAATCAGGAAAAATGAGGGGCTTAGGAAGGTCCCAAGACCCAGACTGTCTTCTGACCGCAGATTAAAACCTGAATCAAATCTTCAAATTCCTGCTACGCTTTTCTGGGCAGATTAAATGAAAAGCCTTTCAGTCTTATGACCACGTGCCTACTCTTGTTCCTTTCTGGTCAATTTAACCACTTAAATAGAAACCGTGGTCCGTGATGGAGGAGAGAAAGGAAGACGGGGTGGGGTGGGGGACACGGCAAGTTGTACACCCAGTGCCTGATAGCAGAAGGCACGGCCCTTGCTACAGGTGGGGGGTGGGTGAAGCCCAGGTCGCCAGCCATGCCTGACTTTGGCCTTGGTAAAGAAGACAACTTTGCCCTCTGTTCTGCAAGGCTCACCTCACACAAGGCGCTTTTGCTTCGGTCCTGGCGAACATCCTGTCCTCTCAGATCTAGAAGAGATAAAGCCGCGGGGTCCTGTCTTGGAGGTCCTCCCCTGAGCTGCGACAGATCATTTTTGGCATGTATGGGGCACGTACATGGCTCTGATTCCTGGTCCTTGGTTTTTTGAATGCTGTCGTTGGCTGGGTTTTCTCTGCCTGGGAGCTCTGTCCCTGATGCTTGGCTGGGGGCTGGGACAAGGGTTTCAGGCAGAGGGAGCTCCGTGGAGATGTGGGCCTGTCCTGTATCGGGTGCGGTCCCAAGTTGTTCTCAGCCCGCTTTGTCCTTTACAGCACCAGTGAGTAGATTTCCTGCTGTGGCACAATGGGATCAGCCGCATCTCTGGAGTGCTGGGACTCGGGTTCAATCCCCAGCCCCGCACAGTGGGTTAAGGATCTGGCGTTACCATAGCTGCAGTGCAGGTCATAACTGCAAGCTCAGATCTGGTCCCTGGACAGGGAAATCCACCTGCTGCAGGGCGGCCAAACAAAGACAACACCAGTGAAAGCAAAGTTCATGTCCCACTCTCTACATGAGGTGACAGAGGCCAGAAGGTGATGTGACTTGCCTAGGACAGGAACAGGTGAGACCTTAGGCCTGTCCATCTGCTAAGTGCTCCTTCCCCCCTGCTTCCCTCTCTGGGAGGTCCTGGAAGCCCAGGGCCCAGTCCTCGCCCCGAGGCTGCTTGATAATTACGGGGAGGAGGGTAAGCCACCCTTGAGCGGGACACAGCTGTAGGACACAGCTTTTAAAATGATGAGTGGATGGAGTTCCTATCGTGGCTCAGTGGTTAACCAATCCGACTAGGAACCATGAGGTTGTGGGTTCGATCCCTGGCCTTGCTCAGTGGGTTAAGGATCTGGCGTTGCCGTGAGCTGTGGTGTGGGTTGCAGACGTGGCTTGAATCTGGCATTGCTGTGGCTGTGGTGTAGGCTGGCGGCTATAGTTCCGATTAGACCCCTAGCCTGGGAACCTCCATATGCCGCAGGTGCGGCCCTAGAAAAGGCAAAAAGACAAAAAAAAAAAGAAATTAAAAAAAATGGTGAGGGGAGGGAGGAAAAGTGCTTTATACACCATCTGCTTTAAAACCGAAGGTAATCTTGCCATTTGCGAGGACATTAGGCTGAATGAAATAAGCCAGTCCCAGGGGGACAAACCCCGCAGGATCCCACATACAGAAGGCATCTAGAAGAGCTGAACCTAGGGCCTTCCCTGGTGGCCTAACGGTTTAGGGTCTGGTGCTTTCACTGCTGTGTTGCGGATTTGATCCCTGGCCCCGGGAATTTCCACAGGCCATGGGCGTGACCAAAAAAAGAGGCTTGCTCAGAGATTCAGAGAGTGAAGTGGTGGATGCTGGGGGCGGGGGCGGCGAAGCGTTTCCAGTTAAGGCTATAAAGCCTCAGCTCTGCAGGAGGAGAACATTCCAGACCTCTCGTGTTAGCGCAGTGCCTGCGGTTAACAATTCCTAGTACCTCATTTTAGAGAGTAGGACACTGAGGCTCAGATGGGATTGTGTACTGAAAAATTGGTGAAGGGGGTAGGTCTCATGTCAGGTGTTGTTACCAAAAGAAGTTTTTTTTTTTTTTTCCTAAATATAGGGTTCTAAGCCCAGCGCCTGTGAGTGGGTGCTAGCAAATTTGTCAGCTTCCTGAAATGTAAGCAGTGTTCGTATGTACATTCTTTTCTGAGTCAAGGATCTTGGCTTTCATTAAGACTCAGAGGAGCCCTGTTTACACAGCAATAATAACGCTGGTGGCTGCTGTTCATTTAAAATTTACTCTTGGAGTTCACGTTGTGGCTCAGTGGGTTACAAACCTGACTTGCATCCGCGAGGAGGCAGGTTGGATCCCTGGCCTCGTTCAGTGGGTTAAGGAACTGGGGTTGCCGCAAGCTGTGGTGCAGGTCACAGATGTTGTTCAGATCTGGTGCTGCTGTGGCCGTGGCACAGGCTAGCAGCTGAAGCTGTGATTAATTTCCGTATGCTGCAGGTACAGCCCTAAAGAAAGAAAAAATTAATTAAAAAAATTTTTTTAATTAAATTTATTCTGTTACAACAGGTTTATACTAACATATTGTTATTGCAACTACTATTTTCTTTTCAAATTTGTTTATTAAAGTATAGTTGACTATTATTTTCTTTATGTAAGGGAGCTATGCTACTATTTAGCCTCATTTTTTGTAAGTAAAGAAACTGGGGCTTAGAAAAGTTAAACAAGTTGATGAGAAATAGCTGAATCTCAAACCCAGGATGGCTGGCCCCAGGACTAGAGCTTTTTTAAATTGCTATCTCATTTGATCCTTCCAATGATCCTATAAGAGAAAGGCTAGTACCTCATTTTAGAGAGTAGGACAATGAGGCTCAGACGGGCTCAGTCCTGTCTGTTGCTGGAAGTGGGCAGAACTGGTATTCAAACAAGGTCTGTCTGCCCTCAGGACATGCGTAACTATGCATAATGGCGAAGCCCTCGGGTACCAGGAGGCTGGGAGCTGGATGTGATGGATGTGGGCTGGGGCAGGTGGAAGTGGTGCCACAGGTACCATTAGCTTTGGGTTGGACGTACTGTAAGTGTGCAGAAGGAAAGAACTTAATTTTTGTGTGATTTTTTGAGCACCTACTAGGTGCTAAGCCAGAGATTACAAAGCTATTGGCCCAGAGTGAGTGATATTTTTAATTAATATGATATATCCCCTCACACACACTAAATAAAAGATAGAAAATTTAATTTTCTGGCATGGCTTATAAAAGCCGCGAATCCGGCACGCCTGGACCAGGTTGTTGGGCCCCAGTCCCCGTGGAACGGTCAGTGTAGACTCTTTTTCCGCAGGCCCCACTGCTTCCTTTCACCCTCCAGACCCTGGGACTCAGTGTTGTTGACCGTTGATCAGTGCATCTATTTTTTTCCCCCTCACACTTGGCCCTCTCTTCGCATCTTACCTGCATGGTCCTTGTAGACTGTGGGACCTTCCACCCCTGTGCCAGGGCCCTGGGGTTGGGAACACGATCCAGAGCAAAGGTGGCTGCACCTTCCTATTCCCTGGGTCTCCAAGTCCAAATTCCCCACCTGTGAACTTAAAAAAAAAAAAAAAAAAGTTTTCCTGGTTCACTGATTTCACTGTTCTGGGAAGCCCGGGGATAAGGAGAGGCCCTCCTTTCAAATTCCAGCAGATGATGCTGTTTTCGTTACAGACACCCAGCCCCAGAAACCGTCCCCTTCTCCAGAAGGAGTGTCTGTCCAGGGATGCTAGGAGCAGGCTGGGAACAGAGGCTTCCTGGGTGCCAGAGATTCCTGGAGGGTGGGAAAAAATTACAACTGCATTGGGCCTTGAATGGTGGAAAGAAAACACAACCGGTGCCTCCCCTTTACCTGTGAACTAACTATTGAAATCTTTCAAGTTCTCGTTGCTTCAAGGAACTTCCCTGATAATAGCAAGGCTCTCCAAGCAAAGCCTGCAAGAGAATATTTAAAAATAAGCATTTGTCATGCCTTGTGGCCTTTCCCTGTGTCTGTTTATAACTATCTAGTCAGACTTATGACATTTTTTTTTGAATAAACAACACATGCAATGTGTAAAATAGCATCCAAGGGTGTTGAGAACTCTCTTTCATCCTCATTCTTCATCTCATGGTTCCCCTCCTTAGAGAAACCGTGGTCACCAGTTCCGTATGTATGTATTTTCTGCATATACATATGTACGTATTTCTTTAAAGGACAGTGTGTCATAGTTATTGAGTTGGTCCCCACTGCCAGATATTTATGTTGTTGCTAGTCTTTTTTGCGGTTCGAATCAAGGCTGCAGCAGATCATGCTCTTGGTGGACTGTTTCTAGGATATGTTCAGAAAGACATGACATTGAGTCTTGGTAAAGAGAGTATAGTTATCCACAGAAAAGGCTGAGACGTCCGGCCTCTTGCTCAAGTTGCACAGGCAGTGAGGGCAGGGCCGAGGTTCGACCCGGGCCCCTGTGACCTAATGCCTGCCTCCCTTCCACCTTCCCCCACTGTTCCTCATTTCTGCTGAAAGCCTTGGGAGCTCGGGGCTCCATGGCTGACCATATAAAGTGCTGGGGAAAAACTGGAGTTGCTTCCTAATACGGTCACAGTAGAGAAAGCCTAGGCCTGCAGCTGGGACCTGCCAGTGGCACGGGGCCCTGAGATGCCGGCTAGGTTGTGGGAGGCAGGGATGTTGAAACTTCTGAACTTAACCCGCTGGAGAGGGGTTCATGGGAATGGGGAGAGAATCACAGCCAAGTGCAGGTGGGCTGGGTCAGGTGAGGTCAGGCAGGATGGAAAGATGGAGAGTGAGCCTTCAGATTTGGAAGCCCAGCTGCTGCACGGGGTTGGGGGCTGCCTGCCTGGTCCTTCCTTCTGGGTCGTTGTGCCGTGCAAAGTTGTGCTGAGCTGGACAGAGATTCAGATCTGCCTGGAAACATGGATTAAGTGCTTGCTGTGTGCATAGCCCAGGAGGTGTCTTAGGCAAACAGGAGGAAATACTATTTTTCCTTCAGATGCTGCCGAGGGGGTTGGGAGAGCCGTGCCTGCCTTGCTTCCTTCCTTCCTTAATTTTATTTAGCAAATATTTATTGAGTATCTATCATGTCCTAGCCCTGTGATGGGTGCTGAAGATACAGTGGTGTGCAGCTTGCAGTCCAGGAGGTGATATTTAGGCTGACCCCTGAAAAAGCAGATGGAAATGGCTCTGAGAAGAGCAGCTGGGGAGAGGGAACAGCTCATGCACAGTTTCCAAGGTGACAAGGTTTTCATCATCATGGGACAAAGGGAGCATGGGGTAGTCACTAACGTTTACTGAGCCCCTGTTACATCCCAGGCATTGTGCTACATGCTTCACAAGAGCTATCTGCAGCAGACCAGTGAAGGAGCTGCTATTACATGTGCCCATTTTGCAGATGAAGATAACCAAGGCTCAGAGAGGCTAAGAGACTTGCCCAGGGTCACACAGCCAAGAAGTAGCTGAATGAAAGTTCAAATAAGTCCCTGGTATTCACTTCTACACCCTAACCACTGCCCTTTACTACTCCCAGGATCCCTGGAGAGGTGGTTTGGGCTATAAAGGACACATCCTAAGAAGGCCATGGCAGTGGCAGGGGGAACGGCCTGGGAGAAGCTGGAGGTGGAGCTGAGGCCTGAATATGTGCGTACTCACTCTGTGGAGGCCCGGAGCTGGGGACCAGGACACAGATGATCAGGACACACAGGCCCTGTCCCGGACCAGCTTCGCCACCTGATTGACAGATGTCTACTGAGCACCTACTATGTGTAGCCCAGGGCAAGGCCCCGGCTCACAGAAATGAAGGCGGCACTGCCCCTGTTCCAGGGAAGCTTTGTAATTAACTGACCCCTCAGGCATTCGTTTAGCAGGCATTTAGTGAGCACCCACTGTGTACCTGAACTGGTTAACACCTTCTTACCTGTTAAGTCTTAGTGCCGGAAGTACCGCCCTCCTGAAATTTCTCTGAGCACCCGCCACGTGGGTTAACACCCTCTCTCCCTTTCTCCCCAAATCCTTGTTCTCTCATGTTATTTGTAAATGTCCTTGTCTCCTTCTGACCTGTGGGCTTTTTGAGGGCAGGGGCGATTATCGATTGATTTGTCTCCAGCATCTAGCACAGATCTGGTATACAGTTGATGCTCAGTAAATGTCTGACGGACATTTAGATAGTCCTTACATTCACCTCATTCCTGCCCCTTTTGGGAAATGGGGAGGGGGACCTGAGAGATAACCCCTCCCTCCCCCACTAGTCCCGTACCTTTTAAAGAATATTCTCTCCCTGTCCCCAGCCCAATGTCGGTGATCATTGTCCCCGAGCGGATGGAGCCCGGGGGAGCCTCCCACTCCCCAGCCAACCGCCATCAAGACCAAAAGCCCTTTCGGGCAGGATCTTGTGTGTTGTTCCTTTCCTGTAGCCCCAGAGCCTCGCACAGTGACACACGTTGGAAGAATGAATGAGTAAAGGAATGAAGAAATGGTTGATCGTTTCTGTAAGATGAGTGTAGGTCCACAGCCTAACGTTGTGGCTGAATTGGGCTCAGGGCTGCCAGGGTCTGTTTTTTTTTTTTTTTTTTTTTTTTGGTTTTTTTAGGGCCGTACCCACGGCATATGGAGGTTCACAGGCTAGGGGTTGAATTGGAGCTGTAGCTCTTTAGTTCCAGAACTTTTTTTTTTTTTTTGTCTTTTTAGGGCCATAACTGTGGCACATGGAGGTTCCCAGGCTAGTGGTTGAATCAGAGCTGTAGCCGCCGGCCTGTGCCACAGCCACAGTGGGATCTGAGCCGTGGCTGCGACCTACATACACCACAGCTCACGGCTATGCTGGATCCTTAGCCTACCGAGCGAGGCCAGGGATCAAACCCCGCGGCCTAATGGATACGAGTCAGGTCCATTACTGCTGAGCCACAATGGAACTCCTAGTTGCAGGACATTTTTATAAGCTCCAAAAGGAAACCTCTCCCAACTAGCAGTCACATCCCATTTCCTCATTTCTCCGGTCCCTGGAGATGAAAGATCTGTTTTCTGTCTCTGTGGATTTGTCTGCTCTGGACATTTCATACAGAGGGAGCCCTAGGATACGTGACCTTCGGAGTCTGACATTTAATGAGCCTGTTTTCCAGGGTCATCCTGCTGTAATGTGCCGATAGCACTCTGGTGTAAGGACAGCCACGTTTATCTCCTTTTCACAAATGAGGGAGCGCGTACTTTGCTCATGGTCCAGAGAATGAGCTCTGGAGAAAGCAGTCATGATTTCAGTTCTGGATTCCCCACCTACTGTGTGACCTGGTGACAACCTCCCCGAGCCTCAGTTTTGTCACCTCTCGAGGGAGTGGCGGGGAAATCACAGTATCCCTGTCCCAGGGCAGATGTGACAATTTCAACAAGATTTCAATAAGAAGATGCCTTGTGAAGTGCTGAGCTCCCTGGCTGGCACCTAGTAGATGCCCAAGAAATGGTGGCTGTTACTTAAGTCCCTGGGGCTCCAGGAGGTGAAGCAACAGTGGGTGGGCGTGAACCTAGAACTGTTTAAAACTGCACAGTTACAGGAGTTCCCGCTGTGGCACTGTGAGTTAAGGATCCAGCTTGTCTCTGTGGCTGCACCCATTCAACCCCTGCCGGGTGCAGTGGGTTAAGGATCCAGCATTGATGCAGCTGTGCTGTAGATCGCAGCTGCGGCTCAGATTTGATCCCTGGCCTGGGAACTTGCATGTGCTCTGTGTGCAGCCAAAAAGAAAAAAAAAATGTAATAGAATAAAAACTAAGACCACACAGGCATCTGTATGTATAACTGAATCACTTTGCTGTATGTTCGAAATTAATACAACATTGTAAATTAACTATACTTCAATTTTAAAAAGGAAAGAACCCCACAGTTATAACATGTAACACAGGCACCCTAAAAACTCTAATCTTGCCTCTCACTCCTCTGGCCCCCTGCCTGAAATCAGTGATGCCTAGGAGTCTGAGTCTTAGTTTCCCCACCTCTAAAATGAGAACACAAGGGAGTTCCCTGGTGTCCCAGGGGGTTAAGGATCCGGTATTGTCACTGCTGTGGCACGGGTTCCATCCCTGGGCCTGGGAACTCCTGCATGGTGCTGGCACAGCTGGGGGAAAAAAAAAAGAATGTAAGTGCATCTGTCTAAGGGTGCCACTGTGAGGATGAAGTGAGAAAGTGCACCCAGTGGTGCTCAGACAATGCAGGCAGTGGTGTTCTCGTGGGCCGGATGTCTGCGTGGGGCCCTGGAAGTAAGCCCGGTTCTCTGTTTGCAGACATATTCCGGCCTCTTCTGCGTGGTGGTGAACCCCTACAAGCAGCTGCCCATCTACTCGGAGAAGATCATCGACATGTACAAGGGCAAGAAGCGGCACGAGATGCCACCCCACATCTACGCCATTGCCGATACGGCCTACCGGAGCATGCTGCAAGGTGAGCCGCCGCCGCCGGGGAGCCCACCGGAGCTGCGTCGGGCCACTACCCCGGCGTGCCGGCCGTGCCCGGGCCCCTCCTGTCCCGCCTGCCTGCAGTGCTCGCCAAGAATGCGGAGTTTGGCAGGCGGCACCGGGTGACAGGAGGGCTGTGACTGAAAAAGGGAAAAAGCAAGCTGAGCATCTGTGCTTGCGGCGCGGGAGGGCGAGGGAGGGCAGAGAGTTTGGGCAAATACGGGCATGCGCCTGCTCCGGGGTTCGCGGTCCCCCCACCGGCTGGCTGCGGCCCTGGCCAGCGGCTGTCCAAGAAACAGGTGGGCGGGTGCGCTCACCTTGGAAGGAAAGACGGTAGGGAACAGACCCCCGGCTGAACCAGCCACATCTGGATTTGCAGCCACCTGTCGCTCACACACTGTGGGATCCTGTGCCAAAAAAAAGAGGTCTTTTCCCCTCCTGCCTCAGTTTGCTTATCTGTGAAAAGGGAGTGATGGAATCCAGCTCGCAGCTTGTTGTGAAGGTTGTAATGTAGTGTGGCTTTTCCACCCTGAAAATCTTTGCATGGTACCTCCATGTTTATGTATTATCATCATTACTATTTTTAATAACTTTGAGGCGTTCCCTTTGTGGCTCAGCAGTTAACACACCCGACTAGGATCCATGAGGATGCAGGTTCGATCCCTGGCCTCCCTCAGTGGGTTAAGGACCCAGCACTACCGTGAGCTGTGGTGTAGGTCACAGGTGCGGCCTGGATCCTGCATTGCTGGATTCAACCCCTAGCAACTTCCCTATGCTTTGGGCATGGCCCTAAAATGACAAAAAAAAAAAACTTTGGGAGGAGATTATATGCAAAAAGCCAGATTTCTAGCTTATGTTGAAAGTATTGGAACATCTGACAACATGTCATCTGGCTGTTCAGCTGCCCCATTAGAGGAGGTCTGAGTTCTTCAGGTCCCCAGTCCTCGCCCGGCCTGGCGGCCTTGTTAACTCTCCGCCTGTGTGTCTGACTTTGCAGCCCGTTTAAGAGCATCCTCCAAGCATGGTGTGAGTCGGGAATTGAAAGGAGCCCTGTTCTGGAATCTCCTGAGGGCAGGGATTCAGGGGTGCTGAGGAGATGTACCTCTCAATGTAGAGGGACTCAGGTAGAAGTTCCCCAAATTATTGAGAGTTAGCCAAACGCCACAGGTGTGACTCAAGCTGGGCCACTCAAGACATGAGACCATCGTTGCTCTTAGAGACCAGGATATGGAGCCTTGCCATGAGGCCTGTGGAGATACAATCTCAGGCTGCCAAGTGATGATTCTTGGAGTTAGTATGTGTCTCTGAAGAAAAAAAAAATCCTTTGTGTTCTCCCTCGGTAGGAATCTATAAGATGGGGGTTCACACACCTCTTTGGAAAACTGAATGTTGTGAGGTTATAGTGTTCATATCATTTGGAATGTTTTTGGTTGCAAGAAACATAGAAGCGAATAAAAGTGGCTTAAGCAACAGGAGTTTATTATCTCTCATAAAGAGTGGTCTCGAGGTAGATGATTTCAGGCTTAGTTAATTCAGCAGCTCAAAAACAGATTTCTTTGGGATTTTCTTGGTTGCTTCCTCGTAGTTACAATATGGCAGCCATAGCTCTGGACATCACATTCTCATGTGATAATTTCCAAAAGCGTGAAGGGAGTAGATGATTTTTCCCTATGGCTTTCTTTCTTTCTTTCTTTCCTTCTTTCCTTCTTTCTTTCATCAGAGAGGAAAACCTTTTCCAGAAACTCCTCAACAGGCATCCCTTATGTCCAACTGGCTAAAACTTGATCCTGTGTCAACCTCTAAATCAGTCATTAGCAAAGAGGACTAGAACAGTTATGATTGGTTTGGACTATTCCTGGTTTTTTCCTGGTGTTGAGGGACCTCCAACTAAACACCTTTTATCTGAATACCAGAATGAAAGAAAGTTCTGTTAGTGAAGGGGAAGGGGACAGGGAAGCCCTGCCACAGGGCTCTGAAAATATATGTGTGTAACTTAAAAAACAAAACAAAACAAAACTATAATCTTGTATAGTCATTCTAGAAAAATTAAAACATATTTAAGAAAAAGAGAATGTACCAGGATTTCCCAGGTGGCCTAGTGGTTAAGGATGCATCATTGTCACTGCTATGGCTTGAGTTCGATCCCTGGCCCCGGAACTTCCACATGCTATGATGCAGTCAGAAAGAGTCAGAGAGAGAGAGAGAGAATATGCTGGCCCCCTTAATTCTGTCACCCAGAGATCGTCACCATTAACATTTTGGTGTGCACGCTTTCATGTGTTGAGCTGGGTGGCATAAAATGAAGGAAGTTTTTTGTTTTTGTTTTTGTTTTGTTTTCCTTTTTCTTCTTAGGGCTGCCTCTGCAGCATATGGAAGTTCTCAGGCCAGGGGTCGAAACGGAGCTGCAGCTGCCAGCGAAGGAGGTTTTGATTACCTCGAAAATAATTGGTTCAAAAAAAAAATCACTTGAAACAGGCAGTGTACGTAGTAAGGCAGGGAAGAGTTTGATGGATTTGAAACGCAGATGATGAACTTATTTATTTTCCCTGTAATAGGAATCCGGTGGTAATTGCAACTAGATGCTCATTCTTAGATTGAGTCTAAAATTAAGTGTTCGATTTTTTTTTTTTTTTTTGCCTTAACTTTCTTGGCGAGACAGAACCACGTGAGAGCATAAGACACTGTTCTTTCTGTCATACTTGATTTCTGCACTGCGGGATAAGAGGATAAATTCTTGCAGACTGAGCGGAGAGATCATTACTTTTGCCAACAACTTCTTTTACTTATTTGGTGTTTGGCACAGTCTCTCAATGTCCCTGTTGTGTTATCCTTCACGGGGACTCCGATATTTGGTTGTGCGTTGACCTTTTTGTGACCTCTTGAAGGTCGCTGACCTGTGACCCTTTGCACTTTCAAAGAAATCCACCCCTTTGCAGAGCTGCCACTTCCTTCTGTGTTTGTATCACAACAGTGGGGGCCAGAGTTCCCACTGTGGCTCAGCTGATTAAGAACCTGACATAGTCTCTGTTAAGACTGCAGGTTCGATCCCTGGCCTTGCTCAGTGAGTTAAGGATCCAGCTTTACCTTGAGCTGTGGCATAGGTGGCAGATGCGGCTCCGATCTGGCATTGCTGTGGCTGTGATGTAGCTCTGATTGGACCCCTAGCCTGGGAACTTCCATATGCCGCAGGTACAGTCCTAGAAAGAAAAAAAAAATGCATCTTATATGTGTGTCTGTGTAAATGACACTGCGTTTAATTTTTAAATTTCCCAATTTGGGCGTTTGTTTTTCGAAAGCTGATATATTCAAATTCAAAAGCTGAAAATTCTCCCTTTGAACCCGTGTGCATTAGACTCCTAGTTTGCCTCCCCAGAGGCAGCCATGGTTTCTAGTTTATTATATTTTCTGCACATGTATGCAGATATATATCTATTCCCCTATTCCCCTCTCCCCAAGTTTTCCTCACAAATAGTAACATTTCATATACCCTGTTCTACAAACTGCTAGAGTATTACATGTCAGTGCCTAAAGGGACTCCTTATTCCTTTTTTTGCATTTCTAGTTCTTATTTTTTTTGAAGGAATACGTGAAGATGGTTTAGAGTCCATTCCTCAGGGCTTGTTAAGAAAACTAGCCCTCCTTTGGCTGCTTCTCTAATTTCCCCTTCACCAGGGGTACCCGTTATCAACTGACTTTTTTATATTTACCTCTGTAATCTCTAAAAAATCTTGAGTATTTGCTGATATCTTAAATTTTTTTCTCAGTTCTAGGCATTACCTATTGACTTTTCATCATGGAATAGGATTGAACTCAATCATCCCATCCCCCCCTTTACCCTTACTGCCTCCTCCCAAAACACACACACACATGCCCCATCTCATAGACTCCCAGTACAGTTTTATTTTAACTTTGATGAGGTCTCTATTCAGAGTTTACACTCTTATGACTGTGTAGGTGCTAACCACAGCTAAGCTCAGTGCTGTCTTGTGATTCTTTTTCCTTTACAGTTTCTTCTTTCTCCTGGAGTTAGTAATTGCCTTTTTTTTTTTTTTCTGACTTGGTTATGTGCTTAATCACTAAATCGACCCCAGATTTTTCTTTGTCTAATCTCCTTTCCATATATCTAGTTTTGTGTTCAGGATCCTATTGATAGCAACTGGAGCCCTTTCACCTGCCCCAGCTACCTTCTACGACTGGTAGCTACCATTTGGGATCTTTTTTTTATCATTCTTGGAGTTCCCTTCAATGCTCTCAGGGTGGATACTTTGTTTCCTAGCTTTCATATCTTCTTCTTCCTTGATTTAGTCCCTGTTTAAATGGAGCACATTCTCCAGTAGTTTTTCAAGAAAGGACGTGAGGCAAATTGAGATTTTGCACATCTGAAAATCTTGATGCATCTCTAATATTTAAGGGATAGTTCAGCTGGGTTTAAATGTTTAAGAGAGAAATTCTTTTCTGGGAGTTCCTGTTGTGGCTCAGTGGAAACAAAGCAGACTGGTAATAACCATGAGGACGAGGGCTCAATCCCTGGCCTCGCTCAGTGGGTTAAGAATCCAGCACATCCGTGAGCTGTGGTGTAGGTCACAGACGTGGCTCAGATCCGGTGTGGCTGTGGCTGGCGTAGGCTGGCGGCTACAGCTCCAATTCAACCCCCAGCCTGGGAATGTCCATATGCTGTGGAAGTGGCTCTAAAAAGACAAAAAAGAAAGGAAGGAAGGGAAGAAAGAAGGAAGGAAGGGAAGGAAAGAAAGAAACAGTGTTCTTTCAGAATTTTTTTTTTTTTTTTGGTCTTTTCATTTTAAGGCCGCATCCGTGGCATATGGAGGTTCCCAGGCTAACGGTCCAATCGAAGCTACAGCTGCCGGCCTACACCACAGCCACAGCAATGCCAAATCCGAGCCACAACTGCAACCTACACCACAGCTCACGGCAATGCCAGATCCTCAACCCACTGAGCGAGGCCAGGGATCAAACCCTCATCCTCATGGATGCTAGTCGGGTTCATTAACCACTGAGCCACGATGGGAACTCCTCTTTCAGAATTTTTAAAGCATTGTGTCATTGACTTTGAGATTCAGTTTCATTTTTGAAAAGGATAAAAGCCAATCTTATTCTTGATCCTTTTTGTGTGACCAGTTTGTTTTTATCCTCCTCCTTCTATGGAGGCTTTTTAAAATATATATATATGTTTATCTTCATACTCTCTAAACTATGTCCTTAAATTCTGGGAAATTTTTGTGAATTATGTCCTAAATGATTTCTTTCTCTTTCTATTACTCCGTCCTGTTTTTTTCTTCCTAGACATTTCCTTATTTCCATCACGGAATTCCTAGCTTGTTCCTATAATTTTCATCTCTTTCTCTTCTCATTTTCTCCCTATCTTTTTTATTTTCTGTGCAGTTACCTCAACTTGATCTTACAACCCTTCCACTGGGTTTTCAATTACCGCTATCATTTTTTAAAAATTTCCAAAACCTCTGTTTTGTTTCCTGAATATTTCTTTCTTATAGTATTCTTTTTCCACAGATATGATGTCCCCTATCATGGAAGATACTTTACACATGTTTCCTCCAAGAGGCATATTTTCCTATTTATTTGTTTTAATTTAGGTTTGTCTTATTAGTGGCTTTCTTCTGATGCCTGATGATCCTTGGCCATCCATTCACATGGGATGCTTTGGGGCATGGGTACCAAAAAGCTGATGGATGCTCCGTGCTTGCAGGAGGAGCTAGCTGAAGATAAGCTTGGCTATAAGATGGTGAACCTGGGCTACTCCATCAGGGCACTTCTGATGTGTCTTTCAGTGCTTTTTTCTTGGGCAGATGAGATTCTTCAGAGAAGTCATTTGACCTTCCGCCCAGAGGGCAAAGATCTTCCTACCATCCCTTGGAGGGTCTAGTTGAAGGTCTAGCTAAGGGTTTCAAACCTTAGGATAAAACTTGTATTGGGAGTTCACTTGGGGCGCAGTGGGTTAAGGATCTGGTGTTGTCACTGCTGTGATGTTGGCTGGGTCCTTGGCCCAGGAATTTCCACGTGGTGTGGGCACAGCCAAAACAAAAACAGAATTGCTGTCATGGCTCAGCGGAAACCAATCTGACTAGCATCCATAAGGACGCGATTCCAACCTTGGCCCCGATCAGTGGGTTAAGGATCTGGCATTGCCGTGAGCTGTGGTGTAGTTTGCAGATGCGACTCGGATCAGATTTCACATTGCTGTGGCTGTGGTGTGGGCCAGTGGCTACAGCTCCAATTTGACCCCCTAGTCTGGGAAGTTCCATAAGCACAGGTGTGGCCCTAAAAAGACAAAAAAAAAAAAAAAAAACCATTTGCATGTTACCTTCCTGTTTTTGGTGTGGTCCCCGGTGTCCCCAACACAGGTCCTCCTTTCTCCCTCTCCAGAGAATAAATCTACCCGCCTTTGCGGGCCGTGGGAAGGGCAGTCACTTGGCTGCAGGCAATGCAGAAGGTAACCAGCCCTTAGGTTTTATGTCCCTGCTCCCTGCCCGAGGCTCCTGGGGCTGCAGTGACTGAGGACCCTGCAATTAAATCAGGTTCCTTCTCAGCTTTCCCCACCACCAGCTTTTTTTTTTTTTTTCTTTTTCCTGTCCACGTCTGCTGCATGCAGAAGTCCCCGAGCCAGGGATCAAACCAGGCCACAGCAGTGACCCAAGCCACAGCAGTGACAATGCCAGATCCTTAACCTGCTGAGCTACTGGGGAACTCTCCCAATTGCCAGCTTGGACTTCTCTCCTGGTACTGTCATCACTCGTCCTGTTTGCTGGCTTTCCAGGTTGTGCTGCTGTTCGCTCTTCTCCTATTCATCTGAATGGCTTACTGTCTTTTTGAAAACTCCCGTTACTGTCATTTTAGTAAGGTTTGGGGGAGGCAGAGCCCTAAATGCATGTGTTCAACTCACTGTCTTTCGATGGCAATTCACCTTACACCTTCCTTTCCAAAGAAATGATGACGGTGATGGTGGATTTTTATTGCATGCTTCTTGTATGCACAAGGCTTTCCAGGAACATTCTACATTCATCCTTACCACAAACCCAAGGCAGACAGGATCAGATTCCGACCCTTAAAATGAAGCCCTGCATGGAGTTCCCATTGTGGCTCAACAGGTTAAGAACCCGACCTAGTCTCCGTGAGGGTGTGGATTCATTCAATCCCTGGCCTTGCTCAGTGGGTTAAGGATCCATCCTTGTTACAAGGTACAGCATAGGTCATAGATGCAGTTCAGATCTGGTGTTGCCATGCCTGTCACATAGGCCAGTAGCTGCAGCTCCCATTTGACCCCTAGCCTGAGAACATCCATATGCTGCAGGTGTGGCCATTAAAAAAAAAAAAAAATTAAGCCTTACAGCTCTTAAGGTCCCCACATATATAATCTAGAATAAAAAGAACATTAAACTATAAATTAAGGGAAACCAATAAAGTTTTTATTTTTCCTATAACATTACCTTGATAGTGAAGAAGTAACAAGTCTTGACTCCTTAAAAAATGTTATTTTTTTCCTTTCCTCCTTGCGTGTGTGGGCGTATGTACATTCCTTTATGTTTACAAGACTGGTTGCCTAATCTAATACTGGAGGTAGGTACTGTAATTAGCCCCATTTTATTGCTGGGGAAACTGAGGCTCAAGCTAGTGAAGAACTTGACACTTAAGAGTCAGAGCTTGGTTTATCAGATTTCAAAGCCCAATCTTGCCCACCCAGTGGCTGGTGCTGAACTGATGCAGAGACACCCCCCACACGCACCTCTGAGGCAGTTTGCTCGTGGGCAGGGCTATCTTCTTACATCCCAGGGGGTTTGTGTCCAAGGGCTCAGCCCTTGGAAGCCGGCATTAGTGACTTGAGCAAAGCAGCAGGTGGGGTGTGGGGAAAGCATTACCAAAGATCTCCCTTTGGTAAAACCCTTTCAGATCTCCCATCTCCCCACATCCCCTTGAGGGTCCCTGGGGTTGGGAGGGTGTGAAAGGCAGGTGAGATTTCATGCTGAGCGTGAGAGGAGCTGTCAGGATCTGGAAGTGTTGTGTCCTCACTTAATTAGCACCAAACGGCCACTCTCAGGGGATTAAAAAAGAAACAACAGCCACAGACTTTTATCAGCTCAGGCTCTTGGCTGAACCCTCTCGAAGCCACAGAGAAATCTTCGGGGGGCGGAGTGATCCAAGTTCCGCTTTCTGCTTTGCAAGTTCCCACACTCAGTCTGAAGCCTTGTCGGTGGCTGGTGGGCCCTGGGGGGCTGGCTGAGCTCACCCAACTCCCCAGAGGCGGCTCGGTGAACTCAACAGAGACAGGAAGGGCAGGGATGCTCGCTGGGCTCCAAGCTCTGTAGACCCCGCGTGGCTTGGCCCTCGCTGGTGGCCCGCAGCACAGCATCCCCGTTTGACAGAGGGAAGAAACTGGGGCTCAGAGCACCGCATGGCTTGGCCCCAGAGCCCAGTCCGGACTTGGCGACGTCAGCTTCGGCCATCCTGGAAATATCGTATCGCTCCTCTGTGGTGCTGTTACCCCCATTTAACAGATGAGGAAACTGAGGCCCCAGAAGGCTAAGGGGCCAGCTTAGGTCTGATCGTTAGAGGAGACTGAACTTGGCCAGATACCCTGTCCTCCTGGGACAGAATGGCTGCTGTCTGTAACCATTTCACTGGCTCGTGGTTTTAGAAGAGGGTGATGACGGAGGGATAAAGATGATGATCATAGCAATTCTTGAGCTTTTGAAGGGGCCTTGGGTACTTTTTAGCTCTTTGTGGATCCAGCCTCTCATTTCCTCATTTTCACCTCCTTGGAAGGGGTGAATTTTTAATCCCCGTCTTCTTGGTAAGGAAACCAATGCTCTGAGTTGCCTAAGAGGTGGAGCCTGGAAGTGACTCCAAGCCATTTTGGTCCAGAGGCTGTGTTCTCGCAACATGTACCCAGAGGCGGGACCAGTTGCATGCTTCTCTGCCTCGTGGAGACTTTGTCACAGCTCTGGGCTCAGAGCCTCTGGGCTGGGGGGCGGGGGTTGAGGGTGGCTCCATCTGTCCAGGCCCTCTGAGTTATCATGAGAAGATCACGTTCTTTGGCAGGAAATGAGGAAAAATGATCATCTCATGCTGATGAGCCTTTTATGGACTG
Organism: Catagonus wagneri; assembly: GCA_004024745.2. Classification (NCBI taxonomy): domain Eukaryota; kingdom Metazoa; phylum Chordata; class Mammalia; order Artiodactyla; family Tayassuidae; genus Catagonus; species Catagonus wagneri. Next base: position 3,608,685 of record PVHT020000063.1, read on the forward strand.
CCCGTGGTGGCTGACACAGATGGAGAAGGCTGAGGAGAATTGCTTTTTTTTTTTTTTTTAAGTAAGCAATAAATTTGTGTGTGTATGTGTGTGTGCTTTTTAGAGCCTCACCTGAGGCATATGGAGTTTCCGAGGCTAGGGGTCTAATTGGAGCTGTAACCGCCGGCCTGCGCCACAACCACAACAGTGCAGGATCTGAGCCCTGCATCTGCAGCCTCCACCACAGCTCAGGGCAACGCCGGACCCTTAACCCACTGAGCAAGGCCAGGGATTGAACCCACAACCTCATGGTTCCTAGTCAGATTCGTTTTTGCTGCGCCATGACAGGAACTCCATGTAAATGTTGAGCTGAAGAAGCAGACACACTTAACGGATAGATTTGGGAAGTTCCAGCTGCCATTTGGTGGCGACAGTTTTCTGACAGAGGATGTGTGCGCCGGCCTCCCCCTCTCCCCTGACCCCCAACACGTCCTCCTAGCCTCAGAGAGAATCTGGCTCCGTGTTCCCTTTTTGGTCCAAAACTGCTGATTGAGGCCTCATGGGGGGTGGGGAGGGGGCACATAATCTATGGGGGGGGGTACAGGTGTTAATCAAATCAAACCACAGATACATGTGCCGTGGGGGGTGGTCCAGAGACCTGTCCTAGGCTGGAAGGGCAAGGGAGGACTTGCGAGGTGACATGTGACCTTAACAAGGGAGTTGATGGGATGCAAGAGGCTGTGGAGCTGGAGCCAAGAGAAGGCTGCAGAAAGGAGGCAGCAGCTGAGGCCCCGGAGGCTGCTGGGATAATATTGGGCTTCTGGTACCCATGCCCCCTTAGCCGGCCAATTCTATTAAAGATGCCAGAGCTTCATGAGGGTCTGGAGGTTTCCTGTTGGGGTCCAGCACAAGCTCCCAGAATACCCCCCCGAATCTCTTGTTCCCCCCTCTGCTGGAGGAGGAGGGTGGAGAGAGGATGGCGCCAACCGACAGAGCAGCGGTTTAGAGCATCGCTCTTGAGCTGCGTTCAGATCCCAGCTCTGCCACTGCGCCCACCTCTCTGTGCCTCAGTTTCCTCATTTGTCCCACGAGGACGGCACCTGCCCCCGTGGTCGTGTGAGGGCGAATTTGGACAGTGCCTGGGGAGCATGACGCCGAGCAGGATAAGCTCAGGGCGTGAGCTGTCACCTGGCAGGGCCCAGGGGGAGGCCCAGCCCTAAGGTCACCTGGCGTCTGGAACCTTCCACATCCGCCTTCGTGGGCAGCTTTAGGGAGGGCACCGCCTTTCTGCAGGCATTGGCCGAGGAGGTGGCGGGGGAGCAGTGACCCTGCGGGGAATCGGGCTCGGCCACCTCCCTCCCGCCAGGTCCCACAGCGCCTGGCACGGGAGGAAGGGAAGCAGTCAGCCTTAGCTATTTTCTCCTTTTATGGTCAGCCTGCAGACCTCCGGCTCCCCGGCCAGAAACCACGAGCTCGTGTTGGGACCAGGCCGAAATAGCTGGTCTGTGGGGAGCTGGGCGTCTCCTGGGAGGTGCAGGAGGCTGGCGGGGGAGGCACCCCTGAGCTCTTTACCTCCGCAGAAAGCTCCCCTGCACACGCGCATCCAAGGCAGACCCTGAGGCCCGGGAGAAGGGGGCGATGGAGCACTGGGGTTGGGGTATGAGATGAAGCGGGCCTCAGGGCTCTGGGTCAGGCTGCTCAGCCTGCGGGAGGCGCCACTGGTGTTCTCCAGCGGCTGTGAGAACCCGAATCACTTGATCTATGTCCCCCGAACTTGGTCCCTTTGGAGAAAGAATTTGGCCAAGAGACTGAGGGTAGTGAGGGAAAAGTGTTTATTTAAAGAGAGAAAAGGAGTTCCTGTTGTGACTCAGTGGTAAGAATCCTGACTAGGAACCATGAGGTTGCGGGTTCGATCCCTGGCCTTGCTCAGTGGGTTAAGGATCCGGTGTTGCCGTGAGCTGTGGTGTAGGTCACAGATGCAGCTCAGATCCCGCGTTGCTGTGGCTGTGGTATAGGCCGGCAGCTGCAGCTCCAGTTCGACACCTAGCCTGGGAACTTCCATATGCCGCGGGTGCGGCCCTAAAAAGACAAAGGAATTAAAATGATGAGAGAAGAGAGAGAAAGTACAGACAGACTCCACTGGGAGTGGGGAGAAAGGGAGAGAGGAAGATAAGAGACAGAGCAAGAGGAAGAGAGCGCCGTGGGCTTTGGAAGTGGTTGAAATGACTAGAATGGGGGCGGTCCTTCTGGGCTTCCTCTGGCCAATCATCTTGCTTCGTCTGGCCTTGGCCCGACTCAGGGCGGATTCTACCGCCAAGGTCCCTGGGAAGTGGACCGGATGTAGTGTGGCCTGGTGCCCCTCTCTTCTCGGACCCCCGAGGCACCTTTCCGCGAGCGTGTAGTTCCGGAGGTCTCCTTGACCTCAAGAATGAGATGGTCTCCATCTTTTATCCAAGCAGGACGCAGCCCTTATCTTGAAGTTATCGGTCCACAAGGAACAGATTACTGCTGCTCAGCCTGGGACCCATCCATCTCCTGTTTAGCTGGGATGCGGGCTCCAGCCCTGCCGTCTCCGCTCCTGTGCTGCGCTCTCGCCCAGCTTGACCCGCAGTGGCCCAGGCCCTCTGCTTAGGCCACTCTGCCTACTCGGTGGCTTCTCCCCCTGGGGATTCCTACACATCCTTTTCCATGTGGCCCAGCTGCGACCTCAGCTGCTACGACATCCTGTGTCTCAGGGGGCGTGAAAGCGGCTCCACCTGCCGTAGCCCTTAGGGCTTTACACCCATGGTGGCGTTTGCCCACATCGGTTCTTTGCCCGTCTCACCACCACGCTGAATCGCAAGCTTCTCAAAAGCAATGACTAAGCAGGTCTTAGTAAACTCCGCTTCTCCAGTGCCGGCGCATAGTAAGAACTCTGGACTTGTTTGTTGAGTGAATATGAAACCGTAGAATGGGTCTCTGGAGGTTCTTCTGTCTCTGCATAGAAAGAATTTAGCAAGAGGCAGAGTGACAGGTAAGGAAAGAGTTAATTAGTCTAGGATGCTTATGACAGGGGAATGCCACTCCCCAAGAACTTAGTGGGCTACCTTTTGTTGTTGTTGTTGTTTTGTGCCACAGTGTAGCAACTTAAGCTGCTTCAGTGACAATGCTGATCCTTAACCTGCTGGACCACAAGGGAGCTCCATTTTTCGCTTTTTTATGGTGTTCTGTTTTAGAGTCAAAGGAAAAATGGGAAGAGGGAGACCACCTTCTTTGGTTCTTGAGTAGACTTTAAACTTCCATCATCATCTCCTCCTCCTTGTCGAGCAGGGGAGTTTTCTTGTCCCTACATGGTCAGACTGGGGTTATCATGGTGCAACAGAGATGAGCAAAAAGGCGGTAACATACAGGAAGATACAGTAAATCATCTTAGGTTTTAGTATAATGTCACCTTTTCCTATATTTTTGTTTTTAGGGTATTCAGAGAAGCATGTCCTAGGAATCATTAACTTACTAACCTCCCCGGGCAGGATGTGGGTCTCATTCTACCATTGTTTCACTGTTTGGGGGCATGTCTCATGCTCCTGTTGCATGGTTTCGTTGCTAAGCAAGCCAGCTTTCTTGAGCGATCATTAATTTACAGGGGTCTCACTTTTTTCTACTTATAAGCCCAAGTTACTTGGGATTAACTATTTAATCACCTGCCTTGGCCCATTACTCTGTCCCTATTAAATACACGAATACAGGAAGAAGCGCTTACCATGGCTTCTTGGGAATTGAGTCTGAGGGTGGAGGGGAGAGAGAAAGATTGAGAGAAAGACTGAGAGAAATGGATCATTTGAGACTGATGCAAATTAACAAGCATTTCCTGAATACCTAGTATGCGTCAAACATTGTCCCTGCCACCCAGGATCAGGCACAGCCCTTCACCCTCAGGAACTTCTGGGCTGGTAGGAGAAGCATCAAAAGCAAATAAACAATTTCAGGTGACAAAATTATAAAGTTATTTTTCCTCCTAAGGAGAAGACAAAACAGGGTGATGGGATCAAGGGAAACTGAGGGAGAGTTCCCCCTGTGACATAGTGGGTTAAGACTTCATCTGATGGCAGAGGCTCAGGTCGCTGCAGAAGCACGAGTTCGACCCCCAGCCTGGTACAGTGGGTTAAGGATCTGGCATTGCCACAGATGTGGCTCCGATACAGTCCCTGGCCCAGAACTTTCGTATGCCTCGGGTGTGGCCCTTAAATTAAAAGAGAGATAAAGAGAGAAGCGGAGGGAGTGGCTATGAATGTATGGTGGTCAGAGGTGGCCTTATCTGAGGACGAGATACTTTAACTAGGGTGTGAAAGGTGATAAGGAGCTGGCCACATCAAGAACCATGGAAAAGTTTTAGAGGCAGAAGGAAGAGGCAGTGCAAAAGCCCTGAGGCAGGAGTTAGCATGATTTATTAGGGAAGTGCCAAGAAGCTGTCATGGCTGGGATGTTGGTGGGCAGGGGAGCAACAAAACCAGATAAAGCTGGAGATGCAATGGGAGCCTCTCTAAACTGTTATAAGCCCATTTTATATCAGCGACAATTACTGTACAACAGGGTCAGTGCTTACGGTCAAGCGTTAAATGACAAGGTCTAGAAAATCATGTGATAGTATGGCGTCTATTGTTTAAATCAACCCTAAACTGCTATAAAAAGTAATGAGCACTTACAAAGTAGGGGTTTTTTTATATTTTCCATACTTCCTACAGTGGTTGTATACTAATTTTGGAACCCAAATTAAAAAATTAACGATTTATTAAAGAAAAAGAAAGCGGTTTTGTAACTGTTGAAAAATAGATCCGAGTGAAGTTTAAGGAATCAGATCTCTTGATTCAGAGATGGTGTAAAATTAACAGTGTTTTTAGGAGTTCCCCAGTGGCCTCACAGTTAATGATCTGGTGTCGTCATAGCTGTGGCTCAGGTCTCTGCTGTGGCGCAGGTTCGATCCCTGGCACGGGAACTTCCACATGACATGGGCGTGGCCAAAAAAGAAAAAAACGCACAGAAATATTGTTTTTTTTAATTTTATTGCTGTGTAATTTGTATACATAATTTATATACATATATACAATACATGTATACACAGCAATCCATTTTTAGTATGCAAAATTCACTGGTTGCTGGTCAAGTTATAAAGTTATGTAACCATCACTGAAACCTAAGTTTATGTCTCTATCACCCCAAAAAGAGATCTTGTGCTCACTTGTGCCTTCATGTAGTCACTCCCCATCCCCACTCCCAGTGCCACCCTGCCACTAGTTTATTTTCCTTCTCAATAGATTTGCCTTCCCTAGATGTTTAGTATCAGTGGAATGAATGATACAATATGTGGTCCTTTGTCTCAGGCTTCTTTCACTTAGCATAATGTCTTCAAATTTCATCCATGTTGTAGCCTGTGTCAGTGCTTCATTCCTTTTTATGGCTGAGTAATATTCCATTGTATAGACAGACCACATTTTGTTTATCCACTTATCAATTGACAGACATTTGTATTGTTTATTCTTTTTTCTTTTTTTCTTTTTCGGGCCACACCTGCAGCATGTGGAGCTTCCTGGGCTAGGGGCCTATGCTGCAGCCACAGCAACACAGGATCTGAGCTGCATCTGTGACCTATACCACAGCTCATGGCAGTGCCGGATCCTTAACCCACTGAGTGAGGCCAGGGATCAAACCCACATCCTCATAGATACTAGTTGGGTTCATTACCACTGAGCCACAACAGGAACTCCCATTTGTATTATTTCTACTGTTTGGCTATTATAAATAATGTAAATATCATAATTTTTTTTTTACTAAAATGAAAATGAAGAACTCAGCCTGTCATAGCATGGATAAATGGTCCATTAGCTTTCCAAATAATCTATACTCTTTCCTCCTGAAAACATTAGTGTGAAACAATGATCAGTGAGGTTATGTGCTGCAGTAGAGGGAATCTGGACTATGCGAGCCAGGGCCACCACAAGACTAGGTGGTAGCTTTATAGGATTAGGAAAAGGTACCCCTTTATCGAGACACTTTTCTTCCATCTGCTGAAAGATGGTTGTAATGCATATGCAAACCTGCAATGACCAACATGAATGGCTCTCCCTTAGAGTTATGCAGTGTGCAACTCATACCACTGTCCATGGCAGCCCTGGAGGGGACATAGAATAGAAAGGCCCCAAACTTAGCTCTAAGGAGATAAGGAGTCAAAGAAAGTATAATATTTAGATTTCTTCTCTATTCCATGAATTGTGTGCCAAATATTGTTAGTTATGGAGATTTACAATAAAACAGAAACAGTCTAAAAAAAAAAAGTATCATAGAGGTAACTCTCAAGATGACATTTCAAGAGTGGACTAGGGTATGATCCCCAAAGAATTGAACACAGGTGCTCAAATGAAAACTTGTACTTGAATGTTCATAACATCATTGTTCACAATAGCCAAATGGTAGAAACAAACCAAATGCCCATTGATGGCTGAATGGAATGACAAAATGTGGTCTGTCCATATGATGGAGTACTATTCAGCCATAAAAAGTAATGGAGTTTTGATACGGGTTGCAACAGGGATGAACCTCAACACCACACCAAGTGAAAAAAGCCAGACACAAAAGGCCACATATTATACAGCTGTATTTATGTGAAATGTCCAGAATAGGTAAATCCATAGAGAAGGACAGCAGATCAGTGGTTGCCAAGGGTTATGGGGAGTGGGAAATTGAAAGTGACTGTTTAATGGGTACAGGGTTTTGTTGGAGGCTGATAATGGTTTGGAACTAGATAGAGGTGTGATTTATACAACATTGTGAAGGTACTCCATGCCACTGGCTTGTTCACTTTTACGTGGTTAAACTTATATTTTGTGAGTTTTAGCTCAATGGGAAAAAAAAAAGAATGGATTAGGCAGATAGAAAAGTGATGGAGACGGTGCCCTGGGCAGAACAGTCTGTGCAAAGCGTGGAGGGCAAACTGCTTTGCCCATTTGGAGAACTCTGCGTTCTCATGTCAGACATGAGTTCAGAGGGAAGGAATCAGCTAGAAAGCCCTAGGGGGAGTTCCTATCGTGGCTCAGTGGAAACTAATCTGACTGGTATCCCTGAGGACACAGGTTCAGTCCCTGGCCCAGCTGGTTAAGGATCCGGCATTGCAGTGAGCTGATGTGTAGGGTGAAGACATGGCTTGGATCCTGTGTGGCTGTGGCCAACAACTTCAGCTCTGATTTGACCCCTAGCCTGGGAACTTCCATATGCTGCACCTGTGGCCCTAAAAAGACAAAAAAAAAAAATTATTTTAAATAAGAAAGCCCCAGGAAATTTTTTTCCCGGGCTCCACATGGGACGGCAAGCAAGATCCACACGGAGCCCTTCTACCCATAGCCAACCAGGGCTCCACCAGCTTCCCACGCTTGGAGCCGGTGTGTTTCCGGTGGGAACGTCTCAGGCCGGAGGTCCCCTGGCAACCCCCAGCATGGAGCTGCCCCGGCAGCTGGCACGCCTTCCATGGGAGCCCGCGTCCTCTCCCAGGGACCTGTGGGGCAAGGCCACAGGACAGGCATCTGACCCTGCAAATCTCTTATGCTCTGGGCACGGGCTTCCCAAGGCCTCAGGAGAGCCTGCATCTCTCCCCCAGGCAGATGGATGCAGACAGCCCATCTGTCCTGGAGTCTCAGAATGACTCCTTAAAATAGCAGAGGTGCGGGGCCAGCCCCCGCGGGTTCTCTCTCTGCCTGGGTTCTGACCTCGCCCCTCTGCCTCTTCCTGAATCCGTTTTTGTTGTTGTTATTGTTTTGTTTGTTTTGGAGGGGGGGCTGCATTGGATCATGCGGAGGTTCCCTGACCAGGGATCGAACCCGAGCCACAGCAGTGACAATACCAGATCCCTAACCCCTAGGCCACCCTTCCTACATCTGCTTTTAACTGGTTTCCTAGTTTGCTCTGTACCCGAGCAGATTTCTCCCTCTGGGTGGACGCCGGAGGCGCAGGCGTCTGGGTTCCCTCAATTCTGGTTCAAGGAGCTGGTGGCTGTGCTGACACGGGGTACCCCGTCCTCGTATTTCTCGTGAAGCCGACTCCTGTCTGTCTCCAGAGAGTCCTGGGCGGACGCAAGCTTTACGGTTTTTATCCTGGGAGGAAGTGCCTGCTTGTGGGTTCTCTGGGGAAGGCAAAACAAGGTCATGGCTAAAAGCCAGGCCTTTAGGGTCTATAGACTTGGGTTTGAGTCCCTGCCTGCCTCTTTTTTTTTTTTTTTTTTTTTTTTATGGCAGCACCTGCAGCATATGGAAGTTCCCAAGCTAGGGGTCGAATCAGAGCTGCAGCTGCTGGCCTACACCACAGCCACAGCAATGTAGGATCCTAGCTGCGTCTGTGACCTACACCGCAGCTTGCTGCAATGCCAGATCTTTAACCCACTGAGCGAGGCCAGGGATTGAACCCACATCCTTAGGGAGATTATGTCGGATTCCTAACCCACTGAGCCACATTGGGAGCTCCTTGCCTGCCTTTTACTCACTGTGTGACGGCAGTCATTTCCTTCGAGCCGCCACACAAAGTGCTGCAAACCTGGTGACTTAAAACAGCAGGAGTTCGTTCTCTCACGGTTCTGGAGCCTGGAGGTCTGAAATCCAGGTGTAAGCAGGGTTGCTTCCTTCTGGAGGCTCTGAGGGAGGATCGGGTCCAGGCCCCTCTCCTGGCTTCTGCCAGGTCCTGGGCATCCTTCAGCTGGCCTCCTCCACGCGGCTTCTCCCTGTGCCTCTAATCTTTCTCTCCTTTAATTTTCTCTTCTTTTCTCCCCCCCCCCTTTTTTGGCCACACCCACAGCATGGGGACATTTCCGGGCCAGGGATCAAACCCATGCCACAGTAGCCACCTGAGCCACAGCAGTGGCAGTGACAACACTGGATCCTTTAACTGCTGCGCCACCAAGGAATTCTTTCTCTTATAAATAAGGACACCAGTCATTGATTTAGGTCTCATCCTGCATCCAGGATCATCTCATCTGGAGATGCTTAATTACTTCTGAAAGACTCTTATTCTAAATAAGATCACCTACTAGAGTTCCCTTGTGGCACATCGGAAGGATCTGGCATTGTCCCTGCAGTGGGCTTGGGTCGCTGCTGTGGCATGGGTTCAATCCCTGGCCCAGATCTTCCACGTGCTGTGGATGCAGCCAAAAGAGAAAAAATAAGGTCACTTTCTGAGTTTCTGAGTGGACGTTTCTTTGGAGACCACAGTTCAGCCCACTGCAGTGACCTTGGGCAAGTCAGCTGACTTCACTGTACTTTCCCCACCTGTGAGGCGGGGGTCGTGCCGGTGCCCCCACCCCCGCCCCGTCGCTGCAGGGGCTGCTGTGTGAGGGGAAGGATCACCTCACGCAAGAGCACAGGGTGCCTGCGGAGGCGGGAGCTGCTGGGGGCACTGTGGGCGGGCAGCTGTTTCTTTCCTTTCTTTCCTAAGTTTTAGTGTCAAAAATGGGTCCCTCAAGAGCAATAAAGACTATTTTCACATTACCCGTTTTTTGGTGGGACGAGGGAATGGATATACACACTCAGAGCCGGCACCTAGAAGTCGGTGGAGTGAGGGTGGGTCTCCCTCAGGTCCTGATTCTCAGTCCCTTAGAGCCTCTCCTCAGGGACAGCCACGGCTGGCTGTGCCAAGAGCAGCTTCAGAGCCAACACAGACAAGTACCTGAAGATGTGTATGTGTGTGCGTGTGTACCTGTCCATAGGTGTGTAGGTGTGTACGAGTATGAAAATATAGCTATCTCTTTAAACCATAAAAGATGTAATACCATGTCACCTAGTCTTTTCTTTTTAGCTTAATACGTCTTGGAGTTTGTTCTGTGTCCATCTGTAAGATCTGCCTGTTTGTTTTTTTAATCAAAGTCTAGTTGATTTACAAGGTTTTTTTAATTTCTGCTGTACAGCAAAATGATTCAGTTATACATATAACATATGTATGTGTATAACTGAATCATATATATATGAAATATATATCTTTAAAAATATTCCTTTCACTAAGCAATGATGTGCTGCTGTACAGCACAGGGAACTATAGCTAATCTATTGGGCTAGACCATAATGAAAGACAATATGAAAAAAGTATATATATATATATGTGTATATATATATATATATATATATATATGACTGGGTCACTGTGCTGTACAGCAAAAAGGGACTCAACACTGTAAATCCACTAAACCCTAATAAAAAGCAAATTAAAAAAAGTGCTTAGACAAGTAAAAAAAATAGTCTTTTCCTTTATGGTTTATCATAGGACGTTGAATATCGTTCTCTGCTATGCAGTAAGACCTTGTTGTTTGCCTGGTTCTTTTTAACAGCTGCCTAATGTGCCAGCTGTGTGGCCCTACCGGATTTTAAACACCTGTCTGCAGTTGATGGACTGGTTACATTGTTTCTTTCTGGCCTTTTGCCCTTGCTAATAGTGTTGGGCATCTGTCCTTGGGCCCACGTGTAGGGTTTCTGATGTGGCCGTTTCTTGAGGTCTGAAGAGCAGCCCAGGATTTGTTGCAGGAGGCAGGAGGTGTAGGTTTCATGGGAATCAGCAAATCTGGACTGAAAGATGGGAGCTGTGGTGACGGAGAGTTCTGATGCCACAGGAGGGGCTGCCTCTTTCCTGTATGTTCCGTCCCATCCCTCCTCCCATCCCTCCTCCCAGCCCTCCTCCCATCCCTCCTCCCAGCCCTCCTCCCATCCCTCCTCCCATCCCTCCTCCTATCCCTCCTCCCATCCTGTGGCCCTGCTGCCTGTGAGGGCCTCCCCTTGGCTCTTGGCTCAGCCTCCCCTTGGCTCTTGGCTCAAAGGTCAGACTTGACTGAGTGGAGCCTCCCCAGACCCCCTTGCATGTGGCCCCCACAGGTAGATATGATACCAGGTCAATGTGGGGAAGGTGAGCGTGAGAAAGAGGAGTAGCTCTTCTTCTTTTGGCTCTTCTGCCTTCTGTCCTGAGGAGTTGGCTCAACTTGGCCACCAGAATGTTTGCCTGTTCTCTAAGGGAACAGAGAGAAGATTGTTTGGTTGTTGGGAGGTGGGTATAGGGCTGTGGAGCTTGCCCAGTCATCATTCGTCTGACCCTGGGGTGGACCAGATCTTTATGTGATGTAACTCCCCGGTCTAGATATCGTCATGACTGTCCTTTCTGGCCCCCAAGGATGCATGAGCATAGGCTTTTCAAGTCCTGCCCATCCTCCCATCCCTCCTCCCGGCCCTCCTCCTGTCCCTCCTCACATCAATCCATCTAACAGATAGAACTCAGCACCTACTATATGCCAGGTATTTGAGATACAATGTTAAACAACAGGGAGACAGACAGACACATGAGGTCGTTCCAGATGGTCTAAGTGATGTGAAGGAGATAAACAAGTGAATTGCCCAAGTGCCCAGAGGGGGTGGCATGATCCCTGTGGACAGGGAGTTAGAAACGGCAACTCTGGGAGTGGAAGCCTCTGAGAGGATGGGAAGGCCTCACGCATGGCGAGTGTTCTAGGCGAAGGCCTTGGAAGGAAAGAGTGTGTTCTCTGTGAGTTGGCAGGTTAGGAGCTGAGGAGGGGCAGTGAGAGAAGGATGCCAATGTGACAGCCAGGTGGGGGGGCACATCAGGCCGGACCTCATAGGCCATAGAGGGGAGATTGGGGGCCACTGGGACTCACCAGTTGGTTTTGGCCAGGGCCGATCTGACTGCTGTAAGAAGATTCTTCTACTGCAGTGTAATACCACATCGCACCTCTTAGAACGGATGTTATCAAAAGCCAGAAAGTAGTAAGCATTGACGAGGAGCTGGGAAACTTAAAACCCTGGGGCACTGTTGCTGGGCAGGCAAACTGGCGCAGCCCCGGTGGAAAACAGTACGGCGACTCCTCAAAAAAGTTAAACTGAATTGACGCATAATCCAGCAATTCTGCGTCTGAGCATCTACCCGAAAGAAGTGAAAGCAGGGACTCTGACAGATATCTGTACACCCATAGTCACGGCAATGCTCTTCACAGTAGCCAAGAGGTGGAAGCAACCCAAGGGCCCATCGACAGATGAACAGACAAGCAAAAGGTGATCTGTTCATACAATGGGCATCTGGACACGTGCTACGACCTGGATGAACTTTGAGGAAATTATGCTCAATGAAATAAGACAAGTTCTGTGTGATTTCACATAGATGGACATTTAGCATAGTCAAAGTCATTAAGACAAAGTGATGGTGGTGGCCTGCGGTGGAGCGAGGAAGGAATGGAGAATTATTATTGAATGGGTATGGAGTTTATTTGGGAAAATGAAAAGGATGGTGATGATGGTTGCATAACAACATGAATGCGCTTCATGCCACCGACCTGGACACTTTAAAATGGTCACGATGGGGAGTTCCTGTTGTGGTGCAACAGTAACGAACCTGACGAGTATCCACGAGAACGCACGTTCGATCCCTGGCCTCGCTCGGTGGGTTAAAGGATCTGGTGTTGCCGTGAGCTGCGGTGCAGGTCGCAGATGCAGCTCGGATCCCGTGTTGCTGTGGCTGTGGCATAGACTGGCAGCTGCAGCTCCGATTCGACCCCTAGCCTGGGAACTTCCATATGCCACGGGTGCGGCCCTAAAAAAGATTAAAAAAAAAATGGTTGTGATAGTAAATTTTACGTTTTGAATATTTTACCAAAATTTTTTAAATTTATCAGAGAAAATAGAAGACTAGTCTGGCTGCCCTGTGAGAATGGCAGGAGCAGGGGCAGAAGCAGGGAGATGGGGAGAGAAGGATCTGAGCCCGAAATGAGGTTCTCAGACCAGATGTGCCAGCAGTGAGGGGGCAGGTCCACACTGATTCCTGGGAAGTGGGTCTTCCGTCCCAGACCTCCCATCATGCCCCGGTCTCCTCCTTCCCACCTTGACCTTAGCACAGCTGCTTCCCTGGCCTGGGAAGGGGGCCTCAGTCCTTCCCCTGACTGGTCCCTGCTGGTCTTTCCAAGCTGCCTCGTCTCCTAATACCTTTCCTGACTCACCCGGAGCCTGGGCCCTGGGGGAGCCCCCCTCCGTTTCCAGCCGGCCCTGTCCTGTCTGTGGAACAGCAGGAAGCGCCCAGGCTCTGACACGTGATACTTCAACCCCCAGATAGGTCCCTAAAGTGGCTGCGACTTTGGGCTGTCTGACTTCAATTTGCTCAGTCCTAAAGGGGACAGAATCAAAGACCGCACAGGGGAAGCACCTGTCACTGTGTCTGGCCCGCCATGGGTAGCCAATAAATAGTAGGTATGGGGTTCAAATCCTGCCTCACTTGTTAGCTGTGTAACTGTGGGCAAGTTTTAGAATTTCTCTTTGCTTCAGTTTCTTCATCTGTAAAACGGGGGAGGGGGGATTAGTCGTCTCATGGGATATGTGAGGGTTGAATGAGTACATACAGGCAAATGCTTAAAATAGCACAGAGGAGGTGCTAAGTGTTAGATCCTAGTATGTGATATTTCCAGGGTCTAGCATGGCGCCCATTACCTGGTAGATGCCCTAAAAGCATTTGTTGAAAGAATGAATGAATGACTCCATTTCTTGCATGGATATTGAATTTTCCCATTAAGAAACTCATGTCTTCCAGGTTGGAAGTGGGCTTGTATTCTTTTTTTTCTTATTTATTTTTTTATTTTTTTTATTTTTTGGCCACCCCATGGCCTATGGAGTTCCCAGGCTTACCTATATCATAGCTTCAGCAACACGGGATCCTCAACCCACTGTGCTGCATCCCAGTGCTGCAGATCCCTTTGCATCACAGCAGGAGTGAATTCCTGGGCTGGGCTTTTTTCAGTGCTTGCCACATATTTCAGTGTTCTCTGTGTCAGGGGCTCAGAGCTTGGGGGCTGAGGATCCAGAAACTGAGGCACTTGAGGTCCAGAAGCAGATGCCTCTGCCTGTGAGGGCTTCATGGTTCCGCTGGGGCAGAGACACAGGCAAAGAGGGAAAAAGCAAGCTGGGACAGAGTGCTCAGGAAGCACAGGGGCTGTGGGACTGTGTGGGAGCGGCATCTGTCTTGGGAACGGGCAGGACGAGGGACAGCTCCAGGATTTCCCCCTGGGAGGGGCTTGGAGGTAACAGTCAATTATTTGATGGAGGCTTTTCTTGGGGCTTCTTCTCTCTAGCAGGGTTGACTATTTGCTCTTGTTTTGATTTGTTTTAGGCCTGCACCCGAGGCATGTGGAAGTTCCCAGCCTAGGGGCTGAATCAGAGCTGCAGCTGCCAGCCTACGCCACAGCCACATCTGAGCTGCATCGGCAACCTACACCACAGCTCGTGGCAATGCCGGATCCTTAATCTGCTGAGTGAGGCCATGGATTGAACCTGCATCCTCACGGACACTAACAGGGTTCCTAACCCGCTGAGCCAGAAAAGAAACTCCAGGTTGACTATTTATGATAACTGAGGACTGTTGATGGAGATTTACAGCCAAGACACCCCCTGGCTCCGTCACTGTGGGGAGGGCTTCTTGGAAGAAGTGTCATCTTTGAGACTGATGGAGCTGAAGGACCAGGAAAAAGGAAAGAAAGGCCTAATGGGCAGTGGGAACAACCTGAACAAAGAGCCAGAGTATGTTTGGGGGTTGATCTGGGTGTGGTTGCTGTGGAATTAAGAATGAGGGACGTGGAGTTGCCAAGGCTGGGGAGGCGGCCAGGGCCAATCATGTGAGGCCTTGGACGCCATGCTCAGGAGTCTGGGCCTCATCTAAGAGCACTGGGGGCCTTGGACAGTTTTTTAAAACAGCATTATTAAGATAAAACTGTGGAGTTCTTGTTGTGGCTCAGCAGTAATGAACCTGTCAGTATCCTTGAGGGTGCAGGTTCAATCCCAGGCCCCACTCCGTGGGTAAAGGATCCTGCATTGCTGTGAGCTGTGGTGTAGATTGCAGGCAAGGCTCGGATCTGGTGTTGCGGTGGCTGTGGTATAGGCTAGCAGCTGCAGCTCCAATTCAACCCCTAGCCTGGGAACTTCCAAATAGTGCGGGTTTGGCCCTAAAAAAAAAAAAAAGATAAAACTTGCATACCGAGATTCACCCATTGTGTGGATAAAAGTCAATGATTTTTAGTAAATAGGATTATGTAAACAGCACCACAATTCAGTTTCCAAACCCCAAATTGATCCTTCCTGCCCATTTGCAGTCACCCCACTCAGCCCCTGGCATCTACTAATTCGCTTCCTATCTTTATGTCTTTATCTATTCTGTACATTTCATATAAATGGAATCATACGTAGCTTCTGTATCTGATTTTTTACTTTACTTAGCATAATATTTTTGAGGGTCATCCACATTGTAGCCTGTCAGTACTTCATTGTGTTTTGTTGTTGCTTAGTTTGAATTTTGGCTGTGCCGTAACATGTGAGAGTTCATGGGCCAGGGACTGAACCTGTCCCAGAGCAGTGACGATGCCAAATCCTTAACCACTAGGCCACCAGGGAGCTCCTGTTACTTGGTTGTTTTTATGACTTAATAGGATTCCATTGTATGAATCGACCACATCTTTTTGTTTAACCATCCCGTAGCGGGTGAGCATCTGGGTTGTTTACACTTTGTAGCTATTATCCTAATGCTGCTGCGAACATTTGTGTGCTTCTATGTGCGTCTTGGGTTAGATTCCTAGGAGCAGAATTGCTGGGTCACATGGTAAATGTATGTTTAACATTTTAGGGAACTTCCAAATTGCAAGAGTGTTGGGGAGCAGAGTGATTGCACAGCTCCCTGTGTCAGATCACCCTGAGAAGAGGTTTGGAGGAAGATGTTACAAGATCTGAGGGGATTGTGGATCCTGAGGGGCTGAGTGCTATGATGGCAGGGATGCAGCAGGGAATGGACTTAAGAAATGCTTGCTGCTCAGTGTTGCCCAGCAAAGGAAATGATGCTCTGCTTTCTTAGTTATGGTTAACTGGCCGACAGTAGAAATGTGTCACCTTCCCCATGTCCCTCAAAGGGAAGCTTGGACCCACTCTCTGAGGCCACTTTAAGAGTGGAAGGTGATTGGAGTTCCCTGGTGGTCTAATAAGGACTCGGCGTTGTCACTGCTGTGGCTTAGGTTTGATCCCTGGCCCAGGGATCCGCATGCTGCAGGCTTGGCCAAAAACAAAACAAAACAAAACAAAAGAATAGGAAGTGATGAGTTACATCTGCTTAATCCCTTTTAAGCCCTCTGCACCCACCAGGGTTCTCTGGTGGTAAGCAACAGAGACCTTATCTAGGAAAGCAATTTGTGGGGGAAGTATTGGGGAGCTCACAGATGGGGTGAAGACAGGGGAGCCAGCCTCAGAAAAGGTCAGAACTTGGGGCTGCTTGGGTTCTGGGAGCAGGAAGTGAAGCCTCCTTAGGGCTCTGCCCACCTGCTGTGCGTCTCCATCTTTGATCCAGCTCGGAGTTTTAGCGCAGGGACTCTGCCTGGTGTAGCCTGGGAAATGTTGCTTCTTGGCTGGGGGAGCTTGTGAGTCAGTCCCACCAGGACTGTGCACGATTGCAGAGGTGGCTGGGGACGTGTGTCCTTAAGGAATGTAGGATGCTCTTCCCCAAAGAAGGAATGGATACTGGATTTTCAAACCAAAGATATCCATGACCCCATATTCCAGATAAAGAAACTGAGGCAAGGAGAGGTTAAGAATATTTGTCCAAGGCCACAGAGCTGGGGAGTGGCTAAGTGGAACCCTAGTCTGCCTGGATTCAAACTCTGTTCTGAAGTTGCTGTGGCTCAGTGAGTTAAGAACCCAACTAGTATCCATGAGGATGCAGGTTTGATCTCCGGCCTCATTCAGTGGGTTAAAGACCCAGTGTTTCTGCAAGCTGCAGTATAAGTTGCAGATGAGGCTCGGATCCCACCTTGCTGTGGCTGTGTCATAGACCAGCAGCTGGAGCTCTGATTCGATCCCTAGCCTGGGAACTTCCATATGCCACAGGTGCAGCTGTAAAAAAAGAAACAAAACAAAGTCTGTGTTCTGTCTGTGACCTCCTGGGACACCAGAGGTGGCCCCAGAGCTGGTGGGGCCAAGATGCTCACTGACCTCTGAACGAGTCAGCCTCCAGCATCTTTTTGGGGTTGCCTCCAGGATCTGGGGGGGGGGGAATAGAAGAGTATCTAAAAGAGCCCTGTTGCCTTCTTGGCTTTGGTCTTGTCCCCTGTGCCCTGGGCAATGAGTCTAGCTGGTCCCTGGTCACCCTCAGTGGGGCCAATGTGTGGGTGCTTAAATGGGAGGCCCGGGAGACCCACATCCAGTCCCCCGGCTCAGAGCAATCTAACTCATGGCTCTTTTTTTCTTTCTGTTCCCAGATCGGGAGGACCAGTCCATTCTGTGCACGTAAGTGGAGCTGCTTTTTCTTCTGTTTTTCTGGAGTCGTGATCCAACCTCTTAAAGAAAAAGATCCATGAGAACAGGGCTTTTTGACTTGATTTTGTTCCACACACCCCACCCTGCACCTGTACCTGACGCAGAGTAAGTGCTCCCCAAATATTTGTGTAACAAATGTTCTTATGCTGAGGCCGGCACACCCCTAGACTACCCATGATACCCAGTGCATCTTGTTCTGTCCCCCCTTTAAAAATCAGCATTTATTGAGCACTTACTCTGTGCTGGGCCCTGAACTAAATATTTTCAGACAGAATTGCATCTAATTCATAACAGCTTTGTGAAGGGTGATACCATCTCTGCTGGTGAGGAAATCTTGGCTTGTGTTAGACGATCACCTTCAAATTTCCCAACTAGTAACCCTATTGTTTCATATTTGGTGATTGGTGTCATTTTTTCTTTGAAGACCTGGGTACATAGTCAGAAGATATTAGCTCAATTTAGAATCATTCAGGGACTTCCTGTTGTGGCTCAGTGGTGGTTAGCTAGTCATGGACATGTCTAGTGTCCATAGGGACGCAGGTTCGATCCCTGGCCCCATTCAGTGGGCTAAGGATCCAGCAGTGCCATGAGCTCTGGTGGAGGTCGCCGATGCAGTTCGAATCTGGCATTGCTGTGGCGTAGGCTGGCAGCTGCAGCTCCAAATCAATCTGTAGCCTAGGGACTTCTATATGCCACAGGTGCAGCCCTATTAAAAAAGGAAAAGGAATCATTCAGCAGATCTTCAATATTCAAGAAAACCTCTCCTGTGGTGGCAGAATACAGGCATTGTTCAGAGATATTGTGGGCTTAGTTCAGGCCACTGCAGTAAAGCGATTCACACGAATTTTTTAGTCTCCCAGTGCATAGAAAAGTTATGTTTATGGAGTTCCTGTTGTGGCTCAGCAAGTTAAGGACCCGACGTTGCCTCTGTGAGGATGCGGGTTCGATCCTTGACTTTGCTCAGTGGGTTAGGATTTGGTGTTGTCATAAGCTATAGCATAGGTCACAGATGCAGCTTGGACCTGGTGTTGCTGTGGCTGTTTAGGAATATACGCTGGTAGCTGCAGCTCCAGTTTGACCCCTAGCCCTGGAAACTTCCAGATGCTGCAGCTGTGGCTGAAAAAATAACTAAATAAAAAGAGCACTGATCACAGGTCACCATGACAAATATAATAATGAAAAAGTTTGAAATCTTGTGAGAATTACCAAAATGTGACACAGAGATACAAAGAGAGCCAATGCTGTTGGGAAAATGGTTGCCACAGGGTTGCCACAAACTTATTAAAAAAAAAAAAAAACCTACAGTATCCGTGAGGTGCGACAAAATGAGGTCTGCCTGTAATGGTCCCCTGGAAATCTCCATCTTCTAATCCCCAGAATCTGTGAATGTGTCAGGTGATGTGGTGAAGGGGAATGAAGGTTGCCATGGCATTGAGATTGCGAGTCAGTTGACCTTGGACCAGGGAGGGGATCCTAGGTTATCCAGGTGGGTCTGGTGTCATCACAAGGTCCTTACAAGTGGAAAAGGGAGGCGGAGGGCGATGCAGTGTGAGAAGAACTTCACCCACCATTGCTGGCTTCAAAGATGGAGGAAGCCAAGGGTGAGAACAGCTGCTAGAAGGTGGGAAAGGCAAGGAAACAGACCCTCCCCTAGGGCACCTGGAAAGAAACACAACCCTGCTGACACCTTGGTTTTAGCCCAGTTTGATCTGTGTTAGACCTCTGCCCTCCAGAACCATAAGACAATCAATTTGTGTTGCTTTAAGCCACTAAGTTTTTGTAATTTGTTCCAGCAGCAATGGGAAATGAAAACACCCTCCTTCCTTCTTAAGCCCTTCACCCACTCCTGTCCTCACTCATTATTCAACACACTGAATGGGTCAGTCCCCCCTGGTGAGTACTTGGTATATAGGAATGAACCAACACTAAACATGACCTCTCTTCTCAAGAGAAAGATGGCCGCTGGAACAATAACCACGCATTTCCCTTTTGTACTCCTTGAATTTACTCGTTGATCCTGTGAAGGTACTACAGTTTCAAAAACTAATAATAATAATAATACACATTTTAAACATTATGTAAGGCATAGGAGAATGTGTAACTCACGGGTGTTATAACTGGGGAGAACAGGAAAGATTTCTCTAAAAAGTGATATTTCGGCAGAGATGAAGAAAAGGGGGGAAGCATTTAAAGCATAGCAAAGGCCCTGAGGTCACAGAGAGCATGTTCTATTTGAGGAACCAAGGGAGCAGTTTGGCCAGACTGTGTCCCCCAGCAAAAACCCTCTGTCTGAGAAGAGCTATTATGGGACATCTAGGACTGAGGCTGCAAACTCAAGGGCCAATCAGAGCCAACCAAGTACTGTTAATGTGTGAAAAGGACTAGGTGTGAGACAGTAGGGAATGGTGGGGAGTGTGGTGAACTGGAGAATCCAAGGGGATGGCTGCTATTGTTCTCCAGTCCACCATTGCCATGGGAAAATGCAGGCCCAATGTTGCCAGACTCTCCTACATTTCCATAGAAGCTAGAGATCTAGGTTTTTATGTGAAATATCCAATTTTTAAACACTGGCACCTAATTTACATGAATATATATGGAGAAAATGCAGGTTCAGTGTTGTCAGACTTTCCTTACTAGTTTCTAGCTTCATGAACAGAATTTAATTTCTCCACGGCCCCACTTCCTCGCTATAGAGTGGGCAAATGAAGATGATAATGGTACTTAATTCATAGGGTTGTTGTGAGGATTAAGTGAACACATATGTGTATATGTATGTATGTGTATAATATACATACATTATATATATTATACATACACTATAGTATATATGTATACACTATAGTATGTATGTATATATAGTATATATGTATTTATACACTATACTATATATAGTATATATGTATATATACACTATAGTGTGTATGTATATGTAGTATATATGTATTTATACACTATACTATATATAGTATATATGTATATATACACTATAGAATGTAGAGTACATATGTATTTATACATTTAGTATATATGTGTGTATATATATACTATAGTATATATAGTATACATGTATATACACTATAGAATATATAGTACATATGTATTTATACACTATAGTATATATAGTATGCATGTATATGTACACTATAGAATGTATAGTACATAGGTATTTATACACTATAGTATATATGTATTTATACATTGTAGTGTATATGTATTTATACATTATACATTATAGTATATGTGCATATATGTATACATACACTATAGTATATATGTATATATGAATTTATACACTATAGTATAT
>PVHT020000063.1:3657880-3679452 GCA_004024745.2 Catagonus wagneri
AGGCCAGGGAGGGAACCTGCATCCTCACAGATGCTAGGCAGATGCGTTTCCACTGAGCCACGACAGGAACTCCACTCAGTAGTTGATTCTTAAAATCCATGTATATATTTGAGTTTGATAAAAGTTTAATAAATGGATGGATAACGACTTATCTAACTTTTCAGACAGTTTTGTTCCTGAAGGCAGAGTTCCTTTGGGCCTCTGAGATTAAAGGCATCCCTTCCTCTGGGTAGATGCTATGTCCAGTCAGGGGTCATGGCTTAGCAAGTGGAGCCAAGGCTGGATTTCAGCTGCCAGGGGCCCTGGGACAGTGCACAACCTGCACCACTGTATGAAAGAGGAGGTGGCTGATGATGGTTTCTATGCAATGAAGCAGAGGAAGGTTTTAAACTTGGAAAGGGAAAGAAATTGTGATGGGCCAGACCCTTTACCAGGTTCCTGTGTTATGTTCAAAGCATAAGTGTACTTTCCTGACCATCATCATGTCTTCCTTTCCTTCTAGATGACTTGCTTTTGGAGGGCTTCAGCAACTACACATTCCTCTCCAATGGCTTTGTGCCCATCCCAGCTGCCCAGGACGATGAGATGTTCCAGGAAACTGTAGAGGCCATGGCAATCATGGGCTTCAGTGAGGAGGAGCAGCTGTGTAAGTCTTAACCACTTTGAGGTGGGGTATTTGTAAGGAGACCAAAGTTCCTGCTTTTGCCACTACTGGAATCAGTTAGGGACTCTTCTCTGGTCAGGACAGATTTCTGCTCTCTGAATTCTCCAGATCCCTCAAAAAAAGGGGGGAGGACAATTAAAATTACTTTAGGTGGTTTATTGGCGTTTTGGAAAAGTAGCTGCATGAGTTAGAGCTCTTTCAGTTACAAGTGCCCCATATTGGCTTAAGCAAAAAGGAAAATGATTCACTTATAGAGATGAAAAATTCAAGGATGCTAGTTTCAGGAACAAGTTTTAGGGGCTCAAAAGATATCTTTAGAACCTGGTCTCTCAGCAGCATTGTTTTTAAGTTGGCAGTAGTTTGTTGGCAACAAAATGGCTGCTGTTGCTCTAGCCCTTACATCCATTGGGTTTATGTCCAGCAGAAAAGAGCAGAGTGGATTCCCTGTCTGAGTCCCTGAATGGAGTCTCATTTACTAGGTTGACATGCATACTCCTGAACGACTCACAGTGGGCCAGGGTTGTAGAAAGCTCTCTTACATCTCTATGTTATGGCCTCTATTCCATTCTTGGAGCCAGAGGTAGAGAGCTTGTTGGCCTCATCAAGAGCATGTGGACAGAGGAGAGAGGGAGTAATTGAAGCAGTGGGTTTACTTGGATTCTTCCTGAAAAGGCAGTTCTAGTGATTGACCAAAATTAATCAATGTCATCAGCCGAGAAACATATTGGGTCCTGAAAATAGGAAAGCTCATAGAAATATACCTGGTTTCCATACTGTGCTTTAAGAAACACTTTTCCTCCTGGGTTAGACATGCCTCAGGTTTCAAGGTTAATCTCTTTGGGGAACACCAGGACAAGATTATGGAAAAATTCCCTTTTTTTCCCACACCCATGCCCCTTTGTAGCCCCAGAGTAAGGGGCTGAAATGCAGCGTTAATAGGGAAGGACACCTCCTCCTGAGATAACTTGGGACCCAGAAAAAGAGGGCTGCATGGGCTAGATAACAAATGGGTGGTGTTTGTGGATTTTAGCCAAGATCCTACTTCGGAATCCAGTGCTAAGAGCATCCCTTCCTGAATGACATCGGCTCTCCAAGAATGATTCATTTCATTTGGAACATGAGTCAGTTTTACTTCTAATCTGTGCTTTAAACAAAAACACAATTAATGATTAAGTACGTGCTGTGGGCCAAGTATTTGCTAAATCCCCCTTTTAAAAAATGTAACAGGATGTTCAGCTTTATTTAAATAATAAGAATTGGAACAAACTAAAATACTAATTGATAGAAGATTTATTCAACTGTTGTTTGACCTTTGAAAGGAAACAAAGGGGCCTTTTAAATCGTCTTAGAAAAACTTTGCCTTATGGGGAAATGCTTCTAATATATTTAAAATGAAGACATCAAGGGACAAAGCAATATTCCAAGTGCTTTATGCACATTATTTAATATCACAAAAACCCTATGAGGTGGCCGTTGTTACCCTAATTTACAGATGGGGAAACTGAGTCACAGAGAAGTAAGAGAACTTATCCAAGGATACATAGCCAGTGGCTAATGGACCTGGAATCTCAAGCCCCACTTTATGATACACTGTGCTCTGTTATTGTCTGGGAAAGTGGTTTTTGTCCTTTAAACTTAAAAAAGAAATCTATGTCAGAACCAAGGTGTGGAAACCAACGTTAGAAGGAGCCCAGTATTTTCTACAGTGTAGACTCACTTCACTGGGCGAGCGAGACAGTATTCCCTTCTCTAGGCCCCTTCAGTTCTTCTGATGACTTCAAAGAGAGGAGCAGTTTGGCATCTACTAGGTCTTTAGCCCCACCCTGGCACTTGCTGGTCACCCTTTTAATACTGGAGAGCAGACTCCAGGCCCAGCACCTTGGGCAGGCCCCAGCATCTTACTAGAATTTGATAAGATTCAGTGTTATCATTAAATACTTGCCATCTATTTATGGCAAGGGAAGCTGATTTTTCACTTAAGATAAAATTTCCTACCAAAGCAAATCTTAGGAAAGAGAAGTGAATGTAAAGGAAAATATTGAGCAAATAATAGAGCAGATGGTAGGCCTACAGATCAAGCATTAATATGAGGGTGTACAAATGACTAATGCCCGTGGGACACAGACTTGGACCAGTGTGTATACCAACCCTAACTCTAAATCTAGGGCTATTCCCAATCCTCCCCAAAGAGGCCAATGATAAATGGGGAGCCAGCGGGTAGTCAGGCCTGAGCCTAGAGATGTGTGAGGCTCAAGGTAACCAGTCTCCTGTGATTCCTAGACCTCAGCAAGGGAGAAGTACTTGCCCCAGGGTGCATAGAGAGCTAATAGTAATATGACTAAATAATCATAATGACATCATAACAGCTACTATTTATTGAGCAACTACTGCTTACTGACCAGGTTAGGTGCATTTAATCCTCATGACAATACTATGAGGTAAGTGTTTTTATGGGCCTTCAGGTGGCAAAATGGGGACACAGAGGGGCTAATACCTGACTTGAGGTCACACAGCTGTTAATACAGCCAAAATGTGAACCTGAGCAGCTAACTCCAGCGCCCATGTCCCGAGAGCCTCACAGGGACCATCTAGGTTCATCTCCAGATGTTACTCCTTCACAATTGCTGCTGCTTTAGGGTTTCATCTGTATTATCATTGCTTGAATATTGGTATGCACAGGGTGGGCTTCTGCTGCCCCATCCACTCTGGGCTTTGTCCTGAACAACAGTTCCGGTACAATCACTAAGTGTATGTCCTGGTTATATGCTTTCAAATAAATTGGAATAACTACCTAACTCTTCACGTATTTTAAAAGTTTCACATACCACCTAAAATCATCCACCCCGTGGACACCCTGTGTACACGTGGTACGCCTGCTACATGTGGGGAAACTCTGTTTCCTGTTCCTCAGTAATAAGGGCAGCGTATTAGTTTCCTGTGGCTGCTGTAACAAACGACCACAAACTGGGTGGCTTAAAACAACAGGAACTTAGTTTCTCATGGTTACGGAGGCCAGGAGTCTGAAACCAGGATGTGGGCAGGGTGAGTTCCTCCAGGTGGCTCTGAGGGAGAAGCCATCACAGGCCCCTCTCCCTGTCTCTTCGGTGGCTGCTGGCAGTCCTTGGCTTGTTAGCCCTAACCCTAACCGGCCTTCCAATCTGCCGCCTTCTCATTTCCTTCTGCTCTGTGCATCCTCTTCTCTTCTCTCTGTTATCAGGACAATTTGTCATTGGATTTAAGACCCACTAGGTGAATCTTAGGTGATCTCATCTAATACAATCCACAGGGATCTTTTTCCAGAGAAGGTCATCTTCACAAGTTCGGGATCTTTTGCAGGGGGGCCACCGTTCAACCCACGACAGGTGGCTACTGCTATTTAGCACATACGGGCCAGGCCTCTGGCATGCAGCATCTCTGCTCATAGAACCCTCACGAAGTAGGCACTGCCGTTACCGTCTCCATTTTGCAGCTGGGGAAACTGAGGCTCAGCAAGGTGGAGCTGGAGTTTGAATTCCGGATTTTCCAACATTAGAGTGCATACTTTCAACCGCTATCCCGGACGACCAGTCCTCACGACCCTCGCCATGTGGGCAGCCCCCTCTAGTTTGCCACTCAAGCTGTCCACCGGCCCTTGTGACCTGGGAGTGGTGACCATTTTTTGTCATTTCTGTGACCATGTTCTGTAGACCAGAAAGCACAAACCAGCAGCGCCTGAGTCCACAGGGGAGACTGGCCGCCACAGCTGTTAAAGTTCATTTTAGATGTGGGAAGATTTCACATAAAATGAGGTCTAGGTTTCCATCTCTGGCAGCTCTGGGTTTGCCCCCCTGTGGCCAGGGTGGGAATCGCAGTTGTCTCCCTTCATCCAGGTTGTGGCCTTGTGAGTCCCTTCAGTCCGCAATAATTTACTTTGCTCATTTTTCTTTACTTTTTAATTTTTTTGTCTTTTTGGGGCTGCACCTAAAAAGAGGTGCGCTTATGGAGGTCCCCAGGCTAGGGATCAAATCGGGGCTGTAGCTTCCAGCCTACACCACAGCCATGAGGAATCCAGCCTTGTCTGCCACCACACAGGTCTCAGCTTAGGGAAATATGGGATCCTAAACCCAGAAAGCAAGACCAGGAATCAAACCTGCGTCCTCATGGATGCTAGTCGGGTTCGTTTCCACTGAGCCACAACAGGAACTCCTGCTGTGCCCAATTAGACCAGTGGTTCTCAAACCGCCCCCGCCCCAGGGTGGGGGGCGGGGAGTTAACCCCCAGGGAGCGGGGCGCTGTCTGGAGGCATCTCTGGCCATCACAATTCTGGAGAGGAGAGCGCTACTGACATCTAGTGGTGAGAGAGCAGAAATGCCGCTAAACGTCCTACTGTGATGCACAGGGCACCTCCCATAATAAAGAATTACCGGGCCAAATTTTCACTAGGGCCGAGATTAAGAAATTCTAAGTTTCACTGTTTACTTGGGCTCTGCAGGCATTTCAGCAATCCCTAGTTTAAACTTGCAGTTTAAGAACCGTTAGTATGGCACTTGACAGTTTACAAAGCCCCTTTCATAGATGTTATTATTGAAGAAATTGTATCAGCTATGTCCTGTTGACAGAAGCTTTGTTCATTTGGGGAGAGCTTTCCTGCAGTGGTCACTGGGAGCAGAGAGATGCACGGTCTAGGCTTTTCTCATCCTGAACTGGGCCGGGTCCCTAAGGTGTGAGGAGAGCTGTTGTAAGAGACCTGAGGAACCAGAGAAAGCTGAAATCTCTAGGCTTTGTCCGTGGAACACAGTGATTTCCCATTGCACCACAGTGGGAATTCCCAGATACTTTTTATTGACATACAATTTACACTTGGAAAATTGCGTATGAGTGTATAATTCCATGAATTCTTACAGACCGAACACACCTGTGCAACTCACACCCGTTTTAACTAAGAGAACACGGACACCACCAGGCCCCATGAATGTCCCTCAGGCTCTTTCTAGTAGCTTTCTCTAGTCAAGGGTGACCACCAGCCTGACTTCTAACAACATAGTCTTGCCTGTTCTTGAACATTCTATAAGCGGGACTTGTATAGTATGTTCTTATTTGCATTTGGAGTCCTTTGTTCAGCTTTTGTGTTTGTGAGATTCAGCAGCTTTGTTGTTTGTAGTCATAAATCATTATCTCCTTGCTATATGGAAAGGGTTAACAAACATTTTACATGAAGGGCCAGATAGGAGTTCCCTGGTGGAGCAGCAATTTAAGGATGTGGTTGTCACTGCAGCTCAGGTCACTGCTGTGGTGTGTTTGATTCCTGGCCCAGAAACTTTTTCTTTTTTTAGGGCCACACCTGCAGCGTATGGAGGTTCCCAGGCTAGGGGTCGAATTGGAGCTGTAGCTGCCGGCCTACACCACAGCCACAGCAATACCAGATCTGAGCCGCTTCTGCGATCTACACTGCAGCTCACAGTAACACCGGATCCTTAACCCACTGAGCGAGCCAGGGATCAAAACTGCGTCATCATGGATACTAGTCAGATTCGTTTCTGCTGAGCCACATGGGGAACTCTAGGAACTTTCAACGCAGCCAAAATAAGTAAATAAATAAAGGGCCAGAGAGAAAATATTTCAGTTTTGGCGGGCCATCTGATCTCCATAGTAACTGCTGAGCTCTGCCATTGGGCATGCAAACTGCTACAGACGGTGCATCAGTGAATGAGTGTGGCTGTATTCCAATAAAACTTTATTTATGGAGTTCCTGCTGTGGCACAATGGGATCGGAGGCGTCTTGGGAGTGCTGGGAGGCAGGCTCCATCACCAGCCTGGCACAGTGGGTTAAGGATACAGCACTGCCACCGCTGCGGCTTAGGTTGCAGCTTCCGCTCGGATCTGACCCCTGGCCTGGGAACTCCACATACTGTAGGGTGGCCAAAAACAAAAACCGTTTATTTACAAGGGCAGGCAGTGGGCAGGATGTGGCCCGCGGGCTGCAGTCTGCCAGCCCCTGCTGCATAGCATGCGATCGTGGCGCAGTCTTCCAGACATATTCTGCTCCCCCATGACCAGGTTTCTTCCCCTCTTGGCGGGGAATTGGGGTAGTCTGGATTTCTCCTAAAAGCTCAGATCTGAGTCTCTAGAGGGGAAAGATGTAGGCTGGCTGGGGTCCTCTGTGACGTTTAGGTACTGACATCCTTGACGCCTCTGTTCTTCTCACTTCAGCCATATTGAGGGTGGTGTCATCCGTCCTGCAGCTCGGAAATATTGTCTTCAAGAAGGAAAGAAACACAGACCAGGCGTCCATGCCAGATAACACAGGTGCCTGCTGCTTTTTTATAATGACTGATAACTCGGGTGATGGGCGGTCACATTCAGTCTTGGTTTATTTTTCCGGATGAGAGTATCTGGGGGTATCAAGAACTAGACTAGGTTATTAGCATTTAATTCTCTCTTTTTTTTTTTTTTCCAAACTTTTCGCTGATGAAGATCCTATGTGGGAGTGGGAGTTTGGGGTTAGTAGTTGCAAACTGTTGCATCTGGAGTGGATAAGCAATGAGGCCCTACTCTATGGCACAGGGAACTATATCTAGTCACTTGTGATGGAACAGGATGGAGGATAATGGGGAAAAAAAGAATATATATACATATATATATACATATATACATAAATATATATGATTGGGTCACTTTGCTGTATAGCAGAAATTGACAGAACATTGTCAATCAGCTATAATAAAATTTTTTTTTTAAAAAAAAGATCCTATGTGGACAATTCTTGAGTCAGAGTATGGTAGAAAAAACTAAGTTCTAGATCAGACCGGATCCTTAGAGAGTATCTCTTCTAAACGCTCCCCCCATTTGTTTCGCTAAACAAATATTTTTGAGCACGTGCTGTATACCAGGCCTGAGATACAGCAGGAAGTAAGACAGGAACCGCCTCACTTCTCATGGCATTTATGGTCTTGTTGGGAGACAGACTTCAAGTTTCCCTGCAAACGTTTTTGTCGGTTAAAATACAGGATACCCAGTGAAGTCTGAATTCCAGGTAAACACTTTTTAAAAGTTTTTTAATCTTTTATTGAAGTAACATTGATTTACGATGTAGTATTAGTTTCAGGTGTACAGCAAAGGAATTCAGTTATACACGTACCTGTAGCCATTCCTTTTCAGATTCTTTCCCTGTATAGGTTGTTGCGGAGTACTGAGTACATGCTCCTGTGCTATAGGAACATAGTAGGCCCTCGCTGACTAATGGTGTCATGTGTAACAGTGTGTGTGTGTTAGTCCCAACTCCTAATTTATCCTCCCCCACCGCCCCACCTTTCCCGTTTGGTAACCGTAAGTTTGATTTCAAAACCTGTGAGTCTTTGCCGTTTCGTAAATTAGTTTATTTACAAACTAATTTGTATCTTTTTTTCCTTTGTATCATTTTTTTCATCTGTATCATTTTGTTCATTTGTATCATTTTTTAAGATTCTGCATACAGGTGATAGCATGCGATAATTTGTCTTTCCTTGTCCGACTTACTTCACTTAGCATGATAATCTCTAGGTCCTAAACACCCTTTTTTTATCCTTTTTATTTTGTTTTTCATTTTTAAAGTTTTATTGAATTATAGTTGATTTACAATGTTGTGATAATTTCTGCACTTTACACACCTACCTCATTTAATCCCACTGACAACACAGCAAGGTACCAAGTAGCTGGCCCTTTTTGCAAGCAAGATTCTGAAAGGTGAAGTAGCTTTTCCAAAAATCACATGGCTAGGAAGCGGGAAGGGAGCAAGGACTTGAATCTAGTTCCCCCCCCCTTTTTTTTTTTTGGCTTTTTAGGGCCACATCCGTAGCATATGGAAGTTCCCAGGCTAGGGGTCAAATCAGGACTGCAGCTGCTGGCCTACACCACAGCAACATCAGATCTGAGCCCAGCTCATGACAATGCCGGATCCTTAACCCACTGAGCAAGGCCAGGGATCAAACCCGCAACCTCATGGTTCCTAGTCGGATTCGTTAACTACTGGGCCACGACGGGAACTCCTGAATCTAGTTCTGACCCTAAGCCCCCAACTAGGGTTCACCTCCATCCCAGCCCCACCATCGCCTCTTAACAAAACACTGGGGATAAGGTCAATGATGACAGCAGCTTATAGGGCTTTCATGCTATGTTCATATCATTATGCTCCCTCTCTCCTAGAGAAAAGCCAAGGTATACACAGATCACAAATATCCCACGTGATGTACCTTCCTTTCCAAGCCTTCTCGTTTGTGATACACTTCATATGCTTCTTTTCTCTGTCCAGCTGCTCAGAAAGTTTGCCACCTCATGGGTATTAATGTGACAGATTTCACCAGGTCCATCCTGACCCCACGTATCAAAGTCGGGCGTGATGTGGTACAGAAAGCTCAGACGAAGGAACAGGTAAGGATGCATCTGCCATTTATTCCTGCAGAATCTTCCAGCCAGCCAGCCAGCTATCTATCTATCTGTCTGTCTGTCTGTCTATCTATCCATCCATCCATCCATCCATCCATGCATCTGTTACCTAAGTGAACTTTGATTCACTCACCCACCACACAGCAAAGCCAATTTGCTGACACCAGGCTGTGGGGAAGAAAAGTACAGCATTTATTGCAGGCACTCGTGAGGGGAGTGGGAGGCTCATACTCAAAAGACCAGAACTCCCTGGTGGCTGTCAGAGAAGGATTTGCAAAGGCAACATTTGGGGTGACGGTTGCAGGGGTCATGGCTTTCTTCTGATTGGTTGGTCGTGAGGTAACAGGGAGGGGTTCCGGGAATCTTAATCATCAGCCTTCTGGTTCCCAGCAGTCTGCGGTCTAGCACTTGAGCTCAGCAGGTGGTCTCCATCTTCCCACCTGGGTGGGGGGGTCTTCGTTCCTGCAGGATTCAAAGCCTCTCTCCGATTGTTATATGTATGTATATCCTTTGAGGAGGCACTAGGGCCCTGTTTTTTCACTGAACTGTTGTTTCTTGACTACTTTCCCTTTTTTTTTCCTGCAATCTCTCACTTCCGTAATTAGTAACTGTTTGAATCTGCTTTTTGGATGTCAGGAAAGGTCTAAGAAACTAAAGGCTTTTTCTACAAACAAGAAACAGGGGGGCATGGAGGGGCTTCTGTACCCAACAGGGTCCTACTCAGTTTCAGTCCCCCCTGCTTTTTGATACTCCTCAGCCCTGAGTGGAACAGGTGTGGGGCGAGGAAGGGAATAAAGTCTGGATGGAAAGATTAATCGTAAACTTGGTTTTAGGAGGACTTGGTTTCACATCCATCCGTCCGTCCACCCATCTACCCACCCATGTCTTTGTATCCCTCATTTAGCCAATACTAGAAGAATCCAAGTCCCATGTCAGACTTTGAAGACAGGACACTGAACAAGAACAGCCAAGTCCCTCACTCCTTACCTCGTCTTTGTCTCTTACTTGAAGGTACAAGGTCTGACTTAAGAGACCTGTCGTTGGAAGTGGTGGCGTACGCTTTCTAGAGGCGGGACTGACTGCCTCTGAAAGACCCCTGGGATGGAGCAGGCTCATCTGTGTTCCAGGTCCCTCCGACAGAAAGTGTTTACTTATCCGCATGGTCGTTCCTTAGGTCTGACCACTCTGTCCCTTATTGCCGGATGTAGATATGGTGCAGTTTCCATTTTGTTGGCTGGTTTTTTAAGGACCGGTTCAAGGTAGAGAGAAAATTAACAGTCCAGGACCACCACTAGGCTCATGTGCAAACGCAGCCCATTGGGAATAACCATGTCCCCTTGCTCCCCCTGCAGGCAGACTTTGCCGTTGAAGCTCTGGCCAAGGCCACTTACGAGCGCCTTTTCCGCTGGATCCTCACCCGCGTGAACAAAGCCCTGGACAAGACCCACCGGCAAGGGGCTTCATTCCTAGGGATCCTGGACATCGCTGGATTTGAGATCTTCGAGGTACAGCTTGGCAGGCTCACGACAGACTTGGTCCTGGTTCTCTGGGAATTAGCTTCCATTTGGAGAATTCATTATTTTGAAGACAGGCAGGCATCTGTTGTAGGGTGAGAGCTGTCTAGTTAAGGTTAAATTCTTGAGGTGTGAGAGACAGGAAGCCAACAGGGAATGTATTGCTTTGTGAAACTGAGAAGGCCAGAGGTGCAGCTGTATCCAGCAGGCAGGACCTGAACTCCTGCCTTCTCCCTGTCTCCACCATCCTCCGCCTTGGCTCCATTCTCAAGCAGGCCAGCCCCTCATGGTAGCAAGGTGGCTGCCACTGCTCCAGACAGCCGCTCAGCAACCCTGGCAGTTCCAACCAGTTCTAACCCTTTCCAACAGTTCTACCCACGATCTTAGAGTTGAGTCTTATTGACTCTTACTCACCTGGGCTGGGCCATATGGTCACCTCAGAGCCAAGCTCTGTTTCTAGGGTCTTTCAGTACTTCTCAGAATATAAATGTGGCTATTGGATCCCATCCCC
The DNA here is from genome assembly GCA_004024745.2 of Catagonus wagneri. NCBI lineage: Eukaryota > Metazoa > Chordata > Mammalia > Artiodactyla > Tayassuidae > Catagonus > Catagonus wagneri. Next base: position 3,668,970 of record PVHT020000063.1, read on the forward strand.
ATAGGTTGGAGGGAAGATGTTGAAATGGACAGATATTTCAAAGGGAAGGGAAAGGGAAGATGCTGAGATGGATATTTCAAAACATACCTACTATGGAATTACTTCCCCTCTGAGCCTCAGTTTCCACAACTGCAAAATGGGGGGGGGTATTCTATCCATAAATCATCATGCACATGGAGAGAAGCATCCTTAAAAGCCATGTGTGTGTAGGCCACGTGACATGAGAATAGATAACCTTTGCCAGCCCTTGTGAGCTCTGGGCAGCCTTCAGCGGAGTCTGAGTCCTCCCTGGGTGCCGAAGTGGCAGAGCGGGCTCATGGAAAGGGTGTCCGGCGCGGGGCTGTCTCCAGCACGGAGCTCCCCCAGGGCCCCGAGCCCTCTGCCCTGTACCGTGATGCTCATGGCGTCTCCCCTGGTGTCGTGTGTGCCCAGGTGAACTCGTTCGAGCAGCTGTGCATCAACTACACCAACGAGAAGCTGCAGCAGCTCTTCAACCACACCATGTTCATCCTGGAGCAGGAGGAGTACCAGCGCGAGGGCATCGAGTGGAACTTCATCGACTTCGGGCTGGACCTGCAGCCCTGCATCGAGCTCATCGAGCGGCCGGTGAGGCCCCGCAGCCCTGCACTCCCTCCACGGTGCACGGCTTCCCCCATCCCCGAGTCCGGAAAGCCTGTAAATTGAATCTGTGAACTAAATCACTGTCCCTCAACCCATATTTTCCTATCGAAAGGATTTCCTGTTTATTTCTCCCCTCCCTTCCCCTTCCTCCCTCTCCCACTCATTCATTCATTCCCAAAGGCAGGGCTCTTGGTTCACTGACCCATCCCAAGCTCCTAGAACCATGCACATAGTAGGTGCCTAATCATTATGGAATGACCATTTAACGAATACCTACTATGTGCTGGACCCTACTATGTGCTGGGCTGGGGATGTAACAGTGAAGGAGATGGACACAGATGGTGAAACCAGACAAACAAAAGGAGCAACTAAAAGCCCTGATAAAGCCAGTGGAGGCTAGTTTAGGAATGGCTGCTTTGGACAGCGTAGGTGGGAAAGTCTTCTCTGAGTCCAAAAACTAAAGCCAGCAGAGCAAATGGCATGTTCAGATCTGGTGGTTCTCCTGGCGCCTTAGTTTAGACTGTCTCAGTCACCCGGAAGCACTTTACTCAGAAGAACCCTAAGGTGAATATATGCATAAAGGAACGCCTTCAGTGGCTACAAGTGTGAAATATTTGCAATGTTGTGTGCACCCTTCCCACTAGGGGGCAGCAGCAAATACGTTCTGTTGGTGCTGATCCATTGGGCACAAAATACTTTGAGGATAAATTGGGGGGCAAGGTGGGGGGGCGTGAATCTACCTGTATATGCAGGCACATTCAGTAATGGAGCGTTTGCCTGTGTTTGGCCAGCTCTTCCTGCCAAGCCTGAGGCTTGGGTGCCCTTCGTGTGACCTGCTCTGCTTCTCTTGCACAGAACAACCCTCCAGGTGTGCTGGCCTTGCTGGACGAGGAGTGCTGGTTCCCCAAAGCCACGGACAAGTCCTTTGTGGAGAAATTGTGCTCAGAGCAGGGCAACCACCCCAAGTTTCAGAAGCCCAAGCAGCTCAAGGACAAAACTGAGTTCTCTATCATCCACTACGCCGGCAAGGTACTGGCCCAGTATCCCAGGGTACCCAGGGAGGATGCCCACAGTGGGAGCAACTTGGGAATTAAGTCCCAAGTCTTTACTTTTTTTTTCTTTTTTGCTTTGTCTTTTGTCTTTTTAGAGCCACACCTGCAGCATATGGAAATTTCCTGGCTAGGGGTTGAATTGGCGCTACAGCTGCCGGCCTGCACCACAGCCACAGCAATGCAGGATCTGAGCCGCATCTGGAAACTACACCACAGATCACAGCAATGCTGGAAACTTAATCCACTGAATGAGGCCAGGGACCAAACGCATGTCCTCATGGATACCAGTCATGTTCGTCACCACTGAGCCACAATGGGAACTCCCCAACCAAGTCATATATATGACTTGTCTAAGCGTCAGTAAGAGACAAGACACAGATATATAACATATAATAGAGAGGCATATATATACACACACACATATGTGTGTATAATGCATGTATATTAAAGATATAGAATACCTAATAGGGAGAACAATATATATTATATACATATATGAGATATATAATACACGCATATGTATGTATAATACATGTGTATTAGAGATATAGAATATATAACAGGGAAGCCAATATATGTTATATATTATTTATACATATATGAGATATATATTAAAGAGGCTATTATATTAGCCTGTCTCTCATATAGTCCATCCATGGTGACCAGGCAGTTCTTTCTTGTATAGACTCTAAATCTTTTCTGCTATAAGTTAAACCCAGTAGGAAGGGCCAGCTGCAATGGGGTGACAAATAAGACCACTTTGGGGTCCAACAAAAATCTCCTTTAGCAGAGTTCTCTTGCACAGCAGGTTAAGGATCTGGCCTTGTCACTGCAGTGCCGCACGTTGCTGCTGTGGTGCAGGTTTGATCCCTGGCCCAGGCACTTCCACATGCCACAGGTGCAGCCAAAAAAAAAAAATTATCTCCTGGAGTTCCTGTTGTGGCTCAGCAGGTTAAGAACCTGACATAGCATCTGTGAGGATGTAGGTTCGATCCCTGGCCTCGCTCAGTGGATTAAGGATCCAGCGCTGCTGTGAGCTGTAGTGTAAGCTGCATAGACAGCTCGGATCTGGCATTGCTGTGGCTGTGGTGGAGGCCGGCAGCTGCAGCTCCTAGCCTGGGAACTTCCATATGCCACACAAAAGAAAAAAAAAAGTCCTTTATCATGGCCTTGGTTTTGCCATTGCCAGCCTGTGCCACCCAGGGAAATCTGCAATGGATGTCATCGTCTTCATCATGATCACGTCATAGCTGTTCGTACTCAGGACTGTCCCCTGTGGCTTCTGAGGGACCTGGATAATATAGAAATGGCATAGCTTAGTCTGACTTGCAGAATCTTGTTTTATTGACTGCCCAGTATCTCTGCTGCATCATGGGAATAGGCAATGCCCTAAACCAGGGGTTGGCCACCTACAGCCTAGGTGCCAAAGTTGGCCCACAACCTGCTTTTGTAAATAAAGTTTTATTAGCACACAGCCACACCCATTTGGTTATATAACATCTATGGTGGCTTTTATGTTATTATGGCAAAGATGTGTAGTTGCAACAAAAACCACTTGGCCTGCAAAACTGAAAATATTTGGAGTTCCCGTTGCGGCTCAGTGGAAACAACTCTGACTAGGAACCATGAGGTTGAGGGTTCGATCCCTGTCCTCGCTCAGTGAGTTAAGGATCTGGCGTTGCTGTGAGCTGTGGTGTAGGTTACAGACACGGCTCAGATCGTGTTTTGCCGTGGCTGTGGTGTAGGCGGCAGCTATAGCCCTGATTAGACCCCTAGCCTGGGAACCTCCATATGCCACGGATGCGGCCCTAAAAAGCAAACAAAACAAAACAAAAACTGAAAATATTTGCTCTGTGAGCTTTTTACCAAAAAAGTTTGCCAACTCCTCCCCTGTACTCAGCGGATTGTATGTTTGCTCAGGCACAAAGAGGTAAGCTTTATCCGCCCACTTTACAAATTTTTTTTTCAGTCCCTTCTCAGATCAGGCCTGGCCATCACCCTAACAACCTATCAGAACTGTTTTATCAGTTCCTTCTGTTTCACAGTCACAATAATAAAATTAAAAAGAGGTCCCCAGGAGTTCCCTCATGGCTTAGCTGGTTAAGGATCCAGTGTCATTGCTGCAGCAGCTCGGGTCACCTCTGTGGGGTGGGTTCAATCCTTGACCTGGGAACTTGTGTATATGGTGGGTGAGGCCAAAAAAAAAAAAAAAAAAAAGGGAGGTCCCCATATTTAATTTAAAAACCAGATCTTTGTCACACCTTCGCTGGATGAGAGGGGAACCCTGGGAGTGAGGGAGGGAATCGGCCACCAGCAAGGCTCTGTATATAGGCTTCAGCGCCTACAGGCGTCATGCCAGGCTCTGGAGAAAGGAGGCTGCCAGAGGAGGCTTACGGGAGAAGGCAAGGGTAGAGACGAGGCCTTCCCAGCAACGGCTACCATTGGCTGAAGTCCTACTGTGCGCAAGGCCCCTCAAAGTTGTGATCTGATCTGTTGGTCTCTTCACTGGCGTTTGTGGCTCCCCATCATGGCAGCCACTCACGTTTCCTCTCTGACCTCGGAAGCTCCGGGAGGGACACGGGAGGCCTGGGGCCGTGTCCTTCGCTCAGGCCTGAGGGGGAGCACCTGAACGGTGGGGTGGCCCTTGGCAGGTGGACTACAATGCAAGCGCCTGGCTGACCAAGAACATGGACCCGCTGAATGACAATGTGACTTCCCTCCTCAACGCCTCCTCGGACAAGTTTGTGGCCGACCTGTGGAAGGACGGTAAGGCCCTGTGCTGAACACCCAGACGCCTCCAGGCCCTCCCAGCTGCCCCTGACTCCCGCACCAGTGCCCCCTGGGCCGGCCTGGGCGGGCTGGGAGAGAGGGGAGAGTTGGATGGTGTTAGTGACGTCCGGTTGACATTCAACCACTTTCTGAGCCCCTCAATCCCACACCTGCACCCCAGGGAGAGGGTCCTGAGTCAGGGCTCAAGCCCTGATGGAGGAAGTATCATAGGAGGCATGTTGAGTCAGAACGCCCCCTCTGGAGTCAGAAAGACTTAAGTGCATTCTCTGCCATGTACTAGCTGTGTGAATTTGGGCAAGTCCCTTGACTTTCTTAGCTTCACTGTCCTCATTGGTAAAACCAGAAAAATAATAATAATCCACCACCTCCCTAGGATTGTTGTGAGGGTAAAATTAGATCAGTGGGGTCAAGCCTGAGCGTGGATCAGGATTGCCTGGGAGCCTTGTTAAATGGTGACTCAACAGGTTAAGGGTCCAGCATTGTCACTGCTGTGGCTTGGGTTCGATCCCTGGCCCTGGAACTTCCACTTGTCACAGGTGTGGCCAAAAAAAAAAAATCTCAGTTGATTGCTGCTGGGCCCCATCACCAGAGGGTCTGATTCAGCTGGTCTGAATGTAGACTGGTAATTTGCATTTCTAACAAGTTCGTCAGTGGTTCTGATGCTGTGGGTCTGGGGACCACATTTTGGTTCCCTTTGAAAACCAAAGGATAGCTAGTCCAGGTGATGTGCTTTGCACTTGTTGGATCCAAAGTAGGGACTTGGGACACGTCGGCTCCTGTGTTGACTATTCAGGATAGTGAGCTTTGCTGCTCTTGTTCCTGGACTTGAGTGCCCACAACAGATTTCACTCTTGACATACAGCCTGTGGGCCTAGGGCTTCCAGGACTGACCGGTCTTGCTATAGGTACAGGGATCAGTTCTGCCAGCATTTACTGAGAGCCAAGGCCCTGGGATGGAGTAACAGCATCTTAGCCTGGGTCACACCTCACACCTGGGAATCAGGATAACCTTAGCAACTCCATCCTTCAAGGAGCCCGCAGTCTCGTGGGAGAGACAGACAAGCAAAGGCATTCCTGCATGGAGCCTAATTGAGCATAAGGAGTGGAAATGATGGAGTTTAATGCCCGTGGGGTTTAACTCCACCACACCATCAACCAACTGGACGCAATCGACTATACCTATAGTCTGTGTCATCCAACAAAACAGAACCCACGTTCTTCTCAAACTCATGTTCACCAAGAGAGACCACACTCTGGGCCATGAAACACACCTTAACAAATTGAAAAGAATAGAAATTGTACCACGTCTGCTCTCAGACCACAATGGAAATGAACTAGAAGTAACAGAAAGACAACTGAGAAGTCAGTAAATATGTGGAGATTAAACCACGTTTCTAAGTAACGTGTCATTTAGAAGTGTGTTGTCATGTGTTAATTTTATCAAGAGAAAATTTTAAATATATTAAACCAAATGAAAATGAAAACGCAGCTTATCGAAATGTGTGGGATGCAGCAAAAGCTGTTGCTTTGAGGGAAATTTATAGCAATGCCACTGGGATGGGCTTGGTATGTGCAGCACCCACTGGGCTTAAAAGAGTCTCTCATTCCATTCTGAGAGAAAAAGAATCTTGCTGGTGATAATGGTAAAAATAATATAATAATATAATAATAATAATAATAATAATAATAATAATAATACCTCTGCCACCACCTACTCTTTGTTGAGCACTTATCAGGGTGCCATATCCCTATGTGTTTGCTATACATTCCATCCAGAATATTCCTTCTCTGGGTTTTTACCTCATCATTCACTCACTTCTTTCTGGTCTCTGCTCATTTATATCAGCTCAGAGAGACACACTTATCACCCTGAGATCACCCCATTTCTCTCTGTCCCCCGTAACCCGGCTTTACCTTTCTAAGCATTCCTTCACCACCCCCATGTGACCATTGTCTCCTCCTGTTAGAATATCCCTAAAATACGATCCATGGTAGGGTGAACCCAGGGTCTGTGTTTTGTTGACATCTGTGTGCCCAGGGCCTGGTGCCTATTAACTCAGTAAATACTTGTTGGTGGATGAAGGATTAAAGGCAGGTGGGAGGTGAGCGCTTTACGTGCCTCCCTCATTTATCCAAACCCTAAGAGGCAGGTGCAGTTATTACCTCCTGAGGCACAAAATAGCCCCAGGCCCAAGCAGTGGCAAGAGCAGGATCCACTCCCAGGTCTCTGTGACACCCTCAGAGGGAATGTGTCACTTGTCACTCGGGAGCCCTCAGGATGTCCCCAGTAGGTAACACAGTGCTTAGAAAGCAAACCGCCTTTGCCTCCTTGCCCTGCGGCCAGAGGGAAGGTGCTGGCCGATGGAGGAAAGAACGGGGGATGGTGCCCACGAGAGGGGGCAGGGGGCCCGCGGTCTCCACCCTCCGGGCCGGTCCCCCGGCCCGTTGGTGGGGGTGCAGGGCCCCTGGGGGGGCTGACGCCACCCGTCCTGCGCCCGCAGTGGACCGCATCGTGGGGCTGGACCAGATGGCCAAGATGACGGAGAGCTCGCTGCCCAGCGCCTCCAAGACCAAGAAGGGCATGTTCCGCACGGTGGGGCAGCTGTACAAAGAGCAGCTGGGGAAGCTGATGACCACGCTGCGCAACACCACCCCCAACTTCGTTCGCTGCATCATCCCCAACCACGAGAAGAGGGTGAGGCCGCCCTCCTGGCTCCCTGGGGGGTCGGGCAGCCCCTCCCCCGCCCCGGGACCTCAGCAGGGTCTGCAGGGAAGGGAAGGTAGGCTGGGTGGGGGGCAGGAGGAGAGGCGGGCCCCCACCCCCACCCTGAGGGTGCCATGCGGCCTGGGTGGGGTGAGGCACCCAATTCCATCCTGGAGGCGGAAGGAAGCAAAGGAGGAAGAGGAAGTGTACCCGGAGACTCTGAGCCCTGCAGGGATGGCCCAGGGTCTCAGGTCACTCGTTTGTTCACTTTTCAAGCTCCACTGGTGCCAGGTGCAGGGGTACAGTGCTGGGTAAACTGTAGACCTTGCCCGCGGGATTTGTTTTCTTTTCCAGTCTTTGTGTCTTTTTAGGGCCGCACCTGTGGCACAAGGAGGTTCCCAGGCTAGTGGTCTAATCGGAGCTGTAGCTGCTGGTCTACACCACAGCCACAGCCACACCATATCCAAACCATGTCTGCAGCCTACGCCACAGCTCACGGCAATGCCAGATCCTTAACCTACTGAGCGAGGCCAGGGATCGATCCTGCGACCTCATGGATACTAGTCAGATTCGTTTCCACTGAGCCACAGTGGGAACTCCCTCACTGGGGACTTTTAAAAGCAGGGGTATGTCATGATCAGATTTATGTTTTAGAAAGTGGGGGCAGGGATGGAGGGGAGAAGCAGCTCGGGCCGGGAAGACAGTATGAGGCCGTCGTGGTCATTGGAGCAGGAGAAGACGCTAGTGACCATGGCGTGGCGAGAAGTGGGGGGACTGGGAGATATTTGGGAGGGAGGAGCCATAGATCTGGTGATGAGCGGAAAGTAAAGAGGTGGCGGTGACAAGGAGAAGCCCCAGGTGATGCTAGAGTATGCCACCAAGTATGAGAGGAGGCTGGGACCCTTGGCTGAGCTCTGACCCGGGGCCCCAGGTAACCCCCTGTGGCCTGGCCAGGTGGGTCCCCGGGGCCTGAGATTCGGGCCTCGCTGCTCCCCAAGGCCCCAGCGACCCACGGCCCTTTGTGCCTTTGCAGTCCGGCAAGCTGGACGCCTTTCTGGTGCTGGAGCAGCTGCGGTGCAACGGGGTCTTGGAAGGCATCCGGATCTGCCGCCAGGGCTTCCCCAACCGGATTGTCTTCCAAGAGTTCCGCCAGCGGTGAGCCGGCAGCGGGGGGCTGGCCGCGGGTCAGGGGCGGGGTGAGCGGGCCGGGCGGAAGGACAGACAGACAGGCAGACAGACAGAGAGACGCTCAGTAGGTGACTCCCGCCCTGTGTCTCCAGCTACGAGATCCTGGCCGCGAATGCCATCCCCAAAGGCTTCATGGATGGGAAGCAGGCCTGCATTCTGATGGTGAGCCCAGCCGCTCCCCCCAGGTCCAAGGGCAGCCCTCCCGGCCGCCTCCGCTGGCCCTGCTGCCCCGAGCACCCTTAACCCCTGGCCCGGCGGCCTCGCCGAGAGTGAGAACGCTCATCCCCCTTCCTTCTGCAGATCAAAGCCCTAGAACTCGACCCCAACTTGTACAGGATTGGGCAGAGCAAGATCTTCTTCCGAACCGGGGTCCTGGCCCACCTGGAAGAGGAACGAGACCTAAAGATCACCGACGTCATCATGGCCTTCCAGGCGATGTGTCGCGGCTACTTGGCCAGAAAGTAAACACCCACCCGCGGTCGCCTCCCCGAAAACACAGACCAGAAACGTCAAGCTCAGGGACCTTTCTGGCCCGGTGTGCTGATTCCCTGATTCTAAGAGACTACCTGTTGTCACATGCATCGCTGGTTGGATGACAGCCTTCTCTTGAGGAGGCAGAGATGCTGCCACTTTAAATACGTGCACTGGTTGTAAGAGCAGGGCAGGAAGGGGTTAAGGCCATGGGCTCTGCAGATTTAGACCTGGGTTCTCCTTCTGGCTCCCCCACTTATTTGCTGAAGAACCCCGGGCAAGTGACACTACCTCTCTGAGCCTCGGGGAAAATGAGCATAATCATTCCTGCCCCAGAAAGTTATTTAGGAGGGACCGATGAAATGCTGCATGGAAAAGCGTTGAGAACAGTGTCTGGTTATCATTTCAGAAGCGTGAGACTGTGGTAAGGTGTCTGAGGAAAGAGTGTCCAGCTGTGTCTGTATCCCCATGCCCACTGGGGTTCACAAGGCAGGGTCTTGGAAGGCCTGATGCCCCCTCTGTTTTGGGGACGCCGGGGGGCTGGGTGAGGGCTAGGGCTCCTCCTTGGATGTCACACCGCAACCAGGTCTACAGGGCTGGTGCAGGAGCTCTTGTCCAGGGCTTATGTCCTCAGGAGGCTTGGACCATGCACTTATGTGCAGAGCCCTGGTCATGGCAAGCGGGCTCATTGCCAAGTCGACCAAAGAGGATCAAGACCAGATCTGGGGAGCTCTTAGTACAGGGACAGACTTTACCTGTGAAGTTTCATAACTACAGTCTCTGTCACCAGCTTTCCCACCTCCAGACTAACTGGGGCCATTTTATTCTTCAAATTCACTCACGTGTGTGATGGCAACCGCAATGGCAGCTGCACCGAGACAAGAGGGCAGCGCTCACAGTTCTGTGATTTCTCAAACCCAGTCGCCCTTAAATAGCAAGAGTGCTGGTTCTGTGTCAGGTTGGGGATTTTAAAATATACCTGAGGAAAGGACAGATTTGCCAGACACTCATCTTTGGAGAAGGTGTGGCACAGATGAGGGTGTGGGACACCCCTTAGGAATGGTCTAGCGTCAGTTGATTCCCTAAGTGTTTTGGGGACCACAGAGCTGAATCCAGGGCATTTTGTGAGACTTGGGTCTTCCTTGTCCCTGTTCCCCTGGCCTCCGGATGGTATACTTGTGCTGATGCTCATAGCATCCTGGAGGATCTGGGTTAGAGAGACTGGGCGGCGTCCTCGTGCAGGCTACAAAATCACAAGCCTAACAGACTCGTCCTGCTCTCAGGATGCTGCAGGGCAGGGTGCCCGTGCGTGACAGGCCTGCGAGGTGGGTCTTCTCATGGTGCCCCTCCCTGTCCCCAGGGCCTTTGCCAAGAGGCAGCAGCAGCTGACAGCCATGAAGGTGATTCAGAGGAACTGCGCCGCCTACCTCAAGCTGCGGAACTGGCAGTGGTGGCGGCTCTTCACCAAAGTGAGTGTCGCCTCCCCCAACCCGCCAGTTCTGGATGGTCACTGGGATGCTGTGAGCATTTCTGTCACTGTCACCGCAAGGATCCCTCCTGTTAGCCATTTACAGCCCCGGCCACTTCCCTCCGTCCCTCCATAGCCCCGGGCCAGCACGGATCCAGTCTTCATTTCTATGATTTTATCACCTCCAGA
>PVHT020000063.1:3680452-3702260 GCA_004024745.2 Catagonus wagneri
ACACCACAGCCACAGCAATGAGGGATCTGAGCCACATCTGTGGCCTACACCACAGCCACAGCAATGAGGGATCTGAGCCACATCTGTGGCCTACACCACAGCCACAGCAATGAGGGATCTGAGCCACATCTGTGGCCTACACCACAGCCACAGCAATGAGGGATCTGAGCCACATCTGTGGCCTACACCACAGCCACAGTAACGCAGGATCTCCACCCACTGCGTGAGGCTGAGGATAGTGCCCATGTCTTCATGGATCATAGTTGGGTTCATTACTGCTGAGCCATGATGGGAACTCCCTTCAGTTTCTAAGATGGGCTTTTTGATTCATTGATTGATTATTTATTTATTTATTTATTTATTTATTGTCTTTTAGTCTTTTCCAGGGCCGCACCTGCAACGTGTGGAGATTCCCAGGCTAGAGGTCCAATCGGAGCTGTAGCTGCCAGCCTACGTCAGGGCCACAGCAATGCAGGATCCGAGCTGCATCTGTGACCTACACCACAGCTCACGGCAATGCCTGATCCTTAACCCACTGAGCGAGGCCAGGGATTGAACCCTCAACCTCATGGTTCCTAGTTGGATTTGTTAACCACTGAGCCACAACGGGAACTCCTAAGATGGGCTTTTTGTATCAAGCATCTTTCTCTGGCTGTCCCTCCATCCAGCCTGGTGTGTGTATCTGTGGTTCCTTTCTCTGGAGACAACTCCTTGTTGCAGTGTCCCTGGCTGTCCCGAGTCAATTGCTCAGACTTGCTCTGGGGGGGGGCAGACCCAACTTCCTCTTACGCGCCCTTTACTGTATCCATGGGCACAAACCTTTTTCATTGAGCACCAATATATTGAGTGCCCGCTGTGTGCCAGGCACGTGTGAGGTCCTGGGGACACGCTGGCTGAGTCGGGGAGCAGATAATAGGTGATCACCAAGAGCCGTGCCTGATGGCGGGCTGGAGTCGGTGCAGGAAGGAAGCTGAGAGCGTCTGATGGTGCCTGCCTAGTGCCCGGCGGGGCTCCAGCACGAGGAGTTAGGATCCGACCTGGTGAGGGGCAGTGAGGGAAAGCTGATTTTTGGAAAAATTCCTCCCCACCGACCCGACTTCTGAGAAACTCTCCTAAGAAAACTGTGCGAATTAAAGAAAATCAAGAATGGAGGGTGTTCGTTGACAAGAGCAGAGAGTCAGCGCCCAGCCGGCAGATGGGTCCGTAACAGCTCAGCCCCAATGGAATACTTTTCAACTATTAAAAATGATGACTGTAAAAAAGAATGAGGAGTTCCCGTCGTGGCTCTGTGGTTAACGCACCCGACTAGGAGCTAGGAGGTTGCAGGTTTAATCTCTGGCCTCACTCGGTGGATTAGGGATCTGGTGTTGCCATGAGCTGTGGTGTAGGTTGCAGACGTGGCTAAGGATCCCATGTGGCTGTGGCTGTGGCTGTGGCTGTGGCTGTGGCTGTGGCTGTGGTGTAGGCCGGCAGCTGTAGCTCCGATTCAGTCTCTAACCTGGGAACTTCCATATGCCGCAGGTGCAACCTTAAAAAGACCAAAAAAAAAAAAAAGGTTATCTAAAAATCAAGCTGTAAAGTTGATGGACCAGCATGCGATGATCATTATCTTATAGTTTTTAGTGATAAAAGCTCACTTAACAGTGGGCTCTGTCTTCTTGGGTATATTTTTTTTAATTGTAGGGGAAAGGGCTGGAAGGAAATCCTGATAATGCTAATAATGACCTCAGGGAAGTAGGATGTGGGGGATTTTTTTCCTTTTCTCTTTGGAAGGAAACAGTGTGTCGGCAGCTCTTAGGTGTGATTAAACGGGGGAGGGGGACTTTCCCCTTTGACGCTGCGTCCTTTCCGTTGCGCTCATTTAGGATTTCTCCATCTCGACACTGTTGGTATTTGGGGACGGATAAGCCTGTGCTGTGGGGCTGTCCTGTGCATTCTAGGGTGTTTAGCAGCATCCCTGACCCCAGTTGTGACAGCTAAAACTGTCCCCAGGAATTGCCCCAGATGTCCCCTTATGGGCTGCGAACAGGGTGGAATTGACCTGGCTGAGAACCCCTGGTCTCGTTTATTACGTGAGTATATGCTTTGTGCCGTGAAAGCCAGCGACGGGCCGGCCCTCTGTGTGCAGGTGAAGCCACTGCTGCAGGTGACGAGACAGGAGGAGGAGATGCAGGCTAAGGAGGACGAGCTGCAGAAGACCAAGGAGCGGCAGCAGAAGGCAGAGAACGAACTCAAGGAGCTGGAGCAGAAGCACTCGCAGGTACGGGCCGGGCGAGCGGCCGGGGCGGTGGAGGGCGTGACGCCGGCCTCCGTGGGGCTCACCGGCCTCCTCCCGCCCGTGGCGTGCAGCTGGCCGAGGAGAAGAACCTGCTGCAGGAGCAGCTTCAGGCGGAGACGGAGCTGTACGCTGAGGCCGAGGAGATGCGGGTCCGGCTGGCGGCCAAGAAGCAGGAGCTGGAGGAGATCCTACACGAGATGGAGGCCCGCCTGGAGGAGGAGGAAGACCGGAGCCAGCAGCTGCAGGCAGAACGGAAGAAGATGGCCCAGCAGATGCTGGTGAGTCACTGCAGCGGCGGCCCGTGGTGGGTACCAAGTCACGTGGCCCTCACTGCAGGGCTGTGAGCTGCATCTGATGTAAATCCTGCCCCCTCCCCCGGACAAGGAAAGAGACTAAAGCTTGGAGGGGCACAGCCATCTGCCCACACAGGTCCCCCCCCGGCCCCGGCCCCAGGAGCCTGCTCTGTCTTTCGTGTGCGCCACTTCTGCTCCTAACAGCAACCCTGTGTAAGGGGTAATTGTATTACGTAGCTATTGTTGCAGAAGAAAACACTCCAAAACTTAGCAGCTTGAGATAATAAACATTTATCGCACATAGTCATGAATCTGAGAATAGCCGAGCTGGGGGGTTCTGGCTTACAGCCTCTCGTGAGGTTGCAGTCAGGCTGAGAGCCTGGGCCGCAACCATCTGAAGGCTTGACTGGGGCTGGAGGCCCCGCTTCGGCATGGTTCTCTCACATGGCTGCAGGCGGGAGGCCTCAGTTCCTCGCTACATGCGTGGGCTTCTCCAGAGGACAGCTCGAGTGCCCTCGCAACACGGGGGCTGCTTCCCCTGGATGGAGTGAATCCAGAGGGAGAACGGGAGAGGAAGCTGCATGCCTTTTAAAGCCTAGTCTCTGCTATGCTCCATCATTTCCTCTTGATTTTATTTGTAAGAAACACGTCAGCCCAGTCCAGCTGACACACATGGGGAGAAGAATTAGGCTCCACATTTTGAAGGGAAGAGTATCAAAGAGTTTGTGGACATATTTTAAAACCACCATGGTATCTACTGTCCCCATTTTACAGGTGAGGAGACTGAGGCTCCAGGGAGCAAAGTGGTTTACCCAAACCTTTTGCTTCCCATGAGAAGAGACTGAAGAACACTGGGGGCCAGCCTCTGAATCAGTTAGTCCCCAGAGCTCTGCGAGAGTGACTTTGTTTTAGTCAAGGCTGTCATTTTTTTCCTTTCCCCGCAAAGGACCTGGAAGAGCAGCTGGAAGAAGAAGAGGCTGCAAGGCAGAAGCTACAGCTCGAAAAAGTCACGGCCGAGGCCAAGATCAAGAAACTGGAGGATGATATCCTAGTCATGGATGATCAGAACAATAAACTGTCAAAAGTGAGTGGCGCTGAGCATCTGCATTAAAATGACAGGCTCGGAGTTCCTGTGGTGGCGCAGTGGTAACCAATCTGATTAGCATCCATGAGGACTCAGGTTCGATCCCTGGCCTCGCTCGGTGGGTTCAGTGTCCAGCGTTGCCTTGAGCTGCGGTGTAGGTCACAGATGTGTCTCAGATCTCAAACTGCTGTGGCTGTGGTTTAAGCCAGCAGCTACAGCTCTAATTTGACCCCTAGCCTGGGAATGCCATATGCTGTGGGGTGGCCAAAAAAAAAGAGAGAGAGAGAAACCGGAGAGTGAGAGCAATTAGAGGGAGAGAAGTGTGGGACACGTCCCAGGCAGATGGTCCGGCCTGTGCAGGGGCCCTGAGGCAGGAAGGAGCTGGCCTGTGGCAGGAAAGGAAAGAGGGTCCATGAAGCTGAGGGATGGAGGGCCCTGAGACGAGCAGTGGTCCGTCTCTGTAAATAGTGACTGTTCAGGAACTTCTCTGTCCCTGGTTAAAACTCCAGGTTGCATTTGGTTATAACATGGGTTTTTCTTTCAACTGCTGGTCTGGAAATTATTTATGGTGAAACGTAAATCCTGGAGAAAAGCAAAAAGTGAATGATATTTCTTTTGCTTCACCCCCCAAAGGAGCGAAAACTCCTTGAAGAGAGGATTAGTGACTTAACGACAAACCTTGCAGAAGAGGAAGAAAAGGCCAAGAATCTTACCAAGCTGAAAAACAAGCACGAATCTATGATTTCAGAACTGGAAGGTAAAGTGGCTTCCTGGCAGGGTTTTGAGTGTCCATTTTATTTATTTTATTTAAAATAGGAATTCCCTTCGTGGCTCAGTGATTAACGAATCCGACTAAGAACCAAGAGGTTGCGGGTTCGATCCCTGGCCTTGCTTGGTGGGTTAAGGATCTGGCGTTGCCGTGAGCTGTGGTGAAGGTTGTAGACGCGGCCCGGATCCCGCGTTGCTGTGGCTGTGGCGAAGGCCGGCAGCTACAGCTCCTGTTAGACCCCTAGCCTGGGAACCTCCATATGCCGCAGGTGCGGCTCTACATAAAGGCAAAAAGACAAAAAAATAAAAAAATAAAAATAAATAAATTTTGTCCTTTTAGGGCCGCACCTGTGGCATATGGAGGTTCCCAGTCTAGGGGTCCAATCCGAGCTACAGCCGCCGGCCTACACCACAGCCACAGCAACGCGGGATCCGAGCCACATCTGTGACCTACACCACAGCTCACGGCAACGCTGGATCCTTTACCCACTGAGCGAGGCCAGGGATCGAACCCGCAACCTCATGGTTCCTCGTCGGATTCGTTTCTGCTGCGCCACAACAGGAACTCCATTGAGTGGCTATTTTAAAATGAGGAAAATCAGAGAGGAAATTTGAGAACGGCAGATGACTGCAAGAAAAGTCCAGGCTGCCTGCTCACCCTTAGTGAACACACACATTGGTCCTAGAAGGTGCCTGTCACCAGGACTGACGGGACAGCGGTGCGGGCCGGATGGTTACCGGCCGGTGGGGGACGGGGAATATGTGTGTGTGTGTCAGTTTCCTCCCCGTGAAACGCCCCAGGGGCTCGCTGGGGGTGTTCCCCTCCTGAGTGGCCTTGACTTTGTCGCAGTGCGGCTGAAGAAGGAGGAGAAGAGCCGGCAGGAGCTGGAGAAGCTGAAGAGGAAGCTGGAGGGCGAGGCCAGCGACTTCCACGAACAGATCGCTGACCTGCAGGCACAGATCGCAGAGCTCAAGATGCAGCTGGCCAAAAAGGAGGAGGAGCTGCAGGCGGCCCTGAGCAGGTAGCCGGGCCCGCGGGGCTGGGCCTACGTGTTCCAGGGCCCTGTGTACCCCTTCCCATCTGCGGGGGCCTGGTTTTCCTCCTCCTCCAGGCAGGCCTCCATCTTACACCGGGGGCCCGGGCCAGGCCTCCTGGGTGCCTCCAGGTCCTCCTGGCACCTCCAGAACTTCACCTTTGACCTCCTTCTCTTCCCTCCAAACTCATTCTCTCTCCGTGTCTCCCCTGCTCCCGTCATGCCTGCCTCCTGGGTACTGGACTTTGTCGTCTACACCCCATTCCGGTTCCGGATTTCTAGTTGTGCACGGAGTGTGTTTATTGGCGTGTGTGAGGCCAGGAGGACCCTCCTGTCCTGGGTCCCCTCCTTCCAAGGTCCCTGTTTTTTGTGAAAGCCGGTCTCCTTCCTACCTTTTGCCGCGTGATCTTCCCTGCCCAGCGGGGTTCTGTCCCGCCCCCAGCCCTCTGTGTCCCCTTCCCCCAGCTCCGAGCTGCGCTGCGGTCACTCAAGTGGCCTCACCCCGGGGGGACTGCGGCAGCAACAGCTCCCCATTATTCACCTGCTCGTGGAGGGCTAAGCGCAACTCAGGCAGTACCTTTGCAGACAGGTAAGCTGCTGTCACCGCCAGTCACTGAGGAGGAAGCCGAGCCAGGAGACGTGAAGGTGACAGTCACCTGGCTTTTGAGAGCCAAGGCTGGGATTCGCTTTCTGGGCGACCTCCTGGCCAGCTCTCTCTCGGCCCATTTGCACCTTGTGGCAGCACTAGGGTAAATGGGACAGTGACATCACTGAAGTCGTAAAGGTGCCCAGGAACCTGTGGGCTTCTGCAGGAAAAGCTGGCTCCCTTAGCGGGGGCCCCTGGCAGCCGCCCGCCCTCCGCGGTCTGAGCCTAACCCCGACCGCTTCCCAGCCCCCCCTGCCGCGGCCGCCTCGCGAGCGCAGTGAGTGGAAACGCCCGCCTCGCCCTGCGCCGCGGGACCTCGCCTGTCCCTTCCCTCCAGCTGGCCCCTCTCCATCCATCACGGGCAAAACCAGAGGCCAGCTCCTCCCCAGTCAGAAGGGAGCTCCCTCCTGTGTCACCTGGACAAGGCTGACCCCGTCACCACCTCTCCTGGTTTTAGCATCCGCCCCACCCCAAGCAGTGCGTGGCCGAGCCCTTTGCATGAATCAGAACTCACGCACTGGCAAATGGAAGGAGGAATAAGCCAGTACTTGGCAGGGAGGAAAACCTGTCCTGCATTCAGAAAGCATCCGCTACGTTTCTGCTGTGGACAGGGACAAGGACTAGACTGGGACCAGTGCTTTGCATTGTCTCTCTCGATCTCTCCCTTTTTCTTTTTCTGTCTTTTGAGGGCCACATCTGCAGCATATGGAAATCGCCAGGCGAGGGGTCGAATCGAAGCTGTAGCCACAGCAACGCCAGATACGAGCCGCGTCTCTGACCTACACCACAGCTCACGGCAACGCCGGATCTTTAACCCACTGAGTGAGGCCAAGGATCAAACCCGCGTCCTCATGGATGTTAGTCGGGTTCATTATCGCTGAGCCACGATGGGAACTCCCTGCATTACTCTTACTGTCAATCTGTCTCTGCCCACCCACCCCCACTCACACATACACTCGCAGACACACACACAACACACAAACACACACAAATACACACCTACACAGACATACAGACACACACACACAGACATACACACACACACACACACGTGCATCATGGCCTGTTTCTTCACATCAGACTTGGAGCGCACGTCTCCCATAAGTCTCCAAGCAGCACAGCAAGAAGGGTCTGCTGTGTCTTGGGACGTGGGCGGGACACGTTTTGTGGTCCACGGAACACAAATGAGTGGTTCTAGAAAACCGATCTTGGGCCATGCTGTGGGACAGAACGGAGGCTCCGGGCCCTGGCGGGGCTCCACTCCGCCGCTCTGTGCCCGGCAGGCTGGACGATGAAGTCGCCCAGAAGAACAACGCGCTGAAGAAGATCCGGGAGCTGGAGGGCCACATCTCCGACCTGCAGGAGGACCTGGACTCGGAACGGGCCGCGAGGAACAAGGCTGAGAAGCAGAAGCGGGACCTGGGGGAGGAGCTGGAGGCGCTGAAGACGGAGCTGGAGGACACGCTGGACAGCACGGCCGCCCAACAGGAGCTCAGGTGAGGGCCCCGGCCCCGCGGTGCCACCGCCCTGAGCGGGGG
Organism: Catagonus wagneri; assembly: GCA_004024745.2. Taxonomy (NCBI): domain Eukaryota; kingdom Metazoa; phylum Chordata; class Mammalia; order Artiodactyla; family Tayassuidae; genus Catagonus; species Catagonus wagneri. The sequence goes on from PVHT020000063.1 coordinate 3,688,094, forward strand.
GCTGTGGCCCGGGCAGGCCTGAGCAGGTCCTGTGACACCGGGTGCCACAGGCCTGGCCTTAATCGGCCCTGTTGTATTTGGCTTTGACCGGTGTAAGCGTGTTTATCATTACCCTTACTGTGCACGACTGTAGGAAGACACAGTCCTTTAGAGAATGATCTATAAGCTGCAGGAAAGTTAGATGCTAAAAATGTCAGCCGCCGTCCCACCGGAGTTAACATTGTGGGGTGTTTCATTCTGGTCTTTTTCTGTGTGTGTATTAAGTAGATCTCCAAGGTCCAGTCTTAAAGGATGTGTGTATACAAGTATTGTGTTAAATTTTCAAAACGATATTTATCAGATTGGTCTTTGATGGAAGAGTCACTGCTGACTAACAGACAGACAAAGAACCAAAAAACAAACCGAAACAGAACCCACCATCACAACGAGTCACCTGCCAGCTAATGAATGCTGACTTTAGTGAAACTGGGTTGATTTATTCATTCAACAAATACACCAGTGTATTTTGCGTGCACTCTGTGTCAGGTGCTGCGCTATCACTGAGATTTATTTCCTGGGAGATCCCGTTGTGGCTTAACGGAAAACGAACCTGACTAGTATCCGTGAGGATGCGGGTTGGATCCCTGGCCTCGCTCAGTGGGTTAAGGATCCGGTGTTGCTGTGAGCTGTGGTGTAGGTCGCAGATACAGTTCAGATCCCACATTGCTGTGGCTGTGATGTCGGCCAGCGGCTGCAGCTCCAATTCAGCCTCTGGCCTGGGAACTTCCATATGCCACAGGTGCGGCTTTAAAAAAAAAAAGGAGAGATTTATTTTGGAACGTTTTACAATTCGCTTTGCAGTTCTTCCTTCAGTACCATGCGTTACATTTTGTGTATTTGTTTGCCGGTTCTGGGCAGGAAGGATGCTCCTCGTTTTGCAGCCGAGGACATCCCAGGTCCCGAGAGCTGTGACTCATCCAAGGTCACACCGCCAGGGAGAGGTGGCGGTGGAGGCGTTTGGGTTCCGGGAGAGCCCTCGTTCGGAGGCGAGTCTCTCTCCTCTGCTGCCATCCACTGTGTTCTTCCTGTGCAGAGCCAAGAGGGAGCAGGAGGTGACGGTGCTGAAGAAGGCCCTGGACGAGGAGACTCGGTCCCACGAGGCCCAGGTGCAGGAGATGAGGCAGAAACACACACAGGCCGTGGAGGAGCTCACCGAGCAGCTGGAGCAGTTCAAGAGGGTGAGCTGCCGTGTTTTTTTGTTGTCGCAACAAAATGTAACGAGCTCTTTGTCAGCAGCTTCAAATAACTGCCGGTCAGAGTCTGTACTGGGACGAGTAATGAGCTATAACAATTCTAACCATCGGGGGCAGCCGGTGCTTCCTGTACGTTTTGTTGACTAGTCCCTGCAACCACCCCGTGGGCCCGGGACGCGGGAGGCCGTTTTACGCACGAAGACACTGAGGTCAAGAGCACCTCGAGGTCACACAAGCTAGTCGGCGACAGGGTCCGAGCTGTCTGGCCCAGGACCCTCCTCTTCGCCTCCCTGGGGCCGGGGCTACAGTGCGCTGCCCCTCGTGGCTAAGCCAAGGTTAGCCAGACTTCCGAGAAGGGGACTTCACCCCAAGAACATCTTTTTTCTCTGTGAATTCGAGGAAGACGGTCATGATCTGATTTCAGTGCAGACCAGCTCTGTCTGGCGCAGCTTGAGAACGGCTGCGTCTGATCTTTCTTTCTCCAGCGGTTGGTGTTAGGGGTGAGATGGATTTGGGGCAGTTAAATAGTGCTACTCTGAGGGCTTCCTACTGGGAACTTGTTTCCCCTTTGGAGAGTTTCCTTGTGTTTCATTCCGAGGGGAGAGTGTTTTTTTAGCTTCTAACATCCCGCTGGATGCATCCCTAAAAGTCTGAATTCTGTCTCCTCAGTGCTAATGGCTTTCCCCCGTCCCTGCACTTTCTTGATGCCATGGCTGTTGTGTTACCTAAAAGCTGCTGCAGTTTGCTTTTGTGTGTGTGTGTGCCTTTTTAGGGCCGTACCTGTGGCATATGGAGGTTCCCAGCCTAGGGGTCAAATCAGAGCTGTAGCCACTGGCCTACGCCACAGCCATGGCAATGTGGGATCCAAGCCACATCTGCAACCTAAACCACAGCTCACGGCAACATTGGAGCCTTAACCCACTAAGCGAGGCCAGAGATCGAACCTGTGTCCTCATGCATACTAGTCAGATTTGTTTCCACTGAGACACGACAGGAACTCCTGCATTTGTTTTTAATGCATTGTTAATGATCTTGCACAAGCCGGTTCACTATCAGAATCTCAAAAATTTCTTGTACGTTTAAATAACATTAGCAACCCCTTATGTGGCCCTGAGTATGCGCCACTGTTCTGACATCCTGCAGACAGTAACATTTTTTTTTTTTTTGTAATTTTAAGTTAAGGTATAGTTGATTTACAATGTTGTGCTAATTTCTGTACAGCAAAGTGACCCAGTCATACATATATATACATTCTTTTTCTCACGTTATCTCCTATCACGTTCTGTCACAGGGGACTGGGCCTACACAGCAGCACCTCAATGCTTATCCATTCGAAATGTAATAGTTTGCAACCACTATCCCCAAACTCCCCATCCATGGCACTCTCAGACACCAACTCATTTCATTTCACCCATGACCTTTGCTGAAATGCAGATCTCCAGGCCCTGCAGTGAACCGCACTATGCCAGCCTGAACTCCCCTCACGCTCCAGATGGAGATAAGGCTTCCTATTCATGTCCCCTTGTCGCTTGTCACATAGCATCTGAATGCACACCTTTAGCATTTTCACAGTTATGTATATGCTGGACAAATACGATCTTGCTTATTTTATCAGTAACATGAATTTCCTCTTTCAGATATCTGCCCTTTTTCATGTTCAGAAGTTATTTTTAATTTGATAGAACTTGAACCTGGAGGGGCTAGTCCCACCTTCTGGAATAATAAGTCCTCCAGTAAGGTGTCCCTGTCCCTTTTACTCTGTTTAAAAGAGTGGGGCCAGGAGAGGTAACTGACTATGACCAAGCCAGGTGGTCAGCAGGGGTGGGCGGGGCCTGGAAGCCACGCCCCAGATTCACAGCCAGGTGAAGGCATGGGTTTCTGACCTGTGTGAGCAGGAGGAGGCTGGGAACCATCCCAGGAGCCCTGAAAAAGAGGACTGTTTTACCTCTAGCAAATCTTCAGATTGTTGGGGCAACTTGTAATATCATTCCTACCTCAGCTCCCTTTACACAGGTGTAGTTTTGCTACCACTCGGGGAATAAGGTTTTAGGGGAGCCCAGATCCTGTGATGTTTCCCAGGGTCCTTTCTTACACCCTGTGCTGATACCCTAAGAGGCACTTTGTCCCTGTCTGAGGTCCTGGCAGCTCTTAGTCGTGCCTGGGGCAGAGGAGTGGCTTCTGAGGCTGCTGGACACTGCCCAGCACCTTCCTGGGGACTGAGGGCGAGCTGAGTATTGTTTCCTCTGCTCTTAGAACCCCCACATGCTTCTCTCTTACTTCTTTGCTCCTCCCTTCAGCCCCTGGGAGAAGCCCCCTCCTTTCTTCCTTTTCCTAGAACTTGATTATTATTTTTTTTAATGGCTGAACCCCTGGCATATGGAAGTTCCTGGGCCAGGGATTGAATTCAAGCCGCAGCTGCGATCCTTTAACCCACTGCGCTGAGCCAGGGATCAAACCTATGCCACCACGGTGACCCAAGCCATTGCAGTCAGATTCTTAACCCATTGTGCCATGGCAAGCACTCCCCCAGAACAGTCTTAGAGAAGCTCATGTGCCTACAGGAGCTGGTTAGATCATGTAAGTTTCTCTAAATTTTCACAGAAACAGCAGCACACATTTGATGAGAAATATGATGGACGATAGGGAGTGGTGGGGACTGGGGACAAGTGGAGAATGACTGCCCCGCCTGCACGGCCAGCTGCTACTCTGACCCAGCTGATTGTTGCCTTGGAGGAAGGCGAGACTCTTGTGTCCAGATCTTTAGCTTGTTTTTTGTAAAGACTTAATTGCGGTATGTGCAGTAAAATTCACCAGTTTTCAGTGGGTAGTTTATTCATTAAGTGTAACTACTACCCAGTCATGATATACAACATGAGGGTTTTTTTCCTTTTTTTTTTCCTTTTAGGGCCACACCCGTGGCATGTGAAGTTCCCAGGCTAGGGGTTGAATCGGAGCTGCACCTGCCAGCCTGCACCACAGCCACCGCAATGCCAGATCCGAGTTGCATCTGCAACCTACACCACAGGTCATGGCAACGCCGATCCCCAACCCACTGAGCGAGGCCAGGAATTGAACCTGCATCCTCATGGACACTAGTTGGATTCGTTTCTGCTGAACCACGACGCGAACTCCCGAGTTTTTTTTTTTCTTTTTCGGCGGCACTCGCAGCATAGGGAAGTTCCCAGGCAAGGGACTGAATCTCAGCCACAGCTGTGACCTATGCCACAGGTGCAGCAACGCTAGGTCCTTAACCCACAGCGCCACAGCAGGAACTCCAAACATGAGATAAAGAGAAGCTGGGAATTGGGACCTTGATGTGACATTTCTTTATTACAACGTTAAAGGACACTGCATGGGTCAACAGGACATGATGGCAGGTTGGACGCGGCCCAGGGGATGCCAGTTGGCCACCTCTGAGCCTTAAGAAACAGAATCCAAAAAGCCTTTCTGGTGACTGCATGTTCCTGCCCTTGCTGTGTCCCCTCCCAGAGGTGGGGAGCTCAGGTCCCGGGACCTCCCAGAGGGAGGAGGCAGGAAAGAAGATTTCCCGAAGACATAGGTCCCTCTCTTAAACCGCTCTCTGCCCCCTGCTTCTCTGACCAGGCCAAGGCCAACCTGGACAAGAACAAGCAGACGCTGGAGAAGGAGAACGCGGACCTGGCCGGGGAGCTGCGGGTGCTGAGCCAGGCCAAGCAGGAGGTGGAGCACAAGAAGAAGAAGCTGGAGGTGCAGCTGCAGGAGCTACAGTCCAAGTACAGCGACGGGGAGCGGGCCCGGGCCGAGCTCAACGACAAGGTCCACAAGCTGCAGGTGAGGAGGGCGGCTCTGGGGCCGCGCCCGAGCTCGGCGAGCCTCTCGCGGCAAGGAGTCCGCTCTCTTTAGCGACCTTCCCCGGGGAGAAGGGGCGGTCGCCCTGTTCAATCTCATCTTGACAAACTTTCATCTGCTCATGCGGTGAGTTTTTACTGAGTGCCTGCTGTATGCCAGGCACCGTGTTTAATCCTGAGATGCAACAGCAAGGAAGCATACAGACACTGTCCCTGCCCAAGGAGAACTCCAGCCAAGCGGAGGAAAGGCCATTAATAGCCACACAAATGAAAGTAAAACGATGGGCCAGGGGGAGGCACATACTGCAATTCATATAAATGATATGGGGGCCTGGCCTGCGGGAGGAGGAAAGGCTCCCCTAAGAAGACATACAGTTTGATGGAGAAGTCTGTCTACTTACAGGCAGAGGGAACGGCATGTGCAGAGGCCCCGTGGTAAGTGGGAAATTAGAAGAAATCACGTAAGGCCGGTAGAGCTACAATGCCACCTGGAAGGGGACATGTGGCACTAGCTGGGATCGGAGAGGTAGGCTGCGGCCAGAGGACACGGGGCCTTCAAGCCCCTATTATGTCCGTCAGGTTTTACTCTGAGTGATGGGCAGCCACTGATGGGCTTTAAGTGGAATTAGACATGGGCTGTTTGGCTTTGGTTTGACTTAGCTTTGAACACACACTGGGCCTGACTTTCATGAGAAACAGCCCAGCTTTTGCTACATATTTAATGTGCTTAGCGCCTGGGCCGGACAAGGGTACAGAGAAGCATTCAGTATGAGTTTTTCCACAGGCACGGGGGTTTGGCTCTCCTAATTCGAGCAGTGCCCTGGGGCACAGGGGTCAAGGGCATTTACATCCTCGTTGGCAATGGCTGGAGGACTGATGGGGGGCAGGTAGCTCTGAAAGGACTTGCTCAGAGATCCCAGGGCCTGGGTAGAGCAGAGAAAAGGCAGAGGGCTTTTTACCTTTGGTGTTTGCATCTTTGGTTTTGCCAGAAGAGTCGGTGAAATGGCAAGGAGCTGGGGCGAGGAAGAGGGCTGAGAGGGACGGGCCCTGGGCAGTGGAGGTGCCACCTGCTGCCTCTTCTCCAACTTTAGACAGTGAGTGAGTGCAGACTGTCTCCCAGTGTCCGGACCCTCAGACCTGCTGCTTCATTGCTGCCGACCCTGGCAAGGATCCGGGATCCCTTTAGAGGGATCAGGGCCCAGTCAACACGGTCTAACAGGGTCTTAGAACCCGAGTCTAGAACCAGAGATTGCAACTTGTAGCCGAGGTGCTTTCCTGGGGGGGCCATGGAGTGACGGTGACCCGGCCCCTCCAGCGTGTGGGTGTTTCTCGGTCAGCGGATACCCCGAGGCCCATCACTGAGGGAAAAGGGCCCTTCTTCCTTAATGAGGGTGGTGTTCTAGAGGTTCCGCCTGACCACGGTCTCTCCGCGCCCTCAGAACGAAGTGGAGAGTGTCACGGGCATGCTCAACGAGGCCGAGGGCAAGGCCATCAAACTGGCCAAGGACGTGGCGTCTCTCGGGTCCCAGCTCCAGGACACCCAGGTGGGTATCGGGTCACATCATCCAGAGGCCCCTGGGGGACGGCGGCCCTCCTGGGGGTGGGTCCCTGGGACGTCCACGTGTCCTTTTTGTAGGAGCTGCTTCAAGAAGAAACCCGGCAGAAGCTCAACGTGTCCACCAAGCTGCGCCAGCTGGAGGATGAGAGGAACAGCCTGCAGGACCAGCTGGACGAGGAGATGGAGGCCAAGCAGAACCTGGAGCGCCACATCTCAACTCTGAACATCCAGGTGCCCGCTGCCCATCCTGGCTTTTCTGGGCCTTGAGGGGGCAGATCGGGGGCTGGGGCTGGGCTCGGGGAGGACCGATGGTGCCCGTTTGCTGGGCTCGCCGGCGCCCCCTGCTGGTGAGTCTGCTTCTCGGGGTGCGGGGCGCACTCCACCGCGCGCCCTCACCCGGCCCGGGGCACGGCCCTTTCAGCTTTCCGACTCCAAGAAGAAGCTGCAAGACTTTAGCAGCACCGTGGAGTCCCTGGAGGAGGGCAAGAAGAGGCTCCAGAAGGAGATCGAAGGCCTCACCCAGCAGTACGAAGAGAAGGCAGCTGCTTACGACAAACTGGAGAAGACCAAGAACAGGCTTCAGCAGGAGCTGGACGACCTGGTCGTCGATTTGGACAACCAGCGGCAACTGGTGTCCAACCTGGAAAAGAAGCAGAAGAAGTTTGATCAGGTAAAGGCTGGAGAGCCCCCCGCTCTGCTCCCGGACGCTGGCTGGGGGCCGGGTCTGTGCCGCTTCCGGCGCGGCTGCTGTGCGTGCGTGTGGTCGGCGTCCAGTCCCGGCTCTTGCTGGACGCTTGCCTAAAACACTAGGCAGGGGTCCTCGGTCAGGGTCAGGAGAGCCACGACCCCGGTGGCTGTGCCTTTCCACGTCCCACCGCCACAGGGGCCATCCAGAAATTCAGTCACGCCTCAGGTTCTAGCCCCGACAAGGAACGTGGTTTATTTTATTATTTTTTTTTACTTTTTGCTTTTTAGAACTGCACCTGAGGCACATGGAAGTTCCCAGGCTAGGGGTCAGATCGGAGCTGCAGTTGCTGGTCTACACCACAGCCACAGCAATGCAGGATCTGAGCCATATCTGGGACCTACACCACAGCTCATGGCAATGCTGGATCCTTAATGCACTGAGCGAGGCCAGGGATCGAACCCGCAACCTCATGGTTCCTAGTTGGATTTGTTTCCACTGCACCACGATGGGAACTCCCCCAGTAATGTGTTTATAATGATGTCGGTTCTTCCCTTTTCTATCAGCCATCCCTGCTCTGTGCCGCCAGCTCCGCAGAAGTCCGACCCAGGAGTCGGCAAGCAGGCTCCCTGCAAACTGCCCAGCTGTCTGACTTCCGTCCACCTGCACCAGGACGAATCTGCTGGGACGCGAGGCTTCTTCCGCGCAGCTGAGCCCTGGGCACGCCTAGAGCTCACCTCTGGGCCTTCTGTTGTGTTGCAGTTGTTGGCCGAGGAGAAAAACATCTCTTCTAAGTATGCGGATGAAAGGGACAGAGCCGAGGCGGAGGCCAGGGAAAAGGAAACCAAGGCCTTGTCGCTGGCACGGGCCCTCGAGGAAGCCTTGGAAGCCAAAGAGGAACTCGAGAGGACAAACAAAATGCTCAAAGCCGAGATGGAGGATCTGGTCAGCTCCAAGGATGATGTGGGCAAGAACGTAAGTGGTTCTGCATTGTCTTTGCTTGTCCACGTTTCACCCACCCGCCCTCTCTGCTGTTTATTCGTCCGTGAGGAGAGGGGCGCTCCCTGCCTCTTTTTTTTTTTGTGTGTGTTTTTATGGCTGCTACCTTGGCATATGGAGGTTCCCAGGCTAGGGGTCCAATCGGAGCTGAAGCCGCCAGCCTGCACCACAGCCACAGCAACACAGGATCTGAGCCAAGTCTGTGACCTACACCCACAGCTCACGGCAACGCTGGATCCTTAACCTACTGAGCAAGGCCAGGGATCGAATCCGCGTCCTCATGGATGCTAGTCAGATTCATTTCCGCGGAGTCACGACGGGAACTCCTCCATGCCCCTTTCATGTTAAGCACTGATCAGGAATGGAAGGGGCCTGGCTGGGAACAGGGCTTGGGGGTGGGCTCTCAGTCAGAGGTTCCCAGAAGAAAGCTCTGGTCATCCAGCCCGCGGGGAGCAAAAGCCACCTCCTTGACCTCGGTGAGCTGTCTGTCACCGGGGGCGGCCCAACCATCTTCATGACGTCAGCCCTCCCGTGAAAGGTCCACGAGCTGGAGAAGTCCAAGCGGGCCCTGGAAACTCAGATGGAGGAGATGAAGACCCAGCTGGAAGAGCTCGAGGACGAGCTCCAGGCGACAGAAGATGCCAAGCTGCGGCTCGAGGTCAACATGCAGGCCCTCAAGGGCCAGTTTGAGCGGGACCTCCAGGCCCGGGATGAGCAAAACGAAGAGAAGAGGAGGCAGCTGCAGAGGCAGGTAACCCGCGGGGCGGAAGCGGCGAGGGCGTGGGCGGAGGTGGGCCTGCCGCGTCCTTCTTTCCACCACCCTTACCTGGCTTCTCGGAGCTTCTGCGTTCTCACCTGCAATCCGGGGAGGAGAAACCCACCTGGGTGCTGGGCGGAGGCTGGCGGCTGGGGCAAGGGCTCGGAGGGGTGGCTCGGCCGGCAGCGCACGTCTCTGTCCTCGCTCAGCTTCACGAGTACGAGACAGAACTGGAAGACGAGAGAAAGCAGCGTGCCCTCGCGGCGGCGGCCAAGAAGAAGCTGGAGGGCGACCTCAAGGACCTGGAGCTGCAGGCCGACTCGGCCATCAAGGGCAGGGAGGAAGCCATCAAGCAGCTGAGAAAGCTGCAGGTGGGTGAGGCCCCCAGAGCTGGGCAGCCTGGGAAGTCGGGTAGGCAGTGGCCGGGGACACGGGTCTGCCTGTGTTGCTGCAGCCTGTTCACCCGGTGCTCGTCCATCACCCTTTAGCTTTGCGGGGGACCGGGGGCGGGGGGAGGTGGGTGCTGTTCCCGGCCCTGGGTGCGGACGCGATCATCGGCCCGCAGCTCCCAGCACCGTTTCTTAGGTCTGATGGAGCCCATCCAGAACGGTGCCCCCAGGCAGCCCCCTGGGGGCTCTGCAGTTAATCGTGGGACATCCGGGGGTGGGCACAGAGAGGCAGTTTGGGCAGCAGGACTCGGTGAGTAAGGCTCCCTTCAGCTGGTCCCGCGTGTCGATGCCCCCAGGCTCAGATGAAGGACTTCCAGAGAGAGCTGGAAGACGCCCGGGCCTCCAGGGACGAGATTTTCGCCACAGCCAAAGAGAACGAGAAGAAAGCCAAGAGCCTGGAGGCGGACCTCATGCAGCTCCAGGAGGTGGGGCCGTGCGGCACGGGTGGAGCCCCGCCGGGGAGGGACGAGGGCGCAGAGAGACCTGGGCTGACTCCCCGAGGGGTCCGCGGGCCTCCTCCTTGAGTGCAGAGGACGCAGTACCATTTTCAAGGGTGGCCGTGGAGATGGCCGGAGCCTGGCGATGGGAGCGGGGTGGGTTCTAGCACGGGGTTCGGCCTCTGGCCGGCGGACAGCAGGCTTCCTTCCTCCCCACCCGCCGCCCCCCAGGATCTAGCTGCGGCCGAGAGGGCTCGCAAACAGGCAGACCTGGAGAAGGAGGAACTAGCCGAGGAGCTGGCCAGCAGCGTGTCGGGAAGGTACGAGCTGCATGGGGCAGAGTCAGGCGATGAGGGAGAGGGAGAGACGGTCAGTGGAGAGCCTCCTGGACCCCATTTTAATGCTGAAAATGAAAGCATTCAGCTGAGCTTGTGCCGGGGGGGTCCACAGGATTTTTAGACCCTGTTTGTGTGTGGGTGTAGCCAGTTTCATTCTGAATGAACAGCGTGGTAGGGACGGGGGCATCTGGGGACATTGGAGAGGAACTGGTCCCCATCCCAGGCCTGGCTTTGCTGACGCCACCTGGCTCCCCACCTCCCAGCTGTGCGACTTTGGACAAGTCTCTAAGCCTTTCTGAGCCTCAGTTAGAAACGAGGGCAACCCCGAGGCACTGCTCCCTCCAAGAGGAAGCTGTCTAAGCCAGGGGAGTCCGGAGGCCTCAGAGTGGCCGCCTTTCCCTTAGGAACACGCTGCAGGACGAGAAGCGCCGCCTGGAGGCCCGGATCGCGCAGCTGGAGGAGGAGCTGGAGGAAGAACAAGGCAACATGGAGGCCATGAGTGACCGCGTCCGGAAGGCCACGCAGCAGGTGGGTGCCTGGGCAGCCTCGGCTCTCCGCTAGTCCCCTGCTGGTTCAGGACCCTCCCTGGTAGGCTCCCTTGTGCCAGGTCGGGGTGGAGAAGAGTGGGGACCCACCACTGTCTGCTCTGTGCCTCCACCTCTCCTCTTCCGGTCACACCAGACCCTGCCTGCTGTCCGAGGAGCAGTTAGCGCCAGCTCGCAGAGTCTCCTTTGGTGGCTTCCCCCTGCAGATGCTCCTCCGGGCCTAAAGGGCCTTGGTGGTCTCCTTGCTCTTTCCTCAGCTCCAAGCCCCCACTTTAGACGAGTGCGCACTCGGTGACATCACTGAGCACTGGCTCCATGATGGGTGCTGGGGACCCATTGTGTGACCCAGAGCCAGGCAGCCCGGGGGGCAGCGGGATGCTGCCTGGAAGAGCTGCCTCTTGAGCTGAGCCTTAAAGGATAGCCAGGAAGGAGCTGGTGGCTGGAGGAGGAGGGTTCCTGGGTGCCCCAGCTCCACAGACCTGCACGAGGACTGCGGGAGAAGCTGTCCCTCTCAGTGCCCCAGCCCAGGTCCATGCCCTCCACCTGGTGACCTTCATCCCCCTCCCCAGGCCGAGCAGCTCAGCAACGAGCTTGCAACGGAGCGTAGTGCGGCCCAGAAGAACGAGAGCGCGCGGCAGCAGCTCGAGAGGCAGAACAAGGAGCTGCGGAGCAAGCTGCAGGAGATGGAGGGGGCAGTAAGGTCGAAGTTCAAGTCCACCATTTCGGCACTGGAGGCCAAGATCGCACAGCTGGAGGAGCAGGCCGAGCAGGAGGCCAGGTACGGTGGGGCCAGGGTCCCCGCGGCGGCCTGCTTGCCAGCGAAGGGAAAGGCCGATGCCCGGGGTCAGGCAATGTCTGAGCCTCAGTTCTAGCTGAGAGACCAGCCCTGGGGTACCCACAAAGAGCCGTGCAGGGAGGACCGAGTGAGAATGCAGGGGGGTTCTGAGCCCTCGCATCTGTGCTGTTAGCTGCTCTCAGTAGTGTGACTCCAGTGTCGCCTGCCTGACTTCCCCGGAGCTCACGACGCTTTGCGTAACCTGAGGTGGCAGGATGTCAGGTTAACAGGTACACGGAACATCCAAATCGTCAGCCCCTCCACGCACACGAGATCAGGAGGGCTTCCCACTTATACTCCGGTCCCTGAGCTGTCAGGTCACAGCACATTCGGGACCTCAGATAGGGCTGGGGTCCTTGCATCTTTTTTCCTCTTGGTAGTGGCGTTTTGGATGACCCACACTCTCACAATTCACCCACTTCAAGGGTATAATTCAGCGGCTCTCGGTGTACAGTTCATAGCACACAGTCAACTGCAGAACGCTGCCATTACCAGTAAGAAACCCCGGACCCTCTACTTCCCAGTCCCAGGCACCCACAGCTCCACTTTCTGTCTCTATTGTCTATTCTGGGCATTTCATAAAGTGGGACCATAGGACACGAGGCCTTCTGTGACTGGCTTCTTTCACTGAGCACATGTTCAAGGCTCTCCCCTGCTGTAGCAGGTATCAGCACTTCTTTCCATGGACACATGCTATTCTTTGGATGAACCCCGATGTGGGCTCAGGAACATTGCCTACAGGGGTCTAGTTTAATACTGACTGCAAGGGAGGCCCTCCCGGTGTGAACCATCCCCGCTCTCCCCGTGCAGAGACAAACAGGCGGCCGCCAAGTCGCTAAAGCAGAAGGACAAGAAGCTGAAGGAGGCATTGCTGCAGGTGGAGGAGGAGCGCAAGATGGCAGAGCAGTACAAGGAACAGGTAGCCCCGCCCCTCCCAGCCAGCCACGCCCCCTCCCGGCCCCAGGCCACGTCCGTCCCTGCCGGGGAGTCCTGACCCTCCGGCCCCTGCTTGACAGGCCGAGAAAGGAAACGCGAGGGTCAAGCAACTCAAGAGGCAACTGGAGGAGGCGGAGGAAGAGTCCCAGCGCATCAACGCCAACCGCAGGAAGCTGCAGCGGGAGCTGGATGAGGCCACGGAGAGCAACGAGGCCATGGGCCGCGAGGTGACGGCGCTCAAGAGCAAGCTCCGGTGAGGACTGGCCCCCAGGGGGCCTCGGCTTGCGGGCTGGGGGGCGGCCCGCCGAGAGGCGCCCGGTGCTGCAGGGTACCGACGCGAAGGCTCCCTCTCCCCACAGCCGTCCCGGCTTTCCTGCTCGGCATCGTCCGGCCCAGATCACGCAGGCCCTGCCTCCCACCAGCACCCCTCTGGCCTCTCTGGTCCCCTCCCGCCCTCCTGGGTGGGGAGCGAGGAGGAGGGGGAGGCAGTATCTCCCCTGAGACCTTCCTTCCTGCTGCGTAGACAACTGCGGAACCCCTCTCTGTACGTCCTCCTCCCCTTCCCCTAGCGCAGGGCGTGTCTACACTGCTGACACTTGGGCCTGGATAACTCTTTATCACGAGCTGGCCTGGGCCCTGGAGGATGCTGAGCAGCATCCCTGGCCTCTACCACTAGATGCAGCGGCTCTCCCCCCCACCCCCCCGGCTGCCCACCGCCGTATGTGCCCGGGTCCTCTGCCCTCAGTGGACGGGGGCTGTTTTCTCTCCTGCGCTTCTGTGGCTTTGGGCGCCAAGGAGCGTGTCCCCCCATCCCCTGGTCCACCTGGTTCCCTGGAGGTTTCAGCTCCGAGCTTCCTGCCAGGCTCACCCACACCCTCCATCGGTCGGTCTGGCCTCTCAGCTCCTTGGCCTTCTCTCCCCCAGGCCCCCCGGGCACCCCCAGTCACCTCTCAGCCCCAGTCTGACCATCAAGCACCACGTCAGCTGCCCACCACCAGCTTTCTTAACTCACTTCCTCCGTCTGCACTGGGGTCTTCAACCCCCAGCTCATCCTCTCACTTGCTCACTGCAGGTGATAGCCAGCTTTCCCATCCACACTCTGGTTCCCCGCTCCTGCTGGGCTGTGTGTAGTCGCCTGGTTAAAGCACAACCCAGATTAAACCCAAATGCCCGCCTTCTGCGCCCCGAAGTGGCGAAGTGGCGTGGAAAAGCACAGAACCACGCTGCCGCTTCCCCCGGCAACTCTCCATTGCTGACTCTAAGCCGCCTAGGGCTGCCTGGACCTCACCTCCTCCTCCTCGCACTGCCCCTCATCCCCGCACTGCCCCCTAACATCCTCTCACTCCCCCATTCACTCCCCCATCCTCTCCACCCCCCACATCTCCACATTCGCCTCCATCCTCTTACTCCCAACATCCCCTCACTGACCCTCATCCCCACATTCCCTCCATCCTCTCACTCCCCCCCACATCCCCTCACTGACCCTCATTCCATTCTCCCCCTCCTCTCATCCCTGCATTCCCTCCATCCCCTCACTCCAACATCCTCTCATCCCCACGTTCCCCCATC
>PVHT020000063.1:3703260-3806203 GCA_004024745.2 Catagonus wagneri
GGCCTCACTTCCCCCATCCTCTCGCCAAAAAATGGATAAACTATCATAAAATACTAGCAAGTCCTCATTCGAGCTACCTCCCTCCGTGTGTGTTCGCTCCCCCCCTTTCCATGCCACACTGTCCCGCCGCTGCAGTCGCGGCTGACCCCGCCCAGAGACACACATCCCCTGCGCCGGCCGCCGCTCCACAAAGTCTTGCCTTCTCCCTGTGTCTCACTGAGCCATTCCCGCGGCTGGACAGCCCAGCCCCGCTTCGCTGCCAGCTGCAGCCCTGCCCCTCCTCGCTGTTCCCCTCCTGCGCCCTCCCCTGGTGTCCTCCTACCTCTGGCGTCTGTCTTCTCCCCCGCTGGTTCCTCGGCTCGAGGCCGGCTCCCCTCTGCGCGCTCCTCCGTCAGAACCCCATCTGCCGCTGGGGACTCCCGCCTTTATCTCCAGCCCCGACTTCCTGGGACTCCAGATCCCCTTGCCATTCCCACTCAACGCCCGACAGGCAGCTCGCACCGCAAAATCCCCAACCCGAGCCCTGACTGAACCCCTTCGCCCCCAGCCCGTTCCTCTCACAGTCCTCCCCCGCTCAGAGCCGCGGTTCTTTACCGCTCTCCCCACTTTACACCCTACATCCGACCAGCGGGGAAATCTGGTCAACTTTCCTTTAAAAATTACTGTCCAACCAGAAGTTCCCGTCATGGCTCAGCAGTAACGAAGAGGAGGCAGGTTCGATCCCTGGCCTCGCTCAGTAGGTTAAGGATCCGGCCTTGCTGTGAGCCGTGGTGCAGGTGGCAGATGCGGCTCGGATCTGGTGTGGCTGTGGCCGTGGCCAGCGGCTACAGCTCTGATTAGACTCCTAGCCTGGCAACCTCCATATGCCGCAGGTGTGGCCCTAAAAAGACCAAAAAAAAAAATTGCCCATCCAGAATCCACCCACTTTTTGCCATTCTGGTCCAAGCCACCCTCTCCTCCCACCCAGACAACTTTCTCAGCTTCCTCAGGGGCCTCTGCTTCCAGCCGGCCCCTCACAGTCTGTTCCCAACACAGAAATGCTGGGATCACGTCCCTCCAGTGGTTGAGCCCTATGTGCTTGGTCCGCTGCCTCCCCTCCACCTCTTTACCAGCGCCTCGGGGGCCTCTGCACTGGCCGCTCTCTCTGCCCCACGCTCCTCCCCAGCTCACCGCTGGTTCCCTCCCTCCCTGGTACCTGCATTTCCCAGCTCGCTCCCCACCGCTCTGCTCGCTCACCCCCCTGTCCTCCTGGGACTTGCTGTTCCTTTTACTAATTTACAGTCTGGCTGTGTCTGCTCCTTCATCCCGGAGTCTCGACAGCACTGGGCAGTAAGCCTTCCGTCCCTGCGCCAGAGGGGACATCCCTCCAACCTCTGCCATTTCGCCTTAGCCTCTGACCACCGGCCTGTTGGCCGACTTGGTATTTTCCTTGAAATTAACCCTGTGAGGCATACACAGGTCCGTTTGTGAATGAAATTTACCACCCCTGGGGCGTCGTACCGGGACCCCTTGCATCAGCAGGTCACCACAAAACGAAACACAGTACAAAGGAAACAAGAGCGAGTTCTAGCCACTGGAGCCACAAACAACGACTGTGAGCTAAAGGCTCACCCCTCAGTTAAAAAAGAAATGACAGCACCAGACAGACTCTCCGACACAATCAGACGTATTTCACACGAGTCGAAAAGGGAGTACCTCTCTCGCCATGAAGTTCAGTAACCCCGGGGCACACACGGGAACCCGCCTGGCATCGCCACTCCAGACTCAAGACAAGGGGAAGGGGGGCAGCTGGCTCAGAGCCTGGGAGTTTGGGAAGGAGACCCCCACTCTGCGAGGTGAGGGGCGGCGGGTCCCCACTGATGGACCCCCTAGAACTCCATCTGCTGCCAACTGGACGCTGCCTGAGTGGTGGCCACCCCAGCTCCATCACCCTTTTGTTGCCACTGCTCCCTCTCCTGGGGCCAATGATTCTTGCAGCACAGCCGACCATCCCCTTTGGCGCCTGCCCCCGACACCCCAGCCTTCTTGTGGTGTACCAAACTTTTTTTTTCTTTTTATGGCCCCACCTACAGCATATGTTATTCCCCAGGGCAGGGACTGACTCAGCCCCAGCTGTGACCTGTGTTGCAGCTGTAGCAATGCTTCATCCTTTAACCCACTGCACTGGGCTGGGGATTGAACCTGTGTCCCTGCAGAGACCCGAGCCACTGTAGTCAAGATTCTTAGCCCACTGCACCACGGCGGCAACTCCCAAACCATTTTGTTTTTTTTTTTTTACAGTTAACGTGAACATACACTTAAACGCAGGTGGAAGACAGGTCCTATCTTTTCTGTCTTGAGTCTTTTAAATGTACAAAAACACAACATCAAGCACTAGAGCTCTGAGTGAGGCTGACAGGCCTGGCCAGCTCCTCGGTGGGCAAGGAATTACAAAGCCAGTTTCACACGTAAGCCGCTCTTAGAGCTTGCCCAGCATACCCCTCAGCGCCCACACTGCCAAGCGTCTTGACAGCAGCCACTTTCTTGCTCTGGGCGTAAAAAGGCAACAAAGACAAAGCAGTGGTAATAACAGGAGAGGCAGCTGGAGGCTCCTTGCCCCGGTCTGTTTGGGTTCCGTTCCTGCTTCTGCACTAGCCGGCTCAGGTCTCTTACCTTCCTGCCCGGGGATGCAGAACGGCGGGTGCCACCTGCGCTTTTCAGCAAAGCCCGGAAGGACAGAAATTTGCTTTCTAAGAGCCTGTGGCTCCAGGAGCTCCACTGCAAGGGTGATTTAAAAGTGCCTTTAATGATCAAAAACACGCTGCACTGGGAGGACGGTAACTGCCAGGGATTCTCTCTCTGTTTCAGAGCCCCAATCCCCCAGGAAACTCCGCAGTGACTCACCAGGTATCATGCCTGCAGCTTCGCAGCTCGTGTGTGTGGCTCTTGGGTTCCGTTTCCTTTCTGCCAGCGTGTCTCCCTATTCCCCTTGCCCCCACCCTCCCTTTTCTGGCCCTTGCAACTTTCTGAGATTCCCACGAAACCTGCAGGCTTGGATATCTCAGTTCAAAACGACCTTTCATCAAAACCCAGGTAGACACAAGAAGGCCTCATCTCTTGACCCATTTTCCTTCCTTCCCGCCCCCCCATGATGTGGCACCGACGTGGCCTGTCACTCGCACTGAGAGTTTAGAGGCCGTGTGTCACTTGGAAGGGTCTTACCTGCGTGAGAGGCCCTTCTTACACTGGGGATACACACGGCTGTGCCGGCCTCCCCCGTCTGGCTCAGACACGGCGCTCAGCGGCGGGCCGGCTCCGCCGTCTGGGTTCCTCCCCGGAGAACGGCTTCCATCTGGCTGGTCGGGTTCACAAGTCAGAATGAACCAACCACGGGGTCCTGGTAACCACGGCCCAGCCACGCGTCTGCCAGGGTGGGGTTTTCACACACACGTCTGGGAAGGAAACCCCGATGTCTCGCAAGTGCTGGGGCTGCGCGCGGCTTGAGCGAGGCCGAGCTGTTCACCGCATCTTCAGCTCACGAGCGCCACGCCGGGGCCAGGCGAGGCCCAGGCACAGTCTTGGCCCGAGGCCTCATGGGCATGTGCGCACAGGCTGGGGACGGACACCGAAGACTCGGGGTGAGCACGGGGGCTCCACGAGACAGGGTTGACGGGCCTCGACGTGTCTGGGGTTCCAACAACATCTTCGCATGTGAAGTTAGGTGGCAAGGGCCTGGCTTTCCCCTCATCCTCCTGCTGGAGGCCCAGCAAGTCCCGGCTTGTGTCCATCGTCTCACTTGGAGAATCTCAGCTTTGCTGTGGCCAACCGAATACTTAAAAAGCTGGACGAGGTCTGGGCAGGAGCTGGAGGCGGGAGCATTATGCCTCTGAGACACAGCTTTTGAGCAGCTCTCCGATCACACAATAAGCTGGATTCTAGGGCTGGCGGAGTGTAGGACCTTCTAGTTGATGGAAACTGAGTCCTGGTCAAGCAGCAGGTGCCCACACTGCCATGCTAGTTCCTGGTGTGCCAGCAGCACCTTAGATATGCTTTCAAGTCCATGAAAAGAATCCAAATTCTCCAGGATCGGACCCTTTAAGAAAATCTTTAGAGGGAGTTCCCATCGTGCTCAGTGGTAACAAACCCAACAAGGATCCATGAGGATGTGGGTTCGATCCCTGGCCTTGCTCAGTGGGTTCAGGATCCAGCATTGCCCTGAGCTGAGGTATAGGTCACAGACAGTATTCAGATCCCACGTTACTGTGGCTGTGGCTTAGGCCGGCAGCTGTGGCTTCGATTAGACCCGTAGCCTGGGAACCTCCATATGCCACGGATACGGCCCTAAAAAAAAAAAACGAAAAATAGAAAATCTTTAGAGGTATCCCTTAGTTGGCTCCTGTGACAGATATAGCCAGTGTCGACCTTTGCCTAGGATTTGGAGCCAGTTCCTTTAAGGGCCCTGTGGAGTTCCCATGTGGCTCAGCGGGTTAAGGATCCAGCAATGTCACTGCAATGGCTTGCGTCGCTGCTGTAGCACAGGTTCGATCCCTGGCCCGGGAACTTCCACATGCCACAGGTGCAGCCAAAACAAAAGCGGAAGAGCCCTGAACCAAGCAGGTTCCAGTGTCTAAGCAGTGGGCTTCCAGGGACCCAGCAACTTACCTCTTAGATCCAGGGAGTACACTGATCCATTTTTTGGTCAGCAAATGCAGGCTCTTCCAAAAGGCAGAGGGAGTGGCTGCAGCCTGGAAGTGTAGATGAGGCAGTTCCCAGCCACAGGCCGTCCCAGCCGTTTGTGACCCTGGGACGTAGACGCGGAGGAGAGAGCTGTGTGCACGGCTGCTGAGCCCTGCACGCTGGGACCCCGCTCTGTCCCAGGTTCTCAGACCACACGGTGAGAAAGAGGGAGAAGACTTTTTTAAAGGTCACCGCTAAAGCGTGAGTGCTAGAACGCTGGTCCAAAGGAGCTGCAGGCCCAGAAGCTTCCTTGTGATGCCAGTGAGTCCTGCCTTGGGAATGGCTACAGCTTTGGGTCTTTCCTCTGGACCGCTGCCCCCTTGGGCTGTACCATCCGTTGTCGGGTTCCTCCCACCCTGGGACCCCAGAAGCCTCGGGTTTAGGAAGCCGCTTCTCCACGATGAGGACTCTCTGGGCCTCGCTTACGCGTCCTGTCTTACCTGTCTGAGCTGCCCCTTTGACTAAAGAATCGGTTACTGCGAATGGCTCACCCTCGTGGCTTCTCTGTCCAGCCTTTGTGTGGCCAAGTGAGTTGTCTCTGTTGCAAAGAGTCTTTCTTCTTAGACATCCGGAAGTGAGGTCAGACCTGTCAAACGGGGCCAGATGGCAGGAGCCCAACACAACTATTTGTTGTGGTCGCTGCAAAGAAGGCCCACACTCCTTTCTGAACAGTGGAGGTGAAGTGCAGGCAGGTCCGACCTGCCCTCCCCTGCGGGCCCTCCCCTGCGAAGGCTCACTTCAGGGGACCAGGGCAGGCCCTGGCGGGAACAGGGCACCAGGCAGGAGAGAGGAGACAGGAGCAATAAGGACAGAAAGGAGCGTCCAACCAGCAGGGGCTAAAACACACCTTGGATGAACACATCCAACTAATTTTTCTGACCAGTGTTCCTTGAGCACCTAATTCTATGCCGTGCATGGCGCCTCCCATGGTGAAGCCCAAACAGATGAGCTCTCAGGAACCCGGTCCAAGAATCCTGCTCAGCAAAAGCAGGGGCGCTGTAGTGCCTTTAACCGGACAGTGCCGCCCTGGCCTCCAAGCAGCGCCTTCCCCCTCCTTCCTCAAGGCTGCCACTGAAGGTCATCCTCGCCTTCCTCCAACCCGACCCCCCCACAGTGGGAATAAACCCCTGGGGGCACCACCTCACTTATCTTTTTTCTTCCTTTCTAAACCCAAGTCCAAGACTGACCGGCATCCAAAGGCTCAGCGAACAACCCAAGCTAGACATTTCCCAAAGCAGATGGTCCAGCTTTGAAAAACCTACTTTGTCTGCCTTCCAGTGGCCTCAACGTACCCACACCCCCAGGCGGGTCAGGGCTTGTTCAAGTCAACCTGAGTATTTGCGTCTCAGTTGTTTGTTTGTGTTTGTTTTTGCCCCACCCCCACATCTGACAATCTCCTCTGGCCTCCGGGGAGACTTCTGTACTAAAAGAATGTGTTGTTTTTCCTAAAACCCACAGGCGAGGAAATGAGACCTCGTTCGTTCCCTCAAGAAGGTCTGGAGGACGCAGAGTCATTGAAAACGCAGACGGATCCGATGAGGACATAGACGCCCGAGACGCAGACTTCAACGGAACCAAAGCCAGCGAATGACCGACTTGTGTGAAACGGGACAGAACCACACCCGGTGAACTCTGCTTAGCGCTGTCCAAATCAGTTTTTAAACTCCAAACATCACAGACACCCCTCACGATGAATATTAAAAAAAAAAAAAAAAAATACATAAAACACCACCACCCTGTGTTCAGGGCAGCAATTTAAGTTTTGAATGAGGTACCAAGTGAGAAAAACCCAACGGGAGACACAGACACGCCCACCCTCTCTGCCGAGTGGTGCAGAGCTTTCGAATTTTTAGAAAAAATTAGATCCACGGTTAACTAAGCACTGGCAACCTAGTTTACATGAAACAGGGACAGTCACCACAGTGGGGGCCGCCGGCCCCACTGCCCGGCCCCTCCTGTCCCTCGTTCCCTGCCAGCGGCCTCGGAGGCCCCGCTGGGCCAGCTCCTCCTCCCCCGGTTCCCACGCGTCAGATGCACACAGTTCACCGAGACCAAGTGCCTTCTGTAGTCACAGGAATGCAAAAGGCGACGCTGCTGCGACAGCTAAGAGTGGCAATGTCACGCTGTTTTATAAGCACCCCAACTGTACTTTCCAGGACACCCTCACTAATAAAAGGTTATAAATCACTACAACGGAGACGGCGCTTCTCTTGTTTTCTCGAGAAAAAGGGATGGGAGGGTAGCCTCGTTTAATCCTCACAACGACCCCATGACGTCGGCGTTATTACCGGTTCCTTCAATGGGGAAACTGAGGCCTAGGGAAGTGAAATGAATTGTCCAAGACCGCAGCACGGCCGAGAGGCCAGCGGAGACGCGGGGCGAGTCTGAGGGGGGCGGGCGGCTCTAGCCCAGGGAATAGGACCAAGCCCGAGAAGAACATCTTTATCAATCAAAACGGTATTACTTACGAGTTCCCGGGGTGGCTCACTGGGTTAAGAGCCTGACGTTGTCTCAGTGAGGATATGGGTTCGATCCCTGGCCTTGCTCAGTGGGTTAAGGATCCGGTGTTGCCGTGAACTGTGGCGTAGGTCACAGACACTGCTCCATCTGGACCCCTAGGAATTTCCATACGCCACAGGTGCGGCCCTAAAAAACAAAAACAAAAAAAATGAAAACAGTATTACTTACGTAAGTGAAGAATACAAGAGTTCCTTGAATGTTTGAGTTAAAACACGAGGCTTTGCCCAGCAGGGGTTCATGAACTTTTTCTATTAAGGCCAGAAAGTGAGTATTTGAGGCCCCCTTAAGGTCTCTGTCACATTTTCTTTTTGGCCACGCCCACAGCATGCGGGAAGTTCCCAGAGCAGGGACCCAGCACGCCATAGCAGTGACATGAGCCACAGCAGTGACAACACCAGATCCTTAACCGCTAGGCCACCAAGGAATCCCCGTCAGTTTTGTAAACAACCCTTTAAAAATGTAAAAACTGGGAGTTCCTGTCGTGGCTCAGTGGTTAACGAATCCGACTAGGAACCACGGGGTTGCGGGTTCGATCCCTGGCCTTGCTCAGTGGGTTAAGGATCTGGCGTTGCTGTGAGCTGTGATGTAGGTCACAGATGCGGCTCGGATCCCGCATTGCTGTGGCTGTGGCAAAGGCCGGCGGCTACAGCTCCTGTTAGATCCCTAGCCCGGGAACCTCCATATGCCGCGGGTACAGCACTAGAAAAGGCAAAAAGACAAAAAAAAAAAAAAAAGTAAAAAACTGGAGTCCCTGTCGTGGCTCAGCAGTTAACAAACCCAACTGGCATCCATGGGGACATGGGTTCAATCCCTGGCCTCGCTTGGTGGGTTAAAGATCCGGCGTTGCTGTGAGCTGTGGTGTAGGTCGCAGATGTGGCTTGGATCCAGCGTTGCTGAGGCTGTGGCATGGGCCGGCAGCTGTAGCTCCTATTCGACCCGTAGCCTGGGAACTTCCGTATGTCGTGGGTGCGGCCCTAAACAAACACACACAAAAAAGACAAAAAGACCAAAATAATGTCAAAATCGTTCTTGGCACAAGGGCTATAAAAACCAGGCCCGGGCCCTTCCCTCTCAGCCTGCAAGTTCTAGATCCCAGGAAGCTTCTGCATAACACAAACAATTCCATAACCGACGCCCTGGGATCAAACAGGCCGGAGAAGAGGGGAACACGGAAACTCGGCCTCACTGAATGACCAAACGCTAACACACCCTGAACAGAACACACGTGTCCCAAGTGCAGTTCCAAGAAGCTGACTCCAAGGGAAATTTTTTTAAAGAAGATTTCTTTCATATTAGTCACTAGGCTAAAAAAAAAAAAAAAAGTTTTTCTTCACCAGATGAGCAAACACAGAAACACAAAGGCAGCACAGCACTTACTGACCATCACACATTAGCGGGCAATCCGTGTCTCTTGATTTTATTGTTCTTTTAAAAAAATAAAAGTACATCTTTTGCTGGTTGGTACAGGTTAGAATGTTGCTAGGGTAGTGAGGTGGGCACTCAAGTTTCATTCTCTGCTGCATTTCAGTAGCACTTGCAAAGTTCTATGTTCAACTTCTGCTGTTCTTCCGGAAAAATAACTTGGTAACAGAGGCTGCTAAGCTGCAGGCAGGCTCCTGGATACCTGCCTTCCTTCTCCTTGTGTCCTGGTGTGAGACGGCCGTTCCCGACAAACAAGGCCGAGCCACACGCCGTCTGGGTGGAAAGCCTGTGCTGGTTTCTTCTTTCATGAGGACGCTTCCGATGACAATCCTGCTGGCTTCATCTTTTTGGAAGGTCACCCCCCATTATTTCATCCTCACTTTGAAGGAAGTCCTGTGCTTAGGGGCTGCCTTTCCAAGGCCGCCACAGCCCAGAGACACTCGCAGTTCTGAAGCAGAGTTCACCCCCAGGCCCGCGAGGGGCCCTGGGACAGGTTAGAGTCAGGATTGGTCTGACGAGGACACAGATTCTCCCCTGATCTGGTCCCCACAAAATTTATTCTGCAACTCAAGCACGCCTCTAAAAGCCTCGATGAGAAGCAGGTTAAAAATTCTTGGAGGTGCGCCGGACCACGGTTTAAATAAAAGGTTCTGCCTAGTCTACTCTTCGCTCTGAGATGGGCGAGGATCTGCTGGGCCAAGGGCACTAGCCGTTTTCTTCTGGAAGAGGCCTCAGCTGAGTGAGTGGGGCTGGGGTGAACCTCAGAAGGGCTCAGACCCCACTTTACAGGCGTCTCAGACGTTAAAAACACCTCTCAGGACCAATCAGGACTCGGGCCCGCTGGAAATGACAGGGTGGCCTCAGCAGGCACATGGCCCTTTCCAGAGGGTCTGGCTTGTCCCCGTCCTCTGGCGACACACCAACAAGGAGGCGGGGGCGGTGGGGTGTTGGGGTTCCGAGACAGCACTTCGTGGGGACGACCACCAGGGGCCACAGGTGATGGCCTTGGTCGCTGGCTAGTGCACCTGCACACTCAGTTGGTTTCTCAAACTAAGACACAAAAACCTAGGGAGTTCCCATTGTGGCACAGCGGAAACGAACCTGACTAGTATCCAAGGGGATGTGGGTTTGATCCCTGGCCTCGCTCAGTGGGTTAAGGATCTGGCATTGCCGTGAGCTGTGGTGTAGGTCACACATGTGGCTCGGATCTGGCGTTGCTGTGGCCGTGGTGCAGGCTGACAGCTGTAGCTCTGATTCCACCCTTAGCCTGGGAACCTCCATACGCTGCAGGTGTGGCCCTAAAAAGCAAAAAAAAAAAAAAAAAAACTCAAAAAACAAAAAAGACAAAAGCCTGTTTCCGAGGGGGAGGACGGGTAGTGACTCTCACACGGACGCCAGGGGCCTCGGCGCCCGTGCGTTTCCTAAAGCAACATCTTGACTACACCCTGGGCTGACGGCAGCGACGGTGAGGAAATATTTGAAGGCGGCTTTCCAAACTCCAGGCGTTTTCCCAACCTTCAGACAGAGCAAATCAAAGTAAGCGGACATTACGGCTGTTACCGACTGGCTAGCATGGGGGCCCACAAAGTTCTAAGAGTATCAAAGTCAGAAGCAGGGTCTCACTGGCTCTCAATTTTCTCTCCTGTGAAATGAAGAAAAGGACACGGGCTATCTATCGCTCACGTCCCCAAGGCCACACTGAAAGCCCAGCCGAGAAGACCCTCCACGTCTGAAGGGCCGGAGGTGACGTGCCTGCTGGGGTAAACGAGTCATTTCCTGTCCTCCGTCTGCCACCGACCCCACCCCCCAAATTTAAGGGGCCTGGGGTCCAGTGAGAGGGTGGCACACCTTAGAAAATGCTAGAATCTGGAAGCTGCCCTTCAGGCAAGAAAATAAATGAGGCTGTTAGAGGTCAGATTTGTGTTTTCAAAACCATCAGCTGACCGGCTTCAGAAATCTAGTCTTGCTGGATTTAGTTTCCTGAAGGTTCTAAAGGTTAAAAAACAAAAAAAGAATATCTGGGGGAAGCACAAGAGTGTTTAAAGCTTGAGTCGCAAACATTCCCATAGCGTAACTGGGAACGGGGGCCGCAGAATCAAGGAATTAAAATGGCCCTCACTTTGGCTGGTATTTTTTGGCGGGGGGGGGGGCGCGGTCAGAGGTTCTGGCTGGAGTGGACAGGCGCTCGCGACACTGACCAGAAGCAGCAAAATGTACTGACCCTTTATCACCCAGAGGCACGCTGGTGCCGCCTGGCCGTCTGTCGCCATCTCTGCTCTTGCTCCCCCGACCCAAGCCTGGGCCACTTGTTCGATTTGGGGACTGATCGTACACGAAGTTCCGGCAGGATGCAAGTTTGGACTCCAGAGCCTGGAGAGAAATATGCTTTCATCTTTCAAGTTCAAGACAAGAACTGGTACCTCTCACCGGAGCCCATGCTTATAATAACTTAAGACAGTGGTTCTCAAACTGGGTTGTGTATAAGAATTCCAAAGTGTGGAGTTCCCATCATGGCTCAGCGGAAACGAACCTGACTAGTATCCATGAAGATGCAGGTTCGATCCCTGGCCTTGTTCAGTGGGTTAAGGATCTGGTTGGATCCATGGTGTAGGCCAGTGTCTACAGCAAATCCCCACCCCCCAAAATTCAATGTACATCCAACTCATAGAATCAGTATTCTAAGATATTCAGGTGCCTCCTGAAACCTCCACCTCTGCCTACAAGAAACAGGAAATCAACTTCAGGAATCATTCGCTCTCTCGGTTACCTTGTTAAACATGCACCAGGAGGTTTGAACAAGGTCTAGCCTCGCTGTAAACAGACCCTCTGGAAAATAAACATGCAATGAGGTCACCCCAGGCTTCTCTAAGCTCTAAGTAAGTATTAAAACCTCCTTATATAGTAGCAAACCAGAAAACCGAAAGCCAAAAGGAAAACCTTTGCTTTTTTGCAAAAAAAAAAGTTGTAAGCTTCTATTAACTCTGAATACCTACATTTAAATTATATGGCTTTCAGGCATCACTTTTCAAAATAAAAGAAACTACAGAGAATACCTATGTTATTTCTTAAGCACAAAAGACTCCTTCCCTAGTTAACATAAAACCTGCAAGTTTGTGTTCTTTGCCCGAGCCTTTCAAGATTTTCCCTTTAACTTCCAGAGAAATTAAAAAAAAAAAAAAAGGAGTTCCCGTTGTGGCTCAGTGGTTAATGAATCCAACTAAGAACCATGAGGTTGCGGGTTCGATCCCTGGCCTTGCTCAGTGGGTTAAGGGTCCGGCGTTGCCGTGAGCTGTGGTGTAGGTTGCAGACGCGGCTCAGATCCCGCGTTGCTGTGGCTGTGGCGAAGGCCGGCGGCTAAAGTTCCTGTTAGACCCCTAGCCTGGGAACCTCCATATGCTGCAGGTGCGGCTCTAGATAAAAAAGGCAAAAAGACAAAAAATAAAACAAATAAAAATTAAAAAAAATAAAAATAAAAAAATGGGGGGGGGGGAAGCAGCGGAGTTCCCATTGTGGCTCAGTGGGTAAAGAGCCTGAGTAGTATCCATGAGGACATGGTTTCACTTCCTGGTCTCAGTCAGTGGGTTAAGAATCTGGCGTTGCTGTGGCTGTGGTGCAGGCCAGTGGCTACAGCTCCAATTCAACCCCTCGCCTGGGAACCTCCACATATGCTGTGGGTACAGCCCTAAAAACACACACACACACACACAAAAAAAAAACCATCTCATCCGAATTTTCCAAATTGCCAGGGGAAAGATACAGGGAAGGACAGATATACCCAGAAGCAGAGGGCAACGTGGAGCCAGCTCCCGGGTGTCTGTCAGAAACAACATCCGCAGAAGTGCAGTGATTCTAGGGGACATGAGAGCCAAGGCTACACCTGCACTTCAGGAGGCCTCTCCCGGGGGGAAGAAACCATTCGGTCACCCCTCAAGCATGCCAAAGACAGGAAGCCACTACCCAGACCCCAAGCGGGGCCCCCTTACCCCCACTTTCCGCAGCAGGTCGCCCACGATGTTGAGTGCCGATATCCGGGCCGCCGGCGTGAGGGGGGTGCCCCCCGTGGAGTCATCCAGACCTGCGCATGGAAAGGCAGCACACAGAACACCGGCACACACTCAGAAGTCCGTGAGCCAATGTCTCATAACACGAAACCCGCAGGCAGGCGGGAGGCCCCCTCTCCCGCTGCTCCTCTGTCCCGTTCCAATAGTTTGCTGGCTAATACAACAAGAGGGTTCGATAACCATGCAGTGTTTATCTTTACAGGCTATTCTTTAAAGAAAAATCAAAATAAGCCCTCTTAGCAATGAGACCCTGCTGCACGGCACAGGGAACTGCATCTGATCACTTCTGATGGAACACGATGGAGGATAATGTGAGAAAAAGCATGTATGTATGACTGCGTCACTTTGCTGTACAGCAGAAATTGACAGGACATTGTAAATCAACAAGAGAAAAAATAAAAATCTTAAAAAAAAAAAGCCTTCTTACAAGTCTAGGAATTGCAGACTCTACCAGAAAACTGTAAGAGCTCATCAATGAATTTGGCAAAGTTGCAGGATACAAAATTAACACACAGAAATCAGCTGCATTTCTATATACTAACAATGAAAGATCACAAAGAGAAATTAGGGAAGCGATTCAGTTTACCATCACATCAAAAAGAATCAAATACTTAGGAATAAACCTATCTAAAGAGACAAAAGACCTGTACTCTGAAAACTATAAGACGCTGCTGAAAGAAATCAAGGATGACATGAACAGATGGAAAGACATACCATGCTCTTGGACTGGAAGAGTCAATATTCAAAATGACTATACTACCCAAGGCAATCTACAGATTCAATGCAATCCCTATCAAATTACCAAGGACATTCTTCACAGAACTAGAACAGAATATTTTAAAGTTTGTTTGGAAGCACAGAAAACCCAGAATAGCCAAAGATAGCCTGAAAAAGAAAAATGGAGCTGGAGGAATCAGGCTCCCTGACTTCAGACTCTACTACAAAGCTACAATCATCAAAACTGTATGGTACTGGCACAAAAACAGAAATATATATCAGTGGAACAGGATAGAAAGCCCAGAATTAAATCCACGCATCTATAGTCAACTAATCTATGATTAAGGAGGCAAGAATATACATTGGAGAAAAAACAGCCTGTTCAGTAAGTGGTGCTGGGAAAACTGGACAGCCGCATTTAAAAAAATGAAACTAGAACACTTCCTAACACCATACACAAAAATAAACTCAAAATGGATTAAAAACTTGGATATAAGACCAGATACTATAAAACTCTTAGAAGAAAACATAGGCCAAACACTCTCTGACATAAATGACAGCAACATCTTCTCAGATCCTCCTGTTAAGAGTAATGACAATAAAAAAAAATAAATAAACAAATGGGACTTAATTAAACTTCAAAGTTTTTGCACAACAAAGGAAACCCTAAACAAAACAAAAAGACAACCCACAGAATGGGAGAAAATATTTGCAAAGGAATCGACTGACCAAGGGATTAATCTCCAAAATTTACAAACAGCTCCTACAGCTCAGTACCAAACAAACAACCCCATCAAAAAATGGGCAGAAGTTCAAAACAGACAGTTCTCCAAAGAAGACATACAGATGGCCAAAACACCCATGAAAAAATGTTCACTTGTTATTAGAGAAATGCAAATCAAAACCACTATGAGATACCACCTTACACCAGCCAGAATGGCCATCGTCAAAAAGTCTACAAACAATAAGTGCTGCAGAGGGTGTGGAGAAAAAGGATCCCTATTACACTGTTGATAGGAATGCAAATCGGTGCAACCACTGTGGAAAACAGTATGGAGATTCCTCAGAAAACTCAAAATAGAATTACCATTTGATCCAGCAATCCCACTCCTGGGCATCTATCCAGAGAAATCCATGACTCGAAAAGATACATGTACTCCAGCGTTCATTGCAGCACTCTATGCAATAGCCAGGTCATGGAAACAACCTAAATGCCCATCCACAGAGGAGTGGATAGGGAAGATCTGGTACATATACACAATGGAATATTACTCAGCCATTAAAAGAAACGAAATAACAGCATTTATAGCAACATGGATGAACCTAGAAATTATCATGCGAAGTGAAACCAATCAGACAATGAGACACCAACGTCAAATGCCACCACTTACATGTGGAATCTAAAAAAAGGACACAATGAACTTCTTTGCAGAACAGATACTGACTCACAGACTTTGGAAAACTTATGGTTTTCCACATGAGACAAGTTGGGGGGTAGGGGATGCACTGAGGGTTTGGGATGGAAATGCTATAAAATTTCGTTGTGATGATTTTTGTACACCTGTAATTGTAATAAAGATTAAGTAATTAAAAAAAAAGTCTAGGAATTGCATATAGTTAATTAACATCAACAGCACCTTAACAAGCCCCGTGGGTAAGCGGGCTGCTCCTCAGAGCCTCCTCTCTCCCAAGCAGGGCTCACAGACCTGCAGGACCAGTGTCGCCTGGGCGCTTGCAGGAAATGCAGAATCTCAGGCCCTGCCCAGACCTGCTGAGTCTCAGGTGCATTTTTACAAGGTGCCCAGGTGAGTTGTGTGCAAATTAAAGTGGGATTCTGGGAATCTCACATTCTCTTCATCCTGGGCACAAGTTCAGGGACAGGCAGCACGTGATGGTGTCAGCCCGGGACCCAGCCTCCCATTCGCCAGCAGTGTGATGTCGGGCCGGCTCCTGAACTTGGAGGCTCAGGCTCCTTAGCCATCAAGTGGGGACAGCACTTGCACTGCTTGCTTCCCAGGCCGAGGGGTGAACCCAGCGAGGGCACACGGAGGTACGCAGCACAGTGGGCAGAGTGATGGGCACATCCTGAGCACTCATTGTCTGTTACCACGATGTGCTTTTGAGCGGCCCCATCGGTCTCCTGTGGGGTGAGTCAAACCTCTCGGTTTTCACCGCACGGCACAGGTTAAGCTGGGCCCAGTCCTGGATGACACACCGCTGGACCCACAAAATGCCCTTTCAGGTTTTTATCTGGCTACTGAAATTTTTAATTTGGGAGATTTTATATTCGACAAGAGGATTCCTGGCTTCCGGTGAAGAGTGGAGGGTCTGCTGGGCCCACACCTCTCGTGATAGGAGCAAGCTGACCCTCTGGACGAGGCTCCCCTTCCCCAGTTCTCCAGACTCCACCACCCACCACTGTCTCACGCCCAAGAGGCTCCTCCCACTTAGCCTCAGTGGTCTGCCTCCATGGGCACCCCAGTTTGCTCCCCGATGCAGAGCCTGGCCCAGGTTCTCTTTCACCAGGATCCACCCTGGTTCTCACCTTGGCAAGTTTTGTGAAGCCAAGAACCGCCCACACACACCTCAATTCCCATGCCCCTTACCACGTCTGAACGTCCCAGGTGTATTTAAGCTGGAGCTGGGTCCTCGGTGAACTATGGGGGTGGACGGCACGGAGCCAGTGGCCTGCACAGCTGTGTCTGTCCTCTCGGCTTCCACCGAGCTGGGCATGGGGGTCCTGGGTTTCTCCTGCTTCTGCTGCACAGCCAATTCCTGCCGCAAATCTGGGCCAGGAAGAGGAGACAGATTAAGTCCTTGCTTTGGGCGATGGAGCAGGGGGCGGGTCAACGGCAGACACAGTCAGCAAGAACTACCGGAGTGAAAAACTCCACGGGGACTCCCAGAATGAGGCATATAAGCTTGCAAAGCTACAGTTTTTCTTTTGAGTAACAGCAAAAAGCTTTTTAAAAAAAAAATTTTTTTTTTTACTGATGGCAGTGATGCCTGTAGTACTGTTTCAAGAAAATTCCAATGGATCACGGTATATAAATACTAAGTGAAGATATGCTTTCCCAACCCATCTCCAAATGCCCGTTCTCACTCATAATCATTGTAAGATGGGGGAGGGTTTTTTCAGTCCTTTTTCTCTGCATTTTCACAACACGGTTTATATGTATGTGTATATTTTTTAAGAATCTAATTTCTACTGAACTTAAATAGAAACATTATCTGCTAGCTATGTATTTTCCCATTTTCAGTGGTATGGCCTAACAAGCCTCCTATGACCACATTTGTATCTACACTGTGTTTAACAACTGCTTAACACTCCACAAAATAGGTCTATGTCATTTACATAAGCACTTCATTACTCATGGGCATTCAGAGATAATCACCTTAAAATTTTTTCTTTTTAAAAATTTTTTATAAGATTTTTATTTTTTCCATTGTAGCTGGTTTACTTCTTGTTTTTTTAATTTTAATTTTCATTTGGCCATGCCTGCAGCATGTAGAAGTTCCTGGGCCAGGGACTGAACCTGCGCCAGGTGGTGACCCAAGCCACTACAGTGACAAGGTGGGATCCTTAACTCACCACACCACAAGGGAACTCCAAGAAAAACTTTTTGTAAAAGGAAAAGTTTAGGGAGTTCCCTTGTGGCACAGTGGGTTAAGGATCTGGTGTTACACCACTGCCGTGGCTGTGGTGTGGGGGGGTCACTGCTGTGGTGCAGGTTCAGCCCCTGGCCTGGGAATTTCCACACACCATGACTAAAACCAAAATAGCTTTTTTTAAAAAAGTTTCTTCGGAGTTTCCATCATGGCTCAGCAGTAACGAACCTGACTAGTATCCATGAAGGTCACGGTTTAATCCCTGGTCTCACTCAGTGGTTGGGGATCCAGCCTTGCTGTGAGCCATGGTGTATGTCACAGATGTGGCTCGGATCCCACACTGCTGTGGCTGTGGTGTAGGTCGAATCACGACCCCTAGCCTGGGAATTTCCATATGCCATGGGTGCAGCTATTAAAAAAAAAAATTTTTTTTTTTTTTGTTTTAATCCCCCTTCCACTGGCTACACATTAGATACCAGATGAATGTCATCAACAATTAATTGGGACTTCAACAAAATCTTTTATGGACCCAATTTGGTTGATTTGCTAATGTCTTATGGTTAGAAAGCCCTACCTCGGGAACAGCTACCTCCAAAGGGCGGATGAGATCCCAGAGCTCTGAGCCACACCTACCAGCTGCCATCGAGTCACCAAAGTAATGGGCCAACTAACAAATATATCAACAGGCATTTTCTTCCCACAAAACCCTTGTGCTCCTGCTGAGCATGAAGCTGGTGGTGGGCTTAAATACCCACAGGGGGCCTTACAGGGCTGGACCTCCGCCAATCCTAGCATAGCCTGGGGACACAAAGGCTCAGCCTGCCCCGTGTGGTCCCCGCCCTCGGACCAGACAACCCACGTGCCAAGCAGGGTGAGGATTTCCAGCAGAGGTAACGCTGGGCGCTGGGCGACGCTATGGGACAGGACACCCTCAGGTAGGGAGGGGGAGGGCACAAGGCTAGTGAAACACACAGAAGACAGCCGAGGCCACCTGACCTCTGGCTTCATCCTTCAGCCGCTGCACAGATTCTAGGAGATTCTCTTTCTCGTCCAGTTCGCTCTCCAGGAAGGCATTTCTCTCAATGGCTTGATTCAGGCGCTGCTCGAAGTCCTCCAGGGACATGATGGTGGCCCTGG
Source organism: Catagonus wagneri (assembly GCA_004024745.2). Classification (NCBI taxonomy): domain Eukaryota; kingdom Metazoa; phylum Chordata; class Mammalia; order Artiodactyla; family Tayassuidae; genus Catagonus; species Catagonus wagneri. The sequence goes on from PVHT020000063.1 coordinate 3,721,443, forward strand.
GTAGGAGACAACAGAGCTGTCCAAGAGAGCAAACAGCACCAACAGCCTACAGACCCAGGCGATGAGAGTTACACACACACGTGCGAGGACCAGCACTGGCTCCTCCCAACCCCGCGAAGCCGAGCAGCCTCCCCAGCCTTCTGGGGCCAGGCTCTTCACCTGCACAGTGGGGACTGGCTCAGCTCACGAGGTGCGCGAGGGCTAAATGAGATCACGTCCAGACAGGACTTAGCAATGAGCCAAGACCTAATTATGACCGCAGACAGGCCTCGGACAAAGGCCAGGAGCAGCACGTTCCATCTTGTCTCACAGACTCACCATGCCATCAGGATTCCGGACATCCCACCAAAACTCACGTGCGACATAATAACACGCCTTTACGTGGGTAGAAGAGGCCACCTGAATCACTCAGTGACCTTAAAAATTAAAAAAGTTCAAAAGGCCCAGCCCCAGCCCAGCTGCCCTAACCACCACTGCTTTTGGAGAGTGTAGACAGTCACTGGAAAGCCGTGTTAAAGGCACTGAGAAGGGCTGCAGTAAGGAAATCGGTTTAACTCTGGACAAGCTCCCTCCTCTGGGCTGCAGGTTCTTCACATGCAAAGCGGGGGCGGTAACAGCCGCCCTGCTTGGAGCAGGCAGGGGAATGACACTCAAAGCGCACAACAGGTGCTTCACACGTAAAGGGAGCACCAGCTAACTGTGGCTCATGGTGATCAGAAGCATCTATTTGTGAGTTCCCATCATGGCTCAGCGGAAACGAAACTGACTAGTACCCATGAGGACGCAGGTTCGATTCCTGGCCTCAGTCAGTGGGTTAAGGATCCAGCGTTGCCATGAGCTGTGGTATAGGTCACAGATGCAGCTTGGATCCTACATTGCTGTGGCTGTGGTGTAGGCCAGTAGCTGTAGCTCCGATTGGACCCCTAGCCTGGGAACTTCCATATGCCTCAGGTGCAGCCTCAAAAATACACAGTGTGCTCCAGGGTGGAACAGTTACAAGACCAGACACACCAGGCAGAACCAAAGGTCCAGAAATAGACCCAAATACGTATGAGAATTTAATTTACGACTGAATCATTTTAGAAAAGATGGCTGGTTCAATTCTAGGTCTGGGAATTCCCAGATAGACACCTGGAAAAAAAAAATTTTTTTTCTGTCTTTTTAGGGTCACACCCACAGCATAGAGAGGTTCCCAGGTTAGGGGTTGAATCAGAGCTATAACCACCGGCCTACACGACAGCCACAGCAACTCGGGATCCAAGCTGCGTCTGCAACCTACACCACAGCTCATGGCAACACCAGATCCTTAACCCACTGAGCAAGGCCAGGGATCGAACCCATGTCCTCATGGATACTAAACGGGTTTGTTAAGCAATGAGCCATGACGGGAACTCCTAGGAAAAATTAATATTGGATCCATACATCATGCTGCATTCCAAGATGAATTCCCACTGGAATTCAAAAAGTTAAATGCAGAATTTGGTAGAAATCTACTACTGGCTTCTGGAATGCCAGAGAACTGAAGACCAACCTCAGCAGCATTTCTGTCATTCCTGAACTTGTGTGGATCCATGACCACCTGGTTGTATATAATCAACACTGATAATACCAGCACGGCCAGCACTTAGATTTGTGACTGTGAATATTTCCCGGAGTTCCCGTAGTGGTGCAGTAGAAAGGAATCTGACTAGGAACCATGAGGCTGCAGGTTCGATCCCTGGCCTCACTCTGTGGGTTAAGGATCCGGCATTGCTGTGAGCTGTAGTGTAGGTCACAGACGCAACTCAGATCTGGCATGGCTGTGACTGTGGCATTGGCTGGCAGCTATAGCTCCGATTTGACCCCTAGCCCGGGAATCTCCATATGCTGTGGGTGCAGCCCTAAAAAGCAAAAAAAAAAAAATAAAAATAAAAAAAATAGGAGTTCCCTTCGTGGCTCAGTGGTTAACGAATCCGACTAAGAACCATGAGGTTGCGGGTTCGATCCCTGGCCTTGCTCAGTGGGTTAAGGATCCGGCGCTGCCATGAGCTGTAGTGAAGGTTGCAGACGCGGCTCGGATCCCGTGTTGCTGTGGCTGTGGCAAAGGCCGGCGGCTACAGCTCCTGTTAGACCCCTAGCCTGGGAACCTCCATATGCCGCGGGTGCGGCTCTACATAAAGGAAAAAAGACAAAAAAAGAAAAAAAAAACCATTGATAGATGATTGGATTAGGAAGATGTGGTATATATACATGATGGAATACTACTTAGCCATCAAAAAGAATAATGTCATTTGCAGCAACATGGATGGAATTAGAGACCCTCCTACTGAGTGAAGTAAGTCAGAAGGAGAAAGAGAGATACCATATGATATTACCAATAACTGGAATCTAATATACTGCACAAATGAACCTTTCTACAGAAAAGAAAATCACGGACTTGGAGAACAGACTTGTGGTTGCCAAGAGGGTGGGGGAGGGAGTGGGATGGTATGGGAGTCTGGTGTTAACAGCTGTAGACTATTGCCTCTGGGATGGAAAAGCAAGGAGATTTGGCTATATAGCACTGGAAACAATGTCTAATCACTTGTGATGAATCCATATGTGTACATGTAACTGGGTCACCACGCTGTGCAGTTGGAAAATTGACAGAAATCTGTAAATCAGCTATAATGGAAAAATAGAAGTTCCCATCATGGCTCAGTGGTTAACGAATCCAACTAGGAACCATGAGGTTGCGGGTTCGATCTCTGGCCTTGCTCAGTGGGTTAAGGATCCGGCGTTGCTGTGAGCTGTGGTGTAGGTTGCAGACGCGGCTCAGATCCTGCGTTGCTGTGGCTCTGGCGTGGGCCGGCGGCTATAGCTCCTATTAGACCCCTAGCCTGGGAACCTCCATATGCCATGGGTGTGGCCCTAGATAAGGCAAAAAGACAAAAAAAAGGAAAAAAAGAAAAAGAAAAATAGACCCAGCAAGCACACTTTTGGGTATATATCCAAAAGAGTTAAAAAAGCAGGATCTCAAAAAACTATCTGTACATTCCTGTACACTACAGCATTATTCACTGGGCCAAGAGGTAGAAGCAACCCACATGTCCACTGACAGGTAAACGGAAAAAGAAAATGTGGCACATACATGCAATCGAATATCACACAGCCTTAAAAAAGAAGGAAATCCTTGTCACATGCTACAACGTGGATAAATCTCAAAGACATTATGCTAAAAGAAGTCAGTCACATGTATGATTCCATTCATATGGAGAATCTTAAGTAGTCAAAATCATAGACACAGAAAGGAGAAAGGGCTGGAGAGAGCAGGGAGGAAGAATCAGGGCTTAAGTTGAAGGTGAAAAAGTTCTGGAAAGCTGCTGCACAATAACGTAGATATCTTTAACCCTGTTGTTCTGTATGCTTAAAAAGAGTTATGGTGGAAAATTTGATGTTAAGCTTTTCTTTTTTGCCTACGCCTGCAGCAAGTAGAAGTTCCCTGGTCAGGGATCGAACCTGCATCATGGCAGTGACCCAAGTCACTGGAATGACAATGCCAGATCCTTAACCCACTGTACCACAAGAGAACCCCTAATGTTTAGGGTTTTTTTTTTTAACCACAAAAAAATTCTTCTTGGAGTTTCTGTTTTGTGGCTCAGCGGTAATAAATCCAACTAGAATCCATGAAGATGTAGGTGCGACCCCTGGCCTCACTCAGTGGGTTAAGGATCCTGGGTTGCTGTTGCTATGATGTAGGCTGGCAGCTCCAATTGGACCCCTGACCTGGGAACCTCCATATGCTGCATATGAAGCCCTAAAAAGAAAAAAATATTCTTTTTAATACCTATATAATAATAACACATAGGGAGTTCCCATTGTGGCGCAGCGGAAAAATATCTGACTAGGAACAATGAGGGTGCAGGTTCAATCCCTGGCCTCGCTCAGTTGGTTAAATATCTGGTGTTGCCGCGAGCTGTGGTGTAGGTCACATATACGGCTCGAATCTGGTATTGCTGTGGCTGCGGTATACGTCGGCAGCTATAGCTCTGACTGGACCCCAGCCTGGAAACCTCCATATGCATAAATAAAAAAATCATGATAATAACACAGAGAAGAGTAAAACTAGAGGAAATCAATTTTAATCTTTGCAGAACATTCTGGTATCATAGCACTTGCATATTAAACAGAACCTCTAAGGAATGTATTTGATTTTTAGTTACCTCCAACTAGGCCCTGAGTCTCTCAAAGTTATTCTTTCACAAGGTCATCCCCCTCCACAGTTAAAAGTGAGTTATTTATTTTTTTATTTATTGTCTTTTTGCCTTTTCTAGGGCTGCACTCAAAGCATATGGAGGTTCCCAGGCGAAGGGTCTAACTGGAGCTATAGCCGCTGGCCTACGCCACAGCCACAGCAACGCAGGATCCGAGCCGAGTCTGCAACCTACACCACAGCTCACAGCAATGCCAGACTGTTAAGGCACTGAGCAAGGCCAGGGATGGAACCCGCAACCTCATGGTTCCTAGTCGGATTCATTAACCACTGAGCCATGATGGGAACTCCAAAAGTGAGTCATTTAGTTTCACAGACATTCAGCAGAGGGTCCATAAGAAGCAAACAACTGATGGTTGTGTGGTCAGGCCACTCAGGAAGGCCATGCTCTTGGAGTTCCCGCTGTGGTCTAGTGGGTTAAGGACTGGGCATTGACGCAGCTGTGGTATAGGTTGCAGCTGTGGCTCGGATACGATCCCTGGCCCAGGAACTTCCATATACTGCAGGTGTGGTCAAAAAAGTAAAAGTAAAAAAAAAAGGCAAAGATAAACAGAGTTCACAGAAGAAGAAATAAGTTATTAAATATACGAAAAGGAACTCAAGGTCACTCATAATTCAGAAATGCACCTATTTGTTGCCTATTAGATCAGCAGAAATCCAAAGTTTGAAAAATGCTGTAGTGAGGCTATTTGGAAAACAGGAACTTCCTCAAATTTGTTGTGAGTGCAAACTGGTACAAATATAGAGAACAACAGGGCAAAAACTACCAAAATCACATACGCAAATATTCTTTGACCCGGTAATTCCACTTCTGGAAATTTATTCTACAGTTATACATCTGTGCAAGCAATGCATATCATTCTTCCACAGCAATGCCTGTCATTGCAAAAGAATGGAAATGCAGCAACCATCCATCCACAGGGAGACGCATCAATACATTCTTATGTATCATATAATACCAACCACACAAGAGACTATGCACTTGAAAAAAAAAGAAAAATGACAACAAAGAATGCTCTGTGTCCTACTTCAGAAAGACCTCCGAGATCCATTATGTGACAAAGCAAGAAGTACAACAGTGTGTACAGAATGCTCTGTTGTGGGGGAAAGAAAGAGAAGGGGATAACACAAACTTCTATTTCTATTTGCTGGAATTTGCATTAAAAAACTCTACCGTTCTGTATGTCATTTTTGAACCATGTGAACATACTATCTCTTTGTGATAAACTGCATTCTTAGTCCCAGCTCTGCATGCTCCCTGCCTCCACATCCTTGCTGTGGGTGAAATGGGCTTTCCCAGCCCTCAGCATGGCTTCACCATGTGACCTGCTGTGATCAATGATATATGGGTGGAGATAATTGTACTCCAGTCGCTTGCCGGAAACCAGAACACACTATAAAGCCACAGTAACCAAGTCACGATGGTACTGGTAGAGTAATTCACAAACTGCACCATGACCAAAAGAGAGAATTCCGAACGAGAATCCCAGAATATACAGTCAGCCTTCCACATCTGTGGGTTGTACATCTTTGGATTCAACCAACTAACTGCAAAGCAAAAATACTCAGGGGAAAAAAAATAAGTTCCAAAAAGCAAAACTCAAATATGGCACTCTCTAGCTACTGTTTACGTAGCATCTAAATTGTATTAGATATTATAATTACTTTAGGCACGATTTAAAGTATACGGGAAGATGTGCGTAGGTTACATGTAAATACCACACCATTTCATATATGGGACTTGAACATACGCGAATTTCCAGAATCCACAAGGGTCCTGGAACCAATCTCCCACAGAGACCTAGGTTAACATATGATGGAGATGAGCTCAAAGAGTAGAAAAAAGATGAAGTGTTTGAAAATGAAATGGGACACATATCATACTAGATACAAAAATAAATTTCAGGTGGATTAAAAGCATAAGTTAAAACAAGAAAAAAAAACTTGCAAAAAATTAACAGAATACATGCAGAATCAAAAGATCAAGATTTCCCTACTAAAGTCTAGACACTTAGAAGCTAGGAAGGGAGACAAAGCTGATGACCTAAAAATGGAAATTATTTGTATGGAAAATGATGCCACAAAGTCAACAAATTATTCTATAAAAAATATTTTCAATGCAGGACAAAAAATTAGTAGCAAAAATACACAAAGAGCTTTTACAAATTGACAAGGAAGAGGTTCCACTTCTGCTAATGATAAGGTAGCTTGTAGCAGACCAAATATCTTATAGATTACAACAACAAACTCTGGGGAAAATGAGAAAAACAGGAGTTGCCATCATGGCTCAGTGGTTAACGAACCCGACTAGTATCTATGACTCAGGTTTGATCCCTGGCCTTGCTCAGTGGGTTAAGGATCCGGTGTTGCCGTGGGCTGTGGTGTAGGTCACAGCCCCAGCTCGGATCCCACGTTGCTGTGGCTGTGGTATAGGCCTGCAGCTGCAGCTCTGATTGGACTTCTAGCCTGGGAACCTCATATGCCGAGGGCAAGGCCCTAAAAAGACAAAAAAAAAGAGAGAGAGAGAGAAAGAGAGAAACAATGATCTGAAGGCACTGGCAAAAACTCAAAGGAACCAACACTTGAAAAAAGGAAACGGCAGTGGGTAAATTTTGCATATTTATAAGCTTTGTACCTACAGCTCCAGAGATAGAAATCCACTACCCTGGGAGTTCCCTGGTGGCCTAGTGGTTAAGGACTCAGCATCGTCACTGCTGTGGCTCAGGTTGGATCCCTGGCCCAGGAACTTCCACATGCCAAGAAACAAACAAACAAAAGAGTAGGAGTTCCCGTCGTGGCGCAGTGGTTAACGAATCCGACTAGGAACCATGAGGTTGCGGGTTCGATCCCTGCCCTTGCTCAGTGGGTTAACGATCCGGCGTTGCCGTGAGCTGTGGTGTAGGTTGCAGACGTGGCTCGGATCCTGTGTTGCTGTGGCTGCGGCGCAGGCCAGTGGCCACAGCTCCGATAAGACCCCTAGCCTGGGAACCTCCACATGCCGCGGGTGCGGCCATAAACCCGCGGCCATAAAATGACAAAAAGGCAAAAAAAAAAAAAAAAAAAAAAGAGTAATCCGCTACCTTGGGAGAGTCCCAAATTCTGCATATATACATCAGGCTGACCCCTGCACCATGCACATATGTGGCAGACTTGAAGCAGCCTAGTAGGCTTAAAGAACCAAATTTCTATTGCTCATCAAGGGGAGACACAGTTTAGAGTGTGAGTTCAGCCTAGTTAACAAACAAAAGGAAAAAAACAAAATAACAGAATCCATAGCTTTTGTAACACAACATTCCTCATGTTCAGAACATAATCCAAAATTGCTGGACACATGAAGAACAAGAAACTCAAGAGAAAAGGCTATCACTGGAAATCAACCCTGAACTAATCTAGATTTTCAGAATTAACAGAAAAGGATCGTTTCTCTTGGCTTTTCTTTTGGCCAGCTCGTGGCATGTGGAGTTCCCGGGCCAGGGATCAGATCCAAGCTGCGGCTGGGACCGATGCTGCAGCTGCGGCAGGCCAGACCCTTTAATCCACCGTGCCGGGCCAGGGATCGAACCTGCCTCCTGGCACTGCTCGAGTCCACTTCCTGTGAGGCTACAGGACCCACGGGGCCCTGGCTTTGCCATCGGCTGAGCTCTACCCTCAACCTGGTGCCTGGCACCCAGAGACAAAGGCTCCCAAACTTCTCTTTCCTGCCCCACGTACCGTTTGGCCCTTTCCAGGTCATCGTTGGCTTGCTCCAGCTCTCTGATGTATTTCTGCAGTTGGTCTTTAATGGCTTTCGTCTGGGCAAGGTCATCCTCCAAGGCTGAGATCTGCCGGTAGCCTTCAGAGTGCTGTGTTTCAAACTTCTCCTGAGGGACGGAATCACGCGGACTGAATGACTTGGGACTCCCGGTGAGTAAGTGTACCACCCTTCCTGTCACCTCCCAAAACACTGGAGGTTAATCCTGGGTCACACGCTGTCCTATCGCAGCGTACAGCATGTCGTTCTCAGCCACCAAGCATCCGCTCCTCCCCCACTGAACTGCCCGCCGACAGCCCCATGTCTTTAGGGGATTTCTCTCTCCCTTATTCTAGGGTCTTTATGGGACCAGCGTTCCCACACTCACTCAGGAGGTTCTGCCACCGCCCGGGAACAAGCCTAAGCTCCATCAGTAGAACCTTCTGACCCCCCGACGTTGCTCCTAAGCAAGCGATGGAGGATGGCGGTGGGGACAGGAGGCTGCTGCTCAAGCTGTCAAGTCCCAAGGGCTTCCTGAGCATCTTGTACGCTGCACCCCCCCACACACACACACACACTGGTCCCTGCAGCCTCTGGTGTCAGGAAGGCCCCAACCATCGCCAAAGCAAACGTTTTTTGCACGGTGTTCACAGCCACAGAAAGCCACCTAGCCTCCCCCAGCCTCATCTGCGAGGGCAGCATCTGTGCACTTCACGGGACATCCCTGGGTTCGAGAGTATCGGGAACCACAGCGATGCTGCTGCCTGTGCCTCGCAGGAAGAGCAGGACATCGTGGACTCCGTGTGGCAACCGTTTTGACTTTGTGACCCCAGACACTCTCTCCCTGCAGCTTGGGGGAGTCAGAAGGAACTCTTGGGCCTCTGGGAGAGGGAGGGAAAAAAAACCCCAAAAAACTAAAACTGTCATTTTTACCAAAAGAAGTGTGGCCTGGCTGGTGCTTTCTTAAGGCAAGGAACAGCCCAAGTGACTTCTAACAGGGCACTGCCGCCCCATTAGAGCGGCTAATGTTCCCTGCGTGTTTGCTCTGCGCCAGCCTCCAGGCGCAGACACTGGTCACGGCGTCTCCCTTAATGCCGTTTCACGGACGTGGGGACTGAGGCTCTGTCACTTCATCAGCCCAAGTCGGCTGGAAGCAAATGCCGGGCCCAAGGTCCAACCCTGGCCACCTGGGCCTGTGCTCTTAGAACAACCCAGCTGAACTGCCCTCAAGCACTTCCAGCAGGTCCCGGAGAACTGCGCACACGCACACACATTCACACACACACACACACTCAGTCCTGCTCCAGCTCCTCTTTCAAATCACCTTCTGTCATCAGACACCCTTCCCACCTCTCCCACACACATGGAAGGAAACACTGACTTCCCACAGGCAAGGCCCAAATCTCATCAGAAAGTTAAAAAACAGGCGACTCCTCTGCTTAACTCCGTCGAGTAAACAAAGCTGTTGCTACCAACAGTCTGGAAGCACTGCAGAGAGTGACACAATGCTGCCCGGGCCGGAGAGGCGTGGCGAGAGCTGCTGTGAAAGGAGGGTGTCCACAGAACAAGCGGATTATTTACAGGGTGAGGACGGGGTGGGGGTACCGCATCCTCAGGCTGCTCAGTCCCCCCGATACTCTGTTTCCGGGCTGCGAGCGAGGGAAGCCACTCCACTCGGATAAGCAAGGACAGACCAGGCCCCCGGCACGGGCGAATTCCCAGGCGTGGCTCTGGTCACCCTGCACCTTTATTTGGGTGCGTCCCCAAATAAAACAGGCAGGTACAGCAACCTCGGTTGTCGTTAACCTAGATTCAAATGCAGGTTCCAAGAGGACACAGTTAACGGCCTTGTCCAGCAGCATAAAGATTCAAATGCTGTGTCCTTTGAACTCAGGCACATGAAAAGCTGTTGCACTTTCATCTGGGGCTAATTATAATAAGCCGTCAGCTGATAGAGGCATCAATAGACGCTCTGTGTGATCTCACAAGCTTTTTTATTCAGCCGGCGATGAATAAGCCAGTTGTCAACGAGTCCGACTCAGTTGAAGACTTTTCTCTTAGGTGACAGGACTACGTGCTGGGGGGCAGCTCTTCATTCCAGCTCTGTTCCCTCCTTGCTCTACACCCTGCGTCTCATGCGCCTGTCTCATGCACCTGCCACGTGGCTGTAATGAAGGGGTCTCCTGCAGGTTCAAGGGCTCAGTCCGGAAGTGGTTCATTACTTTGGAATTGCTTGCTACTAAGCCAACAACACCCTCGGAGGTCCTCCCGCCCTCTCCACACCGTGGTTCACACCACCGCCCGTCCCGAGCCCCTTCCGTTTAAGAGCTGCAAGGATTCCCCTGTGCCTAGGGTGGGGGTCCGGCTGCCCGCAGAGTGAGTGACGTGGGCCAGGTGTAAGGAGAAAAGACACTCGGCCCCCAGGGTCAGAAAAGGGGACGGGGAGGGGGAGCAGGACAGCAAGTGAGGACCGGGACCACCTGGACAAGGACTGCTGTCTAAGCAATCACGACTCAGCTTTTTGCTGGTGTGGAAGAAGGCCAGCCTGGGGAGGCCAGATCTGTCAAGGGAAGATTAAAGGAAGTCGGAAATCCTGTTGTTTTTTTTTTTTTTTACAGGAAGCCTCACGACTTTGAATGCTGAGAGCAAATATTTTAAGAAACACTAAAGAGATACATTTTACTATCAAAGAATAAACTGTAAGCCAAACTTCCACTTCTACTTAGCAGCCTGCTGCCGTATTTACTGGGAAGTGTACAAACGTGTGCAGTTCGCTCGGAGATGCACTGACAAAGAGGGATGGACAGATGGACGGAGAGGTAATAAAGAGCAAGAATGGCCAGGGCCAGGGGTTCCCATCATGGCGCTGCGGAAATGATTCCAACTAGGAACCATGAGGCTGGGAGTTCAATCTCTGGCCTTGCTCAGTGGGTTAAGGATCCGGCATTGCCGTGAGCTGTGGTATAGGTCACAGGCACAGCTTGGATCCCCCGTTGCTGTTGCTGTGGCTGTGGTGTAGGCCGGTGGCTGTAGTTCCGATTCGACCCCTAGCCTGGGAACCTCCATATGCCACCGGTGCAGCCCTAAAAAAAAAAAAAAAAGGAAAGCAAGGGCCACTGGTAGAGCCTAGGTGGTGGGTGTACAGGAACCCACCAGAAAATTGTTTCAACTATACTGTGTGCTTGAAAACTTTCATGATAAACTGTTGAATAAACACCACTAAAGGCTTAAGCAAACAACATCTGTGGTCTAGATAAAAGTTTTTCATCCGCTGCTCAGCTGCCAAGGACTGTGGGGTCTTTCGTCAGCTACTCCCCATCCCTTCAATCCCCAAACAACTGCTGGCCCCACTTTATCCCGTGTGCTAGGAAAGCCAGATTCCCAAGGTCCACTTGACACTCATTCTTGCCTGTACCTGTGGCAGGTCCATACTAATGCTTCATCAAACCCCTGTGGCCCAAGCTGCTGGCTAGACAGACAGACAGATGCACACACACCTTCAAATACCAGCTCGAGTCCCTCCCATCCCCTCTGTGACTGTCTCCAACCCATGCGCATCTCTCTCGGGAGGCTCTCACAGTCTGTACCATGTAACTGAGCATCTTTTCCCTAAGTGCTTCCAGCTGTCAGGTCCTCGCTTCCCCAGGAAGCTTCCAGAGGGCAAAGGGCACACCTCCTTCCACCGTGCATCACACCCAGCCCTGGGCTCACACCGTGGGGGGCCTTGGCACGTTCCCCAGCAGCTCATCCAAATTTATAGGAGGAGCTTGGTTTAAATAAATAAATAAATAAAGAGTTCCCACTTCGGTAAGTGAAGAATCCAAGTTCAGACTCAGATTCAATCCCTGGCCCAGGAACTTCCATGTGCCGTGGGTGTGGCCATTAAAAAAAAAAAAAAGACATGCAGATGTGCCAGGGCCCCACCCAGACTCCCTGAGAATGGGAATCTCAGGGCCGGGTGGGTCCGGGCCTGCCTGATGTTTATGCAGCCGGCCAGACGGCCCCGTCTGGCAGCGAAGGCTGAAAGCTGTCTCTAGGGCACAGTACAATACTCAGTGATCATCTGCTGAGCCCTACGTTGTCCAAACGGCAGTCTTTACCCGCAGAGCAGTGGTTCTCCAGATACTCGGCGATATCTGCAGATTTTTGTGGTTGTTACAACTTGGCGGGGGGAGCGGGTGCTACTGGCATCTAGTGGGTGGAGACCAGGGATGCTGGTCACAATGCAAAACTCAGCCCTCGTAACGGAGAACTAGGTGGCTTCACACGTCAACACTGCCCAGGTGGAGGAACCTGCTCTAGACCAGCACCGGCCAACAGAGCTTTCCACAACAATGGCGACATCCTGCAGCCCCTCCGTCCCACACTGACACCTGCCAAAGACACGCGCAGTGGGGCGCTTAAAATGCGGCTAGTGTGATGGAGGAAACAAATTTTTTTTTTTTTTTTTTGCTTTTTAGGGCCACACCCGGGGCATATGGAGGTTCCCAGGCTAGGGGTCAAATCAGAGCCGCAGCCGCCGGCCTACACCACAGTCACAGCAACATCAGATCCAAGCCACATCTGTGACCTACACCACAGCTCACGGCAACGCTAGATCGTTAACCACTGAGCAAGGCCAGGGACTGAACCTGCAACCTCATAGTTCCTAGTCAGATTCGTTTCTGCTGTGCCACAACAGGAACTCCAGGAATCGAATTTTTATTTATATTCCTTAACGTAAATAGCAGCCACGTGTGACTGGGGGCTACCATACTGGACAGCATAACCCCGGGCCTGGTAACATAATCATCAGCAATTCCAGCAACACTCCATCCTCTAGAAAGGTCTACCTTCCACCTGCCTTGAGGGATGGTCACCAACAGCCAAGAACGGCCCGGGGACATGTGCGAACCTGCTTCTCACAAAGCGCCTCTTCCAGGGGCGTAAAGAGCCCCCGTGCCACACACGCCTGGCAGCCAGAGGGTGGCAGGGAGCCCTGGGCCACGTCTGCAGGCTCCCTTTCCAGCCACAGACACCGGAAGCCCATCCACACCCGCCTGGGTTTCCTCTCACCCCCTCACCTTGATGGTTTCCAGCTCCATGCGGAGACGGTTATTTTCCGACAGCAGGTCCCTGTTTCTGGTTTCAATCTGCTGCAGCTGCGTCTCCAATTCAGCTTCATATTCTCGGCTCCCCTCCTGGAATTCTCGGAGCTCCTCTTGTGTATTCTCTGCCCTGAGGAATTCCCGGAGGTCAGCTAATCATTTAACTGAAGGCTTACTTGTTGCTAAGTGCTATACGTAGATTGATACCTTTTTTTTTTCATTTTTAATTTTTTTTGGCCACACCCATGGCATGTGGAAATTCCCAGACCAGGGACTTAACCTGCACCACAGTAGCGACCTAAGCCATAGCAGTGACGACACCAGATTCTTTAACCGCTAGGCCACCAGGGAACTCCCTGGATCAGCTCTTTATTCAATTGCTTTTTGAGGCAGAAACTGTCACTATCCTCATTATTCAGATGAGAAGGTAAGGTGCAGGCAAGATGAGTGACTTGTCTCAAGGTCAAACAAGTTAGAAACAGAGGTGTGCCTGGCTTCAAACCCCTTTCTTAACCAATTCACTCTCCACTCATTCATTCCCACTCATTCACCCACAGCAACGTGGGATCCCATCCATGTCTGCAACCCACACCACAGCTCACGTTAACGCCAGATCCTTAACCCACTAAGCGAGGCCAGGGATCGAACCCTTGTCTTCGTGGATACCAGTCATGGTAGTTAACAACGAGCCATAATAGGAGGAACTTCTTAAATTATCTTTAAATCAAACTAAGAATAAAGAAATCAGGAGTTCCCGCTGTGGCTCAATGGGTTAAGAACACGACATATTGTCTTTCGGGAGTAGGGTTCGATCCCTGGCCTCACTCAGTGGGTTAAGGATCTGGCATTGCTGCAAGCTGTAGCATAGGCTGCAGATGCAGCTTGGATCTGGCATTGCTGTGGCTGTGGCACAGGTGGCAGCTGCAGCTCCAATTCCACCCCTAGCCTGGGAACTTCCATATGCCGCAGGTACATCTATAAAAAGAAAAAAAAAGGAAAAGAAATTAGAGAAGCTGGAAAAAGACATTCTGGTGGGGGAGCTCCCACTGTGGCACAATGGGATCAGCGGCATCTCGGGAGCACTGGGATACAGGTTGGATCCCAGGCCCGGCACAGTTAAGGGTTAAGGATCCAGCATTGCTTCATTTGCAGCTTAGGTCACAACGTCTGCTTGGATCTGATCCCTAACCTGGGAGCTCCACATACCTTAGGGTGGCCAAAAAAAAAAAAAGACCTCCCAGTGGAGATTACAAGAGTCCATAAGAGACAAAAAGCAACAATGTTAAACAGACACAGCTCCCAGATATGGCGACTGAAACACTGGTTTCAAATTTTAAAATCTGTAACAACCCGCTCTGTCAGGCATAGGAGAGGTTCTTCCCACACACAGGAAGGGCAAGGGTGGATGGGCTATGGCATCTGGGAGCTGACAAAACCCCGTCAGAAAATAAGCTGGGAGCCAGCACAGTCATGTGCTTAGGACCCTAGGCTTTGGGGTTCAGATTCCAGCTCTGTTACTCCCTGGCTGTGTGACCCTGGGCAAGTTCCTTGCCTTCACTGAGGCTCAGTTTCCTTGTTTGGAAAATGGGGTGAGAATGGTTTCTTCACAGAGCAGTGGTGAGGTTTAACTGGGATGACGCATGCTAAGCCCTTCACAGAGCTTGGCACATAGTAGGGCCACAATAAGTGGCTGCTGTCATCACTCTGGGAAGAAAAAGGCAGGTGAACTTCAGAGAACTGACCTCTGCTTGTAGGTCATAGCCAGGTCTTTCCAATAGTTAGCTTCTTCCTCCTCAGAGCTGAAAGTCTTCCCAGAGTCTTCCATTGTCAAAACTAGGGGAGAGATTACTCTTCTTGTCGCATGATGTCTAGGAGAAAAAGTTTCAAAATTATATCCCATATCTGATTAGACAGCTGGGAGATCCCGTGTAGCACAGCAGGTTAAGGATCCAGCATTGTCACTGTAGTGGCTTTGGATCGCTGCCTGTGGCTCAGATCTGAACCCTGGCCTGGGAACTTCTGCATGCTGCGAGTGTGAAAACAAAAAAACCTATACTTTATTTTCTTGTCTTTTAGGGCCGCACCCACAGCATATGGAGGTTCCCAGGCTAGGGGTCCAATAGGAGCTGAAGCTGCCAGCCTACGCCACAGCAACATGAGATGCAAGCCGTGCCTGCGACCTACACCACAGCTCACAGCAACAGATCCAAGCTGCGCCTGCGACCTACACCACAACTCATGGCAATGCCGGATCCTTAGCCCATGAGCAAGGCCAGGGATTGAACCCAAGTCCTCATGGATGCTAGTCGGGTTCATTAACCACTGAGCCACAACAAGAACACCACAAAAACCTAAACTTTAAACTGTTGGAATAAATTTGGCAAAAACCTACAACTAAACCCGGAGAAAACACAGTGTGCCTGCACAATACATCCATGGATAGATAAATCTACCTGATTGATTACATTTGGGCCACAGCAGGGGTGAGGGACATCCTGAGGGCTCTAACTTAGGCAACCGGGTGCCACCACCACCCCCATCAGCAGAGACTGAGAATATGAGAAGGAAAGTCTCTAGGCGAGGGGATAATGAGCCCAGCTTGGCACAGTTTCAGTCGAAAGTGCCTGTGATTCCCCAGGATGCAACACTGGATCTGAAACCCGGGTACAGTCTGGGCTAACAATACAAATGTAAAAGTCCTGAGTGTGCGGCTGGCTCTTCCATGTTTCTTGGGACGGAACCCGGGGAGAATCTACTATTTATGGAACTCTGAGGAGCCAGTGCCGAAGAGCTGGGCAAAGGAAGAAACAGGAGTCGCAGAAAACAGAGGAGACGTGGCGTGAGAAAGAGATGAGAACCCTCAGAATGAGAAGGTTTTAAGGGGGGTTAAAAAGGGAACAATTCCACAGTACCTGTGATGGAACTGAGAAGCTGATAAGATAAGGACTGGAAAATATCTGAGACTTAGCCCAGTGTGATGTGAGCGATAATGGTTTCGGAAACACAGGAGGAGGCAGGCAGGATCAACTGGGTGGAGGAGTAACTGGGAGCCAAGGAAGAGGAAGTAGTCAGGATTTTGGAGAACTGGGCGTGAGAAGAAAAGAAGACAAAGTAGCCAGTAGCCAGAGGGGAGTTTCCATGAGGGCCTTGGCTCTGAGGACTCTGAGCTACCCAAAGCTGAGGTCAGGGAACAAATTTCTATTAACAGTCTATGGACTCCCCGGCTGATCCAGCCTCTCAGTTTAATAGCTTATTTTCTCAATGTATGTAAGACTCTGAGCTTGTGAAAAGGTCATTAGGAATCCAGATGAGCTCTCACCAAAGCCCCTTCTTTCCCTCAAGTGAGCTCATGGTTTTGTCTTTGGGGACCAAAAAAAAAAAAAAAAAAATATATATATATATATATATATATATATATATATATGCAATAGGGAGTTCCCATTGTGGCTCAGGGTGTTAAGGACCTGACATTGTCTCTGAGAGAATGCAGGTTCGATCTCTGGCCTCGTTCAGTGGGTTAAGGATCCATCATTGCCATAAGCTGCAGTGCAAATCAAAGATGCAGTCTGGATCTAACCCCTGGCCTGGGAACTTCCATATGCTGCAGGTGCGGCCGTAAAAAAATTAAAAATAAATGCAAACTCTCGCTGTGCCAGACATAACTAACAAGCTATATATCTGGCTGAAAATACGAATCATTCCGCTAAATATGTCAGTGTTGACAGGGACACAATCACCCACTTCTGGACCCCCGGTAGAAACTGAACAACGATACCTACATCCGAGCACAGCGCTTACTGCTAATTCTACAACTTGTCAGAGCCCGTTTCACATCCTCTCTCCCTTCCTCAGTTCAGAGCAAACATGGCATGTCCCCACCCACCCTCCTCTGGGGAACAGAGTTTCTCTTAAAGCTTGATCAAAGCAGAGAAGTTGGATGGAGTAGAAAGACGTTAATTTGCTGATACTTTTTTTCCACTCCAACATTCCTTCTTCCGTCTTTCTGTAACAGCACCCCAATATTCCCTTAGGGGAACCAACCCCACACTTATTCCTTAGGGCTCAGATGGACCTGACATCATCTCCTACACCTGCAAGAAGTTATGTGCCTACTCATACCTCTAGTATCAGTAACCAGCTAGAGTGGACCTAACCTAAAGCTGAGCCAGTGACCGGGGGGGGGGGGGGTTGCCACAGGCACGCTGGGGGCACTAACCCAAGCAGAACCAATGACAACGATCAGCCCAACCCAGGCTGAGCAAATGGCAAGAATCAGCCTATTTCAAGTTGAGTCAACGACTGGCCCAGGAGTAGACCTAACCCAAGCTGAGCCAATGACAAGGATCAGTTTAACTCAAGTCAAGCCAAAGACTGGCCCACGGTGGACCCAACCCAAGCTGAACCAAAGACAAGGGTTGGCCTAACCCACGCTGAACCAGTAACAAAGATCAGTCTAAGCCAAGCAGAGTCACTGAGTGTCCAGGCTCAGGCCTTTTGCTGAGCTATTAAGAAAGAAACCCTCTGGAGGTGTTAACTAATCTTACTATAGTAATTATTTCACAATATAAACATGTATCAAACCATCATGTGGTACACCTTGAATTACACAACATTATTTGGCAATTTTATCTGCATAACGCTGGGGAAATAAGAAACTCTCTTTCCCTTAGGGCTCATGGTGGTCACCATGCTGTCACAAAGGAGGAGAGAATGAAGCCAAAACAGAGGAAAGCAGGGCCAAGAGGTCAAGACACTGGGTCCTGACAATATCCTAAGGACAACTAGAATCCAAATGAAATCTCTCCAAAAGGCCTTTCTTTCCCTCAAGCGAGCTCACGGTTTTGTCTTTGAGACGAAGAATGAACACAAGCCTTCACTCCCTCAGGCGTAATTAACAAGCTGGACCCGTCATCCTTTGATTTCAAGTTAAGAGACATAATTCCCTTTCTTGGTTGTACCAGTTGGGGTTAGATTTCTGCTACGTGAGGCTTAATGAATGTTTGGAGTAAAAGACCTTGCTTGCTGAAAGTAAAAAGGACAGAGTTTGTAGGGTGTAAATAACAATTATTACCATGGGGATGGGTAAGGGTAAACTTAATTCTGGTAATGCCTGCTCAAGCCATAAGCTCTAATGAGCCAGAACTCATCTAGGATGTAGTCACCCAATCGATGCCTATAGTGTTAAGAGCCTGGAGCCCATGCCATGTAACTGAGTGCTATGTGGCTCCAGATGGTCATATTAAGGATGGTCTCAACTGCATGGCATGGGAGGTGGTCTACGTATTGCAGGATGAGAAAGTGAGCAACAAGAACAATGATCACTGACTTTTCCTGCTGTTTGGGAAAAGATCATGTCCAGGTTCAACATAATGAGTCCCTGCATACTTCTCTGAACATCTCCTACAGCCTGACCCCTCCCTCACTTACACCCCCACCACACTGCCTTCTTTCTGATCCCTGAACACACCAAGCTTGCTCCTACTTCGGGGCTGTTCAGTCTGCCTGGAATGCCCTTCCCTCACACCTCTGCCTTCAGATTTCCTTCTTGCCATTCAGCTCTCAGCTGAAATGTCTTCCCCAGAGAGACTTTATCTGAATATCCCATCAAATATCTCCTGCAGACCTTCTCTATCATATTAACATCTGCTGTTTCATCACTTTATGAGTTTTGCTTTTGCTTTACCCCACTGGAATATAAGCTGTTGAGCATAAGGACCTTCACCGTCTTGCTTTTTCATCCCCAATGTCCTGAATAGTGCTGGGCATCTAACAGGCACCCAGTGATTGCTTGTGAAATGAAGGAACACAGGGGAAGACAGAGACGGACCACTTGCTGGAACGGGATGTGAAGTTAAGGAAAAGCAAGGAGACCCTCTGAAGGCTAGTTTATAGTTTACATCTGTAAATCCTTAAGACACTTAACAGGATGGAGAACACCTTTTTCTCTCTCCGCTCCTGAGTGGCATCTCATTGATGGCAAGCGGCTGGAGGACACGGTGCCATGTGGAACTACCCCCTGCCCAGGTTTACAGGAAAAGGAGTATCTGATACAGGTACTGAAGTTTAATAACCTTCATCCTGCAGTCTTAGGACAGATGAGTTTTAGAAAGGGGTCCTTAAAACAGTATTATCATGGCCAGGGAGGCTTAAAACTTAAGCCTCAGGGGGAAAAAAATGAAATTGAGATGTTTTAGGAGGCGCTTTCACTGTGGGAGAGGCTCTAATTACAACCCCTGCATTGAAAAACATCCCTAGGGAAGCAAAAAACTATACTAGAAGCTACTAGAAGCTATGGGGAAAGAAATAACAGCTGATTCTTCACTTTTTTTTGAGATAGAAATTTTAAAAAAATCTAAGACTTATGATTTTTTTCTTTTTATTGCTTTTTTGGTTTTGTTCTTTTTAGGATTTTTTTTTTTTTTTGCCATTTGAATATGTTCTAATGTCCATTATTATCTGCCACAGACAGCGTGTAAGATGACTTGCTAAGGTTCCCCTTCTCCAGCATTATCTAAAGAATTTTATCATCACCTTGTGCGAGGCATTGAATACATTATTTCCAAACAACCTGACCCTGTTGAAACTATTCAGCTCTAAGAGGTAAAGGAAATCACTGGGCTTCTGAGGAGCAGAAACACTGTACGCCCTGACCATCAAGATAGGTGCAAGGGAGTGGGAGAGGTAAACCATACCCAAGTGACTTTGAATTCAAGTTCAAAGTCTCCCTGTGGCTGCAAACAGACTGACTGGAGGTCAGATGCACTCTTTGGTGCACGCGGTCTTTTAAAAGGCACTGTGACAGGCAGGTTGTTTAGGCTTAGTCACAGTATATACGACTTTGTACCCACCATCTAAAAATGGGTACATTTATCACATCTATGCTACTGAGATCTGGCTTCCTAGCTTGCCTTCTCAATACACCATCATTCCACTGTGCCCCAGCAGCTCTGTGGTCACACCTGATGGCCACCTCTAATATAGGTGCTATAGCATTCAAGAACAAACTGGGATCCAGTGGTTCAAGAGGTATTTCTTTTCGTTTCCTTTTTTTTTTTTTTTTTTTTTGGCTGCCGCATGCAGCGACTCAATGTAGGATCTCAGTTCCCAGACGGGGGATTGAATCTAGACCACAGGGGTGAGAAGTACCAAATCCTAACCACTGCACCACCTGGGAACTTCTGTTATTTTCTACCTCGGACAACTTAGATATACTACTCTTACAAAAATGGTTTCAAAAGCGTTTTTTTTTTTTTTGAGGGGGGAGGGCATGTTTGCCATGATCAAACTTAATCGGAAAGTCTCAAAACACATCTGAGAGATACATACCTTTGATTTCAAAACTCTAGGAGAAACGAAGCAGTCTTTCTGAGCTTTCCTCTTAGTGAAGAAAGCCAGCACGCTGGTCAGGAGCGATACACACACATAAACCATCAAGAATTAACGCAGGGCCCCTCTCCACCCCAAACCTAATCCTTCCCAATCAGAATACACGGGAGAGCAGAAGGAAAAGGGAGGGAAAGAAAGAAGCTGCTAAAGGTCAGCGCGTGCTCCTACAGCTTCTCCTTTTCCAATGTAGGCTTTGCATTTCGCCGAAGTGACATCACTGGGGCAAAACCAGTCAAGAGTCAGCAAGCCTGGCTTCTGTCTCGGTGCTTTCAAAGTCTGTAATGATCCACCTCAAAGAAACCTCAGTAGGCATGCAAGGACATGGGCTCGCGGGTGTGTACATCAGCAATGACTGCAGTGGAAAACTGCAGGAACTGTCATTAGCGGACAGACTGGAAAACTGTGTGCAGGTGTTAAGAATTAAATGTATTGATATGGAGGAAAGTTCACATGTTAAGAAAGAACGCCAATTTTTGTTTGCAAATATTATCTCCTGTGTATACAAACAGGGTCTGGTAGGAGGTACCAGAATGGGGGTAAGCCAGACACGGAGGTGACAACTTGTACCAGACACATTTCCCTACAATATACTGGCTTTTTGTTTTTACAGTAAACACACATTGCTTTTGAAATTTTAAGACCATATATTGCTTTTGAAATTTAAACTTGGGCCAAAAAATTCAGAAAAGCTATTATCCAAGGAAAATTTTATTCTACTGAACCAAGGTGCCAGGGAAGAAGTTTTTCCTTCTGTGGCGTCCCCCTCCTTCATTCCTTTTCAAATATTTCTCAGCACCTACTAAGTGCCAGGCAGACATGAAGCACCTCCATCAGGACTAGGTGCAAACACAGTACCAGTTACGGGAACAAACCATCCGTGCGCAGGCACACTCGTGTTAGGAAATTACCTCATGAGGAAAGGGACTGTAATCTTTCTGGGCTCATGTGTTCCAAAGCAGAAGGAGACACTTTGGAAACAAAAATAACACCCTAACAGAATAAACCAAGATAAGAAACTATTACCCAAAGGGGAATAAAATACAGCAACTAGAGGCCTCTGACACTTCAAGGGCATAGCTCACCTGCATCTAATCTGACACAAAAGACACGCTAAGAGGGGAGTTCCCGCCGCAAAGTGGGTTAAAAATCAGATTGTAGCAGCTCGGGTTGCTGTGGAAGTTAAGGTTCTAGCCCCAGCCCCTGGCAGGTGCAGTCAGTTAAAGGAGTCAGCGTCGCTGTGGCAGCTGTAGGTGGGATTCAGTCCCTGGCCCGGGGATTTCCTTATGCTGCAAGTGCTGCCATAAAATTAAAGACACCCTAAGAGAAAAGATTTAAGTTTCAAAAGTGGTTAAATACCAAGGCAGGGGTGGGGGGTCAGATAACAAGTGGTTCTGGGAGTCGCTGGCATCCAAGAACTTTTCAAAGCACCCTATCAGGTCCTAAAATACCATCCTATCCTGGAACACCTGAACAAAACTAGCCCGGAAAATGATCACTTTCTGTCCAGCACATGCTGCAAAGGCCATTTCTTTAGGAAAAAAAAAAAAAAAAGGTTAAAAGGGGCCTCTGAGGAGGGAGAAGCACAACCTGGTACAAACCCCAAACAAAGAAATCCGGGAAGGTCAGGCCCACGGGGGACAGCAAACTCGAGATGCCTGGAGAGGATTACGTAGCTTCCCAAAAAGCAGTGTCAAGGTGATGGCGGGGTTTCCTATAACCTCAGAGAGGCAGGTGAGACCAAGCCACCGCATTCAAGCTGTAGAATAAGCGTTTTCAGCCTTTATCCAATCCTTCCCCAAAGTGCTGTCGGGGGAAATCTGAACCGTCCTGCCACAGAGCTCGGAGAAAAGCAGAGGGAAGACCGTTCCAAACACGTTCCCAAAGGGAGGGAGGAGGATTTTGGAAAGAGGCCTGCATCGAGGGTGTAAGTGGGGTGCGGACGTGGTTGAGAATGGGTGGAGGGGGGCAACGAGGACTGAGGGGGAGGTGGGAGGCGGCAGGAGAAGGGGTTGCGAGGACCGAGGGGCAGAAAACAGAGCGACAAGAGAGACGAGGGGACTTGGGGAGAGAGGGAAAGGAGGGCAGGGCAGCCGGGCTGCGGGGACCCGGGACGAGAAGGGCCCAGGAAGTCAGGGAGGGAGGGGAGCCGGCGGGGTCGAGAGAGGCGAGCACAGAAAACAAGGTACGCTGGCAAGGAAGAGGAGCCGGACGCGAAGGTGGGGAGGCACAAAGTTAGGAAGGGAGGCTGCGGGGAAGCGCGACTTTCCAGCCCAGCGCCCAGGAAGCGACCGACGCTCAAGTGAGGAGCGCGTCAGGGTCCCTGCACGGAGGCGGCCCGTGGTCCCGAGAGCTCGGCGGGCGCCGGGGAGGCAAAAGAGTTTCCCGGGAGCCGTGGGGGAAGCGGTAGCAGTCCACCGTGTAGCCTCTATCCCCGAAGGCCGCAGCTCCGAACTTACCAGGCTCCAGCTGAGAGGACCCGCAGCGGCGCCGGCGGCAGCAGCAGAAGGAGGCGCGGCCGAGACCTCGGGCCACCGCCCCCGCCCCCGCGCTCGCAGCCGGCACCGCCTATTGGCTGCCGCGCCATGGGACCGCGTCCGCGTCAGCCAATCAGCGCCGAGCAGCGCCTTTTGGAAACTTTTTTTTCCCAGGGCCCGGCCGCGGTGCGGCCACGCGGCGGCCCAGGGCGGGCTGGCAGGAGGGGGCATGGGAGGCTTTGGCTGCTGAGAAGGGTTCTGGCCGGCCTTGAACAGTGCAGGCTGCTTCCCGGAAACCGGGGAAACGGTCTCGGACTTGCGGGCCACGCGCTTCAAGAAAGTATCAATGCTCTTCCCATAAAACCGATTGCATTTTCCTGGTCTTGCATTTTGTCTTTTAGACAGAACAAAGATCCAGGTCCGCTTAGGCTAAGCAATGCCCCATGTCCTTCCCACTCCTTTACACCCAATATAAACTTTTCTTCGACTTCATTATCTTCATCAGAGGCAGCAAAACTTAAGCGGTGTTTATTTCTGAGCCTAGGTTCGAATTCTAGTTCAGCCCCTTAGTATCTGTGTGATCTTGGGCAACTTACTCAAACTCTGTGACTTACTTTCCTGGAGTTCGTGATAGGATTGTACCTCATAGGATTATACGGAGAGGAAACGAATAAATCTTGCATTTGTCAAACATTTAGGCCGGTGCCTAAGCACATAGTTAAATACAGTCTACGTAGTGATCATGATTTTTTTTTAATTAGTTATGTGTGTCAGGCACAATACTGCTTGACATGGATATTCTCATTTAATTCTCATAGCAATCCTAATTGTTCACCAACAAATATTTGTTGAGAAGTCACATTTACACCACAATAAATGTCAAAGGAGACACTTGTCCTCAAAGGGCTTATACTATTAAAAAAGATAGACACTGAAATTGACATAACATTGTATATCAACTATAATTTTAAAAAGACACCAAACCAGAAATCAGAAAAAGTGCACCAATTTCAGACGCTAATAAGTGCTATAAATAAACCAGTCATGATAGAATGGGGCTGGGCAGTAATCAATCAAACAGAAGGGGAAGGAAGGCCACTCTAGCAGGTAACAATGGAGCTGAGACCCAGGTGATGAGAACCACAAGAAAGCCCTTTTATCATCCTCATTTTAAAGAGAAAACAAAGGTGCAGGAAATTAAATGCCTTGCCCAAGTTCTCACAATTAATAAACAACAAATCAGGCTTCCAAGCTGGGCCTCCTTGACTCCTACACCAGGGTTCTTCAGCACCATGCTAGAAGCAAGCTACTTTGAGGCTTCCAGCCACACTCATAGAATCACTCCTGTGTCTTGTGCCATGGTTAAGAATGACCTTTCTCTGATTCTACTTTTTTTTGACTTCTTGCTAGTTCCTGAAAGAAGCTCAGAGACACAAAAGGGAACAACCATCTACATGAGCAGGGTTAAGGAAAGTAGCAAAATATCTCTTTTTTTTAAGTTTTTACAGCTACACCTGAAGCATACAGAAGTTCCTGGGATAGGGGTCAAATCAGAGCTGCAGCGGTATGCCTACAACCACAGCCACAGCAACACTGGATACAAGCCACATCTGAAACCCATGCCACAGCCTGTGGCAATACCAGATCCTTAACCCACTGAGCCAGGCCAGGGATCGAACCCACATCTGCATGGACACTATGTCAGGTTCTTAACCGGCTGAGCCATAACGGGAACTCCTCAACATATCTTTTGAAAGGAAACTTCCATCCTGGTCCTAAGTGCTTAATAAATCATTTGCACTCTCTTGACACTTTTGCTCTGGTGCTTTCCAGATTTTTTTACTTGAACTTCATCATTCTGTGAGGTTCCTGTTCAGGGATAATCACCTCAGTTAATAAATAAAATGAAGCATAAACTGAGGAGCTACCAGTACATTCTAAATGGCATTAAGTCATTTAAACTAGTTTATTTCAGGAGTTCCCTTTGTGGCTCAGTGGTTAATGAATCCGACTAAGAACCATGAGGTTGCGGGTTCGATCCCTGGCCTTGCTCAGTGGGTTAAGGATCCGGCGTTGCTGTGAGCTGTGGTGAAGGTTGCAGACACGGCTCGGATCCCGCTTTGCTGTGGCTGTGGTGAAGGCCGGCAGCTACAGCTCCTGTTAGACCCCTAGCCTGGGAACCTCCATATGCCGTGGGTACGGCTCTACATAAAAGGCAAAAAGACAAAAAACAAAAACAACTAGTTGATTTCAATCTCTTTCATTTGCCATTAAAAAAAAGGGAAGGAGGTGGAATTTCCCTTGTGATGCACTGAGTTAAGGATCTGGCGGGTTAATGATCCCCTGTTGCTGCAGCTATGGCTCAGATCACAACTGCAGCTCAGGTTCAATCCCTGGCCCTAGAATTTCCACATGCTGTGGGTGCAGCCAAATAAAGTGGGGTGGGGGCAGGAGGAGAAGACATTGAAATGATTATCATTAAACTTTAGGAATAGGAGTTTAGGTAAATGGGTTTGTCATTAGGCCAAAAAAAAAAAAAAAGAAAAGAAAAGAAACAGGAATTTTGGTGTACTTTAAAACTTGTTCCTCTCTTTATACAATTTTGTTTTCCTTGTAGATTTGGGGTAAGAATAAGCAGAAATCCATGTTTCTCTAGCTTAAATCGCTCCATCATAATTTATCATTTAAAAACACTAAGCATGACGTAGGCAGAAGAGAATTTACTGGTGAAGAAACTTTGTTAGCGGCAGGTATGTTAACTTAGGAGCAGAATTGAAAGTAAAGTGGCCACTTAAATTGAACGAAAGTAAACTTTCATCCTGATTTCATAAACATAAAGATTATAATTTGGGCAAGGAAAAAAAACCTGAAAGTTACTTTTTTTTTCCCTCTTCTTTTTAGGGCCACACCCGCGGATACGGAAGTTACCAGGCCACAGCTGCCAGCCAAGCCAGAGCCACAGCCAAGCCAGATCCAAACCACATCTGCAACCTACACTGCAGCTCACGGCAACGCTGGATCCTTGCCGGATTCTTAACCCACTGAGCGAGGCCAGGGATCTAACCCACATCCTCATGGATACTTGTTGGGTTCTTAACCTGCTGAGCCACAATGGGAAAGAGTTTGCCCAACAAAGAAATAGGAATAAGATTAATAAAGGCTATACTCAAGAAAATGTATCTTAGTAAAATGTTAAAACACCCTTTCACGAGTATGAAATTGTGGTTTGATTTATCATTGTCTGCTTGCAAAAGCTGGTATACTCTGATTAAGCTAGTTTTCTACAGAAAAAAATTAAAATGTGTATCTTTAAAAAACTATTTGTAATTCAGAGTTTCCATTAGCCTTCCATATAGTATGCCTGATTTGTTTTTATTTAATGCATTTACCTATTGACATCAGGCATATCTCTGGGCTTGAATGAATACCAAACAATGACAAACAAAATGTGTCTGCTCTTTATTTTATGGCCTAAACCTTTTTTTGCCTTTTTTTAGGGCTGCACCAGTGGCATATGGAAGTTCTCAGGCTAGGGGCTGAATCAGAGCTACAGGTGCTGGCCTGCACCACAGCCACAACAACACCAGGTCTGAGCCGCCTCCGTGACCTACACCAGAGCTCACCGCCACGCTGGATCCTTAACCCAATGACCAAGGCCAGGAATCAAACGCACAACCTCATGGTTCCTAGTCAGATTCGTTTACACTGCGCCACGACAGGAACTCCAAAACCTTTTATAAAGAGCAATAAAACATCCCCAATTACTGTTTCCTTTTTATATTTTTGGTTAATACTGTCTGTATTCAGAGGTACTCAGCTAGAATGAAAAGGAGAAAAGCACCTCTAAAGAAAGATGTGTATTTTTGGTAATTCGAAAAAAAAAAACAAAACACTAGAAACAGGGTTGTATTTCATCCGTTCTAATTCCCACTTGGAGAATACTACCCACATACAGACACAATGAAGACTTACTCAGCAGTAATAAATACCTAATCAGGCAGATGATGTGTGGACTTGTTACCTGCCTTCTGGAAAACAGAATACAAGCACAAGGGATTTTTTAGCTACATGTTTGACCTTGCCCTCCACAGTACCTGTCTTCAACGACGACTACAGGGGTGTATTAGCTTCCCCTGAAATCTCCCCCACTTAATGTGCATTGCTGATTGAAGTTGCCTCACGTTACAAACTGCAGGTTGAAAAGTTCTCTTTTGGCCGTTTTTACTTACTGATCCTTTGGCAAAGTTAACCTGTTTCTAAACAAACTTCATAAATTAAGTCAGCCACTGCATCCTAAACTATGTCTAGATTTAATTATGTGCTTTTTCTCCTATTTTACAACAGAAAATAGTGAGCAGCTGGCAGTTTGAGATGTGTCCACTTGTGCCTACTTAAAATAATTTTTTTTAATTTCAAGTAAAAATGACTGTGAAGCAAAGAAACAACACAAAAGAAAGAAAAAAAAGCAAAACAAAACCCCCAAACAAACAAACATGGCATACCTGGCCACCAAAACCACAAGCTGTTACTGCCTTCACAAAGCTTTTGCAGCTAAAAAGTCTCCTTTTTTGCCCGCCCAATAGGTCACTGGAAAAGTTGTACTTATTTGTACTGAGCTTTAGATCAGGGCTTCAAAAAAGAACATTTTTTTTACTGAAGTCACGAGGACCTCTTAATTGGTGACAAAATCCAGCCTAGTCTTGGCACACACTTTATCTCTGCCAGCTGGATCGCAGTTTTGCGAGGAGCCCTGCCGGCCCAAAGGACTTCGCTGGCCGCCCAGCCGGAAAGTTATTTTTTTCTCCGCTCGCCACTAGGCTGCACTAGATGAAGGATGCTGGGGCAAATATGCGTCATTTCATTAAAAAATAATAATAAAGTGGAAACATCACGTGACAAGAGCGGGTAAGAGACAACAAAAACCAAAACGATCGAGTTTTTCATTGAAATCCCTTTTAAATCGCCTTCTCTCAAAGACCGAAGGAGCTGAACGGTATCAAATCCCGGTTGGCAGGTTTTTTTCCCCAGTACCACCTTACAAGCTCCCCATTTTTCCGCCTTCAGGTTCCTTTCCACTCCACACGATAAGCCAGGGGCAAGGCCTCCTTAAGCTGAGGGTTTTTGCCAAAAAAGCCCGGGTCGCCCCCTGGGAAGGTCCCTATTTAGGGGTTTATCGGGAGGGGACTGAGCCTGACGAGGCTGCAGGGCCGCGAGGCCCCGCCCCCCCCGGGGTTCCCAGCACGCCCCGCGCGGGGAGGACGCGGCGGTGGAGGAGGGGCGGAGGAAGGGGCGGAGCCAGGGGTGAGAAGGGCGTCGGTTTTGCGACAGGGGCGGTGCGGTGCGGAAGCGGAAGTGGAGGGTGCGCTTGGCGGCGGCGGCGGGAGCTGCGGAGTCGGGAATCAAAACAAAGGGCCTGGGGGGGGCGGGGGGGAAGGCGGCGGGGCCGGAATGTGAGCGGAGGTGGAGCCGGCGGCTGAGGTGAGTTTGCTGGCAGCGCTGGGAGCTGGTTCCCGACGCGCCCATTGCTCTGGGGCCACCAGGCTGGAGAGGGGGAGAGTGTCCCCTCCTTCTCCTGCCTCTTGCGGGCGGGGGTGGGGGAAATTAGCTAGTCCCGAGGGAAAAGACTGGTACCCACCGTTCAGGCCCCCGCTAAAGGTTAGGTTGTCTCCCATTCAGGTTAGTTTACGACTGTCATTGCAGCGCCACTGCTGCCCTTTGAGGGTGTTTGGCTCCCTGCCCACACTTGTTTCTCTGCTCCCTACGGGGCCATCCAGGTGTGGAGAGCAAGCTTTCTAGAGGAGTGTGTACAGTTGGAAGTTTAAGAGAGGAGGAAAAGAGCTGGGGTTTCTGCAACCCGCTCTAGCGTTTTGCATTCTCCTCGATCTGTGAGCACTACCTAGGGTGTAGCCTCTGGCTAGACCGAGAGTATTGAGTTGCCTTTTGGCCTGAGCCACTCCCACTAATTGTATTGCGACACAGCGGTACACCTTTTAGAGTTTCTTGTCACTTTTCTGGTATTACCTAGAGCTTTCCAGTTACATCTTTTGGAATTTCCAGCATCTCTGAACAGAAGTACTGTTTTGCATACAAAGAAATTGAAACCTAAAGGATCTTCGTAGACATTTATTGAACTCTTCATTCAACAATAATTGATACATGCCAGACGCTGTGCTAAGTGCAGAGAATACAGAAATGAATAAGAAAGCATGGTCAGGACTGTCATGGAGCTTATATTTAAAATATTTTAATATTTTGGAGTTCCCATCGTGGTGCAGCGGAAACGAATCCGACTAGGAACCCTGAGGTTGCAGGTTCGATCCCTGGCCTCGCTCAATAATCCGGCGTTGCAGTGAGCTGTGGTGTAGGTCACAGACACGGCTCTGATCTGGCATTGCTGTGGCTGTGGCGCAGGCCGGCAGCTGTAGCTCTGATTCAGGCTAGCCTGGGAACCTCCATATGCCACGGGTGCGGCCCTAAAAAGCAAAAAAAAAAAAAA
The DNA here is from genome assembly GCA_004024745.2 of Catagonus wagneri. Taxonomy (NCBI): domain Eukaryota; kingdom Metazoa; phylum Chordata; class Mammalia; order Artiodactyla; family Tayassuidae; genus Catagonus; species Catagonus wagneri. The sequence continues at coordinate 3,750,847 of PVHT020000063.1, forward strand.
ATTTAGAAGAGCTATGAAAGACAACAATAAAAAAAAAACAGGAATAGGATGGGATGGTATGTGGTGTTGACTAGATCAGGTGTTGAGAGAAGGTGACTGCTAGGGTTTCTACCTTGACTGTCTCATTTAACACAAACAACCACCCTCTGAAGGTGCAACTGTTATTATCAGGCCCATTTTACAGATGGGATTTGCGGTTCAGAGATGTTGTGTATAGTCCAAAGCTGCACAGAGAAGAATCAGCAGAACTGGGGATTATTAGGAGGATGAAGACAGTCTGACGCATCAGTTTGTGCTCTCAGCGACGTTCTTTTTTTTTTTTTTTTTTGCCTTTTGTCATTTTATGGCCGCACCCGCGGCATGTGGAGGTTCCCAGGCTAGGGGTCTAATCGGAGCTGTGGCCACTGGCCTGCGCCGCAGCCACAGCAACGCGGGATCCGAACCGCGTCTGCAACCTACACCACAGCTCACGGCAACGCCGGATCCTTAACCCACTGAGCAAGGCCAGGGATCGAACCCGCAACCTCATGGTTCCTAGTCGGATTCGTTAACCACTGCGCCACGACGGGAACTCCTCAGCGACATTCTGAATTGCTCAAAGACTCTGAGAGATGATGGCAGAAGTATGACTTCCACTCACATGGAATAGAACTTGCTTTTGCTATCTAAATGAGCCGATGTAATTCCCAGGAATATTTGCGAAAAATTTCTGAGTGCAGGTGACTAACAAGCTAATACGTTTGCACTTTCTGTTGCTTGTGGGTGATACTGAAGGTACCTTGAGTTGTGGAAAGAGGTGGTTCTGTCCCATTTCTACTTGTGTGATCGTGGGCAAGTGACAAAACTTCATAAAACTTGTTTCCAGCTCTGTAAAAATGGCTAGTTTTTCCTTTTGTCTTTCTCACAGATTTGCTGTGGGGTAAAAAAGAGGCCATAAATGAATCTCATTGTCTAGTTGTTTTCATCATTGTATCCCTTGCCAAGCACAGGCCTGCTACATAGTAGATACTAAGTAAATATTCATTGAATGAGGAGATAAATAATGTTAAATACAAATTCTTTGTAAACTCTGTTTTACTTGCCATGTTTCCTCACTTCCAGAATTGGCCTTGTAGAGGCTTGAAGTTGAGTATATCATGAACACCACAAATTCTTATGATCTGGAGAGGAGATTCTTAGGGGATATGATGTCTGTCTATATATTTTTTTAATGTCTGTATTTAAGAGTAAAACAATTACCATAATTTACTATCCCTGTGACATTTAACTCCGTCTTTATCTCCAGGTAAGCTCCAGTTTTTGTAGGTAAATAGCTGCTTCTCTCATTCGACAAATATTTACTTAGTATACACTATGTAGGAGGCTCTGTGTTTGGCACAAGCGATACAGTCGTGAAGACAAACAGATGGTGGGGCGCTTTATCTGATTTTTTTTCCCACAGTAATGCTGTGAGATGGACAGGGGAGAAATTAGGCACACGTTACGGGGGTAAGAACCTGAAGCCTAATGAAGGTTTGTAGCTTCCACATAAGGGCCGAATAGTAAATGTTTTTGATTCTGTGGGCCGTGTAGTCTCTGTTGCAAATAATCAACTCTGCAGTTGTAGTGCAAAAACAGCCTTAGACAGAACTTAAATAATCATGGCTGTGTCTCAAATAAAACCCGTCATAGACCTTGAGATCTGAATTTCATGTAACTTTGCCACCAAATATTATTTTTCTTTTTCCCAAGAATTAAAAGATGTAAAATACATTCTTAGTTCACAGGTCATTTAAATACAAGCAGTGGGCTGGTTTAGGCTGGCAGGCTTGGTTTGCCTACCCCTGCTTTCTGGGATCCGTTCCCTGTGTCTTAGATATAGTGCGTATATAGTCATCTCTCCCCTCACGTTACTGTGTAGACGTTAACATCTTATTAGGGAGGTGGCCAAAAGCATCTCTTTTCTATATGCTCAGAAACTTCCAAAAGATAAATTAATAACCTTAAAATGGCCATTTTCGGTAATCATAAGGTGGTGGTTGGGATATGATGGCCAGGGCTTGGAAGTGAGGTTCACTTGTCCTTACTGTTGGCAGGCTGCCTGCATGCCCAGTGGCTACTATTGATTTAATCTGCTCTTATTGTACCGTTTAAGACTCGTGAGAGTGCTGTTGCTCTCGAATAGATGCAGCACATCTGGGACTTGAGATTTCTGTTAGATTTTTGGTCGGCTCTCAGATCGCACTTTTATAATAGGTAAACTAAGAAGTTGGTTCGATTTGTTCTGTAGCAGAATCAAATTCAGAGTCCACAAAGATTACTTAATTCGGACCTTCTCCTATCAAAGACACAGTGGGGTAGGTGGCTCTGAAATCAATTTCACAGTCTTACATAATTGGGAATGAGGACATGGGGTTGTTTTTTTACTAAAATTATGTGCTCTCACCTGTTAAATTTTTGACTCTCACAAGTAGAGCCTTTCGGGAGAGATATTTGAGAAGAATTGAGACATACTTATAGAAAAAGTCTACTTAGGGCTGGAGGGGGTTGAAGGGGAGAGAGTTCGCTCAGGGATACGCAGGTGTCCAAGATTTGGATATTTCTCTCAAGCATGGCTGAAAAGAAACAGGGCTCATCCAGGGTTATTTGCCTTTTTTTTTTCTTTTTTCATTTTTTGGCTGCCCCATGGCATATGGAGTGCCCCAGCTAGGGATCAGATCTATGCTGCAGCTACGGCAACGCCTTAACTCACTGTGCTGGGCAGGCTGGGGATCAAGCCTGTGTCCCAGCACTGCAGAGATGCCGCCAATCCCATTGTGCCACGGTGGGAACTCCCAGGGTTCATTTTTATTTGAAGAATTACGAAAAATAAAGAATGGCAGCTTATACTTTTTTTTTTAAATCAGATTGATGTAGTTAGAATTCACGCATAATCAAGCAAATTTACCAATTTTAGTAAGCTGTAATATGCTTGATAGCCATTCTACTTTTGTTCCTTAAGATCTGACTTGTTGCGACCCATTGCACCATACATATAGTTGTAGTCTCACATTTCAGTAGTAAAATTTGTACTTATGCAAATAAATAACGCTGAAATCTCATTCTTAACAGGGTGGAAGAATGAAAGAAAAGAAAGATGAAAGAATGTTGAACTACTTTGTATGGCTGTATGATGGAAAGGAACGGAACTGAGAACTCCTGCAGCAGAACACTTGGATGGCTTCAACAAGATAATGACGCTAAGCCATGGCTTTGGAAATTCTCTAATTGCTTTTCTCGTCCTGAGCAAACATTGCCACTTAGTCCCCAAACGGTAACTATGTGTAAAGCTAAGGACATAGCGTATTCCTTATGCTAAAGATGAGAGCTCCATTGGGTCTGGGGTCTGTGCTAAGATTTCCCTTGCATCCTGCTTATATTACTCCTTGTAACACATTATTATAATTCCTGACTCAGTGAGGGCATGATTTTTTCACTTCTATGCTTCCACACTAAGTAACTGTAGATGCTTTGAATACGCGATGTTAGAGTTTGGGGAAGATTCGTTTCTCATTCAAGTCATAGATTCCAAAGACAAAATCCACGTTGTAGAGTAAAATGGGAGGAAAGTACAAAATAGATTTTATTTTACTGTAGCCTTCTGAGTTTTGTATCTTAAAATCAAAGAGTGATAGGATCTTATGGATGGTCTTACTCTGTTCAAGATTTCTCTTGAATATTTAAATATGTCTAGAATTCCTTCCTTTATTTTTTATAATGATTTTGATTTTTTTCTGATTTCATTTCCTGCATCATGTTATCACCTTTCTTTCTTATTTTCATTTTTTGCTCTTGTAATGGGGATTAAAATGAGGCTTAGCTTTGAATTTATAAACAGGTGTTGATAATGACTTTTTAAAAAAATCAGTTTTATTGCCTGTCTTTTCCCGGTGTTCATTATGTAGTTTTGTTGCACAGCACCAGTCATCGGGGGTAGTTTCAAGGGATTTTACTTTAGGCTCAGTTTGCACAGAGGGTGTCATCTGAAGCAGGGCTTCCTGGAGTGGCAGATGTGGCCCTCATGGAGTCACACGATACAGAATTGGGCCATCGGCGTCACAGATCCAGAATCTCCAGTTTGTCAGTGGCACCCAGAACTGAGTACATTCAGGGAGACCAATTCACAGTAAGCCTCCCTGCCCATAAGAGCTAGATCTGTATAAATCAGAAGAGGGTAGAACACGCTGCTTGTTTGCGGACAGACCAGTGACGTTACCTCCCTTTTAGGAAAAGTCTAACTGAAAAATCCAGATTTGTCCCAAATGAGTCTACCCTCCCAGGTGAGTGTAGAGTCGTGGCAAAAGGGGCGAAGTCATAGCAGGCAGATGGCCCTTCTGTGCTGTGAGCGGTGAGCAGGTGAGCATGTCTCAGTCACCGGGACCATCCTCTTCATCGTAGTAGTGCCTGCGCTCAGCCGGCAAGGGCTGTTGATTACTTAGATCCCCTTTCAGTGGCTCCGTACTCTGCTGAGTGCTTGGTGCGCATTGTCCCACGTTGTCCTTCTAACTGTAGGAGGTGCATCCTCTCATTCCCAGTTGAAGGACAACAAAACCGAAGCATAGAGAGGTTAAAGTCATTTACCCAAGAGCATGAAGCTGTTGAGTATCATATTCCAGCCCAGGTCTCTGACACCAGTGCCATCCTACAGCCTTCGTAAACATACGGCCTCATGTGTCTGTGTTGGAGGTGTATGACAAACTAGGTCTCTTGTGTCTTTTTCCCAAACAGTTTTCTAATTACTCTCTTTTTTTACCCATTGGCTACAAAATTATTGTTGGCCTCATGGCTTTAAGTCATGATATCCCAGGTTTTGCTAAATGTCATCAGCAACACTTTTAAAACCTATTCATGAATGGGCCACTGGGCGGATGGCTAATCTCATCCATAGGGTTTGAAATTTTCTCCCCTGGAGAACCTTACTGAAGTCAACCATGGCTGACTGCAAGAACTCTTGTTTTCCTCAGAGCGCTTTGCCTGTAGGCCATCTTTAGGGAATGCTGTTGCGACTTTGTTGTTTTTATGCCACCTGTTTTTGTCTTCAGAAGACCCGGAGAGGCAAGGGGAAGTTAGCAAAGGGAAGCCACTGAGGCATAGATGGTTAATCAGGCTTGCTGAGAATGTAAATAGACCCCCTTCCCCAGTCTCTTTAAAATTCAGAAAGGACACCGTCTGAATTTTAGTTGTGTTTCAGCGTTCACCTCCTGCAGACCTCTGAAGAATGCCCCTGGTTTTAGTGGTCATTCCATTGTGCGTGGGTGCCTCGAGTGATGTAAATAGGTTTGAGCTCTATTTCCATTTTAATGTGAGTAACCCCAGATCACTGGCTTCGCAACGTTAACTCGCGTTCTGGTTTTCTTTTCTCAGAAAGATTACATGGAGAACAAGAAAGTTGCTGTGGAATTAAAGGATGTACCATCTCCCCTTCATGCTGGCTCTAAACTTTTTCCAGCAGTCCCACTTCCAGATATCCATTCTCTTCAGCAACCTAAAATACAGCTTTCAACTGTCCCCAAAGTAAGCTGCTGTGCGCATTGCACTAATGACCCCTCCACTTCGCCAATGCGTTTCGGTGGTGGCAGTGGCGGAGGCACCGGTAGCTTGATTCCCCCAGGCGCACTGTTAGACTCGCAAAGCACCAGGACAATCACGTGTCAGGTAGGGTCAGGGTTTGCTTTCCAGTCCGCCTCTTCACTCCAGAATGCCTCAGCTAGGAACAATTTGGCCGGCGTTGCGAGTGACTTTCCCAGCATGTGTCTAGAAAGTAACCTTTCTTCCTGCAAACACCTGCCCTGTTGCGGAAAGCTCCATTTCCAATCATGTCACGGTAATGGGCACAAGCTCCAACAGTTTCCGGCTCTCCAGAGCTGCACATCCTCCGCTGGCTATTTCCCCTGTTCTGATTTCACAAGTGGGGCTCCCGGGCACTTGGAAGAGCACATTTCACAGTCGGAGCTAACGCCTCACTTATGCACCAACTCTTTGCACCTAAATGTGGTACCTCCGGTTTGTTTAAAGGGCTCACTTTACTGCGAAGACTGTCTAAACAAGGTTTGTATCTTTTTATTTGTTACGTTGGGTGCAGCGAGGTTTGAGGAATGACTTTTTTAAATCAAGTGGATGTATCTTGAAAGAAATCTTTATTGTGCCTGGGGTTGAAGATTCCTCGGAGGTGTGGCTTTCTCCCCATCCACGTAACTTCAGGTCCTGAAAGAAGCAGAGGGAGGGAGCATTCAAAAAAAGTGCCGAGTAATTATTTATTTAGTTTATGCTCTTAGAGTCTCCTGCAACAAACCCGTTCCCTGCATGTGAACCTGGCTCGGCAAAGCCTCGTGTCCTGTTTTGTCTTTAAAAGCTAGAGCACAGTTGCGATTTCTTAACAGTTAACACCCACCCGATACATGGACCCATTCATGTAACGTAGACTGCGTGTTGTCCCTTTGTAATGGGGGGGGGGGCTTGAAACTTTGGCTTCCCTTTTTTCCCCGAAAGGGAAACTTAATAAAACTTGACTTCCTTTTATGTTAAGTGTGTCCGAGCTCTGCATCGTAGCAGACACACACCCCGGAACATAAAGGTCTGCTCGAGTGAAGCTCCTCCCTGGTTATTTCAAGTCACTGCTGAAGTGAGTTCATGCATTGAGAGCTAGTAGTTCTGGGAAAGGTGATTTGAAAATAACATTTTATCAGAGGTTAGCAGGTGGAAAGGAGAAACACAGCATGTCTTTTCAGTTGTTGTATGTAACTCTAGGTTCTGAAATGATGTGTCTGAAACCTCCTCTTTTTAAAAAAATTTTAAAACAGCCGGCAAGAAATAGTGTAATTGATGCTGCTAAAGTCTGGCCAAATATACCACCTCCAAATACTCAAACTGCACCTGTTACTATTCCTCTGTGTAATGGCTGTGGAACCAAAGGAACAGGGAAGGAGACCACGTTGTTATTGGCGACCAGTCTAGGCAAAGCTGCTTCGAAATTTGGTAAATGACAGTATCGTATACAATATGCATATTTAAATAGTTTTCAGTACCTGATACTAACACTGCATCTAATCGCCTTTAAAAGATTCCTTGTGGTTCTGAGGCTACTGTGTATGTGAGTCTCCATTTCCATCTCTTGGTAAAAACCTTTTTATTCTTACAGACCTTGTAAGTCACTTGCCCTTTATGTTGGACTGAGGCTGTTTGAGATCAGAAGCCATATATATATATATATATATATATATATATATATATATATATATTTAAACAGGGAATATATTGGGAGCAATAAATGCTGGAAGGGACTTGGTGTCAATTTAGGTTCAAAATCTCTAGCTGGTTGTATCCTCCCTGAATGTACTTAGTATCTAGGAAGATTTAGCAATAGCTGTTGAAAATCAGTGTTTGAAAACCTAAGATCATTTACCCAAAAAGTAATTGATGTGCTATTTTATCTTTTAAAAACATTTTTTGTTGAAGCAGATGTTAATGCAGCGTTAAAAATCATTTAAAGAGTTCCTTAATAGCAGGTTAAGGACTGGGTGTTGTCACTGCTGTGGCTCGGGTCTCTGCTATGGCGAGGGTTTGATCCTCTAGCCTGAGAACTTCTGAATGCCATGGGTGCAGCCAAAAAAAAAAAAAAAGTCATTTAAAATCAAAGACAGTAATAACTTCACCCCTTGTCTTCTCTTCATTGTTCTTCCACACTGAGTCGGTAGACAGTGTGGGCAGAGCCTGAAGATCAAGTCCCATCCATTTATGAACAAGTTAGTGTCAAGAGGAGCTTACCTGGTCAGCATGAGAATGACTCGTTTTGTGATGAATTTATTGTGGGCTTAAAGTAATTTGACCTTTAGATTTGTTCTCTCCTAAAAAATAGGAATCGAAGCTTAGAGATACTTTGGTGACTTAGAGTTGTTTGTCTTATTAAGCCAGCCAGTGAAGTTGTGTCCTTAGACTTAACAGTCATTCAAAATCAGGTCCTACTGTACAGCACAGGGAACTACATGCAGTCTCTTGGGATAGAACATGATGGAAGGTAGTAGGAGAAAAAGAATGTGTATGTGTGTGACTGTGTCACTATGCTGTACAGCAGAAATTGGCACAATGCTGTAAATCAACTATACTTTAATAAAAAAACCAAAAAAACCCCATCAATAATTTTGTTTTCCTGCCAGTATGAATGATAGGCAGCTAACTATTATTTTTCTTTTAATAATGTCACCTCTTTTTTTTTTTTTTACCATGTGTAATTGAAAGTGTTAACATTTCTTAAGGGTCACCAGAAGTTGCACCGCTAGCTGGACAGGTGCTAGAAAACTTACCCCCCATTGGAGTTTTTTGGGATATTGAAAACTGCTCAGTCCCCTCTGGCCGCTCAGCTACTGCAGTTGTGCAGAGAATCCGTGAGAAGTTTTTTAAAGGCCACAGAGAAGCAGAATTCATTTGTGTGTGTGACATCAGTAAAGAAAACAAAGAAGTTATTCAAGAGCTGAATAATTGCCAGGTAAGCAAAAGAATTTTTATCTGTTTTGGTAGAAAAATAAGTGCATGTTAAATTTTGTATGTGCGTGTGTGTGCTTTTTAGGGCCATACCTGTGGCATATGGAAGTTCCCAGGCTCAGGGTCTGATGGGAACTATAGCTGCCAGCCTATGCCATAGCTACAGCAACACAGGATTCCAGCTGAGTCTGCGACCTGCACCACAGCTCACGGCAGCAATGGATCCTTAACCCACTGAACAAGGCCAGGGATCAAACCTGCATCCTCATGGATCCTAGTCAGGTTCGTTAACCTCTAAGCCATGAAGGGAACTCCTGTTAATTTTGTTTTTTAAGAATTTCAGTTTGGGAGTTCCCTTGTGGTATAGTGGGTTTAGGACCCAGCATTGTTGCTGTTGTGGCTTGGGTCGCTGCTGTGGTGCGGGTTCAGTCCCTGGCCCAGGAACTTTCACATGCTGTAGGTGCAGCCAAAAAAAATTTCTTTTTCCAATTCAAAGAGTATGCATTTCTGCTAAGTTTGTAAATATAAGGAAATTAGCAAAAGATCATTTCTTACATCATTTAATCATGTCTGATCTTTCAGTAAGGCTGGTCATAAGTGATTAGTGCTTTCCTAATATGGTTACATATATATCATTTCCTTCGACTTTCATAACTGCTCTGTGAGCAAGGCTCATAGGATTTATTATTTGAAACATACAAATGAAAGGGCCCAGCAGGTTAAGCACCTTTTTTAACATCATGGATGAGCTTGAATTTAGATCCAGATTATCTCCCAAGTCTGTTCTCTTCAGCTGGAACTAGAATCCAGTTCTTTTGACTCTTAAGATGGATAATTCCATTGATAGGCCTTATTGCTGCCTAAAATTATATATTTATATTCCTTATAAAAACCTGTAAGTCCTATTGTGTATTACATGTAGTTGAGGAACCTCTCAAGACAAACCTTTCCTTGCTTCGGAGACTTTAATGTGAGCTTGACAGTTTTAACAGGAATAAACACATTTTAGGTCCCTTGGGGGCCGATGCCTCTCCTGACGGTGAAAGCCATAGATGATGGGTAGCTAGACAAATGCCATCAAAGATGGCCCCAAGTCTTAACGTAGTCATACAGCGCATCTCTGCCAGCCCCACAAATTGTTGGCAAAAGGTGTTAGAGCTAATTTCATTCCTTAAAATTTCACTTTTCTTTATTTTCTGAAAGCGGGATGAAGTGCAAAAGCAGTAGAGATGACAGTAATAAAAGATCCAGGGGTAATAAAGGATCTAGTTAATTCATCTGGAGAGCTGAATTTGAAATTATAGAGATTTGGTTGTAATTTTTTTCCATTCCATAGTGGCAATAAGAAAAGAGTTCGCTCGAGGACTGTCTGTTAAGATGTGGGCAGAACATGTAGTGATTTTCTATCCTCGGCTCTTGCCTGTCTGTCCTTACTGTAAATGAATGCAGGTAACTGTTGCCCACATCAATGCTACTGCCAAGAACGCTGCTGACGATAAGCTCCGCCAAAGCCTCCGAAGGTTTGCGAATACTCACACTGCTCCTGCCACAGTGGTTCTGGTGTCAAGTAAGTGAAGAAACATCTGGTGGTTTCAGCTAAACTCAGTGTGTCTGAATTATCATAGAAGCCAACAGGTGTTCAAGTAAACTGTGCCCCCAGAGACGCTAAACCGCATAGGACATGTTTAAGCTTATCTTTGAAAACTGTTCAGAAAAAAAAAAAAATATGGGCCTGCATGGATTTCTGTATTTTTCTCCCTGGAACTTGAGTAAGGATTATTGTGTGGCCAAGTTTATTTAAAAAAATGTAATTAAAAAAAAAAAATCCTGGGCCCCGTATTGCTAATTTAAAAAATCTGAGATGAATAGTTTCCAAAGTTGAGGCTCCCCAGAATATTAACATTGGCTTCCTTTTACTCCTGGAAGTAACGTGTCTTGGGGTTGAATACAAGGATGTGGTAAAATTGTCTTCCCACTGTTAATTCTTCTGAGGTGAAATGTGTTCCTGTTCTGAAAAGGGGTGGCAGGGGAGCCCCTTTGAGTAAGTCCTACCCTTCCTTTCTTCTCAGCGGTGTCGATAGAGTTGACTCTCTCTGTCAAGTGTTTCTAATGTTTGGGGATGGGGGTGGGCTGTACCTTTTCTTTCAGCTGATGTCAATTTTGCATTGGAACTTAGTGACCTGAGACACAGGCATGGTTTCCACATAATTCTGGTCCATAAGAACCAGGCCTCCGAAGCACTGCTGCATCATGCTAACGAGCTGATCAGATTTGAAGAGTTCATTTCCGACCTGCCCCCGAGGTTACCACTAAAAATGCCCGTAAGTGGGTTTGTGTTCTTTCCGCTGTATTCTGACGTGAGGTTGTGGAGGTTCAAGACGGCCCTTAATAAGCTGCCTCCAAGGCCAGGGGATACTGTTGCTAATAGATGGCTGGCCAGGTTTTGAAATAGGCCTAAAAACATTCGATTCTTCTCTTACAAATACACAGAGAATTCATAGGTTTGAATTTTGCTTTTAGTTTTTCAAAATATCATAGAAAATTGGTTTTTAGATTTACGTTCCTGACAACCACTGGCCAGTGTCTCCAGGGTTAGCAGTGTCTTGTGTCAGGTGGATGGAGTTAATGGAATAAGATTTTTTTTCTTTTTTTGGCCCCTGGGAACTTCCACAAGCCACGAGTGCAGCCAAAATATATATGTATATATATAGAGAGTGATGATTTGCACGTACTCAGGTGGTTGGAGTCAAATAAGCAGAGTAATGGTGCAGGTGTGACATTTAATCCTTAAGCTGCACCAGGCCTATGAGCCTCTTCCCTGCAGTTGCAGTCCCAGCCGTGCAGGGCACGATTAGGAGTGGTGGTCGCCACACCTGTAGCCTGTTAAGCCACTTACTAGAAGAGCGTGCCCGTGTTTCCAGCAGGAGGAGCGTTTCCTTTTTGTTTTGGTTTTTTGTCTTTTTAGAGCCGCACTTGCGGCATATGGAGGTTCCCAGACCAGGGGTCTAATCAGAGCTTTTGCTGCCAGCCTACACCTCAGCCACAGCCACGCCAGATCTGAGCTGCGTCTGTGACCTACACCACAGCTCAAGGCATCGCCAGATCCTTAACCCACTGACTGAGCAAGGCTGGGGATCGAACCGCAAGCTCATGGTTCCTAGTCGGATTTGTTTCCGCTGCACCATGATGGGAACTCCAGGAGGAGCGTTTCTGATAGTCTTGATTTAGGATAAGAATATTTACTGCAACACTGAACTCGCGTTTAAGCCGTTTCGGGAATATATGTGTAACTCTTAAATAGTAATAACAGAGAGGCGTGGATGGTCTAAAAGAGTGGGCAGTCCCATTCAGGAAATGCAGTTTTGGGGTTTTTTTGGCCATACTTGCAGTGTGAGTCAGTTCTCAGGTCCAGCCCGCATCACACAGGGACCAGAGCTGCTGCAGTGACAATGCCAGATCCTTAACCTACTGTGCCACAAGAGAACTCCTGTGAAATGCAGTTTTTACATATTTTAACAACTTCAGAGTTACAAAAGCACTTTAGGAATGACCTCATGCAGTGTCCTCATTTTAGCAAGAAGGGAGTCAGCACCTAGAAAAAGTAAGCAAGCCCCAGGAGGTCACACAGCCCGACTGCACTGGCTCTGGGTCTCCAGATTCAGGCACTTGCACTGCTCATCCCACTGCATCCTTCTGCCCAGCAAGATCCGAGGCTGGCCCGGGATTCAGCACACGCTGAGGACGCTGCACAGTTGGGGATTCCAGAGAAGGAACACGCACACCCCTCTTCAGCCTTTGGAACTGCTCTCCTCATTCACTTTTGTGGTTATTCACTGTTTTTATTCTGGCTGTAGCTCCATTTCCTCCCTTCCACTTCTGTTTGGCTCTCACTTTTAACCTGGAGGGCCTCTAAGTCAAATGGAGTATTTTAGGTGAGAGAGTGTCCACTGTAGATAGAGATCCTGATTTCTTGTGATTTAAAAAAAAAATGGGGAGTTCCCATCAGAGCTCAGCCTAGCCTGGGAACCTCCATATTCCATGGGTGTGGCCCTAAAAAAAAACAACAACAAAAACAAAGCAACAACCAAAAAAAAAAAGGCAAAAGAGGGGAATAAAAAAAAAAGGGAAGCAGAAGACTTGATTATCCACAGCATTAAATCTTTTTTTTTTTTTTTGTCTTTTTAAGGCTGCACCCACAGCATATGGAAGTTCCCAGGCTAGGGGTGGAATCGGAGCTGCAGCTGCCAACCTACACCACATCCACAACTCAGAATCTGAGCCAAGTCTGCAGCCTACAGCACAGCTCATGGCAATGACAGATCCTTAACCCACTGAGTGAGGCCAGGGCTTGAACTCGTGTCCTCTTGGATACTAGTTGGGTTTGTTACCATTGAGCCACAGTGGGAACTCCAACAACATTAGTCTTGCCACTTATTTTTTCCCATTCACCAGCATGATAATTTTATTTATTTATTTGTTTGTTTGTTTGTTTGTTTAGCTTTTTAGGGCTGCACCCACGGCATATGGAGGTTCCCAGGCTAGGGGTCTAATCAAAGCTACAGCTGCCGGCCTACACCACAGCAGTGTGGGATCCGAGCCACATCTATGACCTACCCCACAGCTCACGACAATGCCAGATCCTTAACGCACTGAGCGAGGCCAGGGATCGAACTGTCATTGTCATGGATGCTATTTGGGGTCTTAACCTGCTGAGCCACAGTGGGAACTCCACTCCTTGTCCTTCTTAATTTGTAGTTGAATGTGTGCCCTTGAGTTAACCTGTTATAGCACTTTTTCTCTGTATCAACAGTGCCACACTCTGCTCTACGTTTATAACCTACCAGCAAATAAAGATGGCAAGAGCATCAGCAACAGACTGCGCCGCCTGTCTGATAACTGTGGTGGGAAAGTGCTGAATATCACAGGATGCAGTGCAATTCTCCGCTTCATAAACCGAGATAGCGCAGAACGGGCTCTGAAGCGAATGGAAAATGAGGATGTCTTCGGTAATAGGATCATTGTGTCATTTACTCCAAAAAGTGGAGAACTCTGTGAAACAAAGAGTTCAAGTGCAACTGCTGATAAAGCGAAGTCTCCCAAAAAACTCAAGAATCCAAAATTGTGCCTCATCAAAGATACGAATGAACCATCTTCCAGTGCCAAAGCTGCACCTGGAAAAGGGTCGCAGGCAAATTCTGGATCTGCTGCCAAAAATACCAATGTGAAAAGTTTACAGGTAATTGTGACACCTCTTGCTTTCTGAAGCTTATGGTGTCTGCTTTGTGAGCTTGCTTGGTTTTGGTGTGTCCTTTTTCTCCTTTTTTGAGGATACTCAGAGTCACACATTTTGTGTTTATTTGTTTGCCAGTGCTTGCAGCACGTGGAGGCTCCCAGGCGGGGACTGAACCCCTAACCGCAGCAGTGACAGTGCCGGATACTTAACCTGCTGTTCTACCAGGGAAATCCCAGAGTCACGTGTTTTCTGTGTGAGGTCTGATACATCTTGGGGACTTAACTGTTAAGCCCCTGTGTCTTGTGTCTTTTAAGGAGCTGTGCCGCATGGAGTCGAAGACTGGTGCTCGAAACAGTGAGCTCCAGCAAGGCCACCCGAGGCAGGTGGCCCCTCCTCACAGAAACTCAAGTGCTGCGGTGCCCACACCTAAAACCTCGGGGGCGGCAGAACCCATTTACAAGACCAGTCTGAAGTAGGTTCCAGTAACCTCCCTTCTAGCTATTTGTCTTTTTTTTTCCTTTTTCTAGGGCCGCACCCATGGCTTATGGAAGTTCCCAGGCTAGGGGTCTAATCAGAGCTACAGCTGCCAGCCTTCGCCACAGCTACAGCCACGCAGGATCCGAGCCACGTCTGCGACCTACACCACCGCTCACGGCAACGCCGGATCCTTAACCCGCTGAGCAAGGCCAGGGGTCGAACCTGCGTCCTCATGGTTCCTAGTCTGATTCCTTTCTGATGAGTCATGACGGGAACTCCCGCTACTTGTCTTAATGTGAAGGAAAAGGAATGACCTTTCCCTTCGATGTCTCCCTGCGTTAGAAAAGAGAACCTCAGTGCCCGAAGTGTTACCAGTTCTCCCGTAGAGAAAAAGGATAAAGAGGAGACTGTCTTCCAAGTGAGTTACCCATCCGCTTTCAGCAAGTTGATCACTTCAAGGCAAGTCGGTCCTCTGCTCACATCTCAGTCTTGGTCTCGGTAAGTGGGCTTTTTCTGGTTGTTGTTGTTTTGTTGGCAGGGAGGGGCTGGCACCACTCTTAGCCCACAGAAGTTCCTGGGCCAGGGATCAAAACCATGCCGCAGCAGTGACAACACCAGATCCTTAACACACTGAGCCATCAGGGAACTCCACACACACCTTTTGATTTTGGTCGGTAAATAGTTCTTGATCCGTGGAGTAGTTATGTGGAATAGAAGGGGTTATGTAATAATGGGTTTGTTTAACAAAATTCAGGCGATACAGAAGTGCGTAAATAAAAGAGAACTATTTCCTCCCTCCCCTGCCAGCCCCCTCTGCCTCCAATAACAGTAGCGAACATTGGAGGATATTGTTTCTCTCCATTGCTCTCTGCTCTGTGTGGGAATCTTGGTAAGCCGATGTCAGAGAGGGAAGCCTGTCCTGGAGCCCTTGGCCCATGATGGGACGCACATTACAGTGCCCTTACCATGTCCTCATCGCCTCATTGCACTGTGAGAAAGGCCCAAACTGACAGGCATTGGTTATCCTTATTCATAGAGTAGTAAGAGGGTTTGAGAAATGAGGGTCCTTGTTTAACCCCTGTAATGTTCTGAACAATGAAAAACTTATTTGAGCTTCCTGAATGCCCACTGAGTAATTCTGGAAGCTGGGAAGACAGAAGGAGCTGCAAGGCCAGGTTGCATCCTACAAGCCCCTTTTCGCATCATATTGGTTCTGCCGAGCTGGAGAAGACGCGCTATAGGAAGTGACTTTGGGGAGTTTCCTGGTGGTTCAGCAGGTTAAGGGCCTGGTGCCAGTGCTCTGGCTCGGGTCGTTGCTGTAGTGCATGTTTGATCCCTGGCCTGGGAACTTCCACATGCTGTGGATGCAGCCAAAAAAAAGGGTGACTTTGTACCTGTAAAATGACATCTACAAATTCATGTGTTTTTCATTTATGGAGAGGGACCCCATCATATGAGCAAGAGTAACTAGCTTTCTCAGACCTGGGGGAGTGGGGGGAGAAGGGTAAATGAAAGCGGGAAGTTGATTCCTCAAGCCTGTCTGTAATTCCTGCCTTTAGCTTTAATCCAGTAAAAGAGTATTTGGTATTAAGTAATTTATTTGTTGTTAATAAGAGGGTAAACAGAACTTTGGACAATTGAGTCTAAGTCATTTAAGATAAAAAGACATTTCAAAAGCAAAGTGTGTTGAGAACTGTTTTTGCATACCTCCAAACAAAATCCAGATGATAGAAGCTAAGAAAGTAGAATACCGTTTTTAAAAAATAATCTCCGTATGAATGTTTGAAGCAGGAGTACGTCTCTAAACCCTTTCCACAGAACATCCCCCCTTGCTTTCAACGTTGCAAATTCAAGCGTCGGTGCCGACTGCCCAGACCCATTTGCAAATGGGGCTGACATCCAGATAAGCAACATAGACTACAGATTATCCCGGAAGGAGCTGCAGCAGCTCATGCAGGAAGCATTTTCTAGGCACGGCAAGGTAACCTTTTCCCGGTCGTTCTCACCTTTGTTTTACCCCTTGCTGGCATTTCAAGTCAAGAGCACTTAATTCAGTGCCCATAACCACAGGCAGGATGTAAGCCTTACTCCTTCCTGTATTTCCTCTGGGCGGCTCGTGGTGGTGCTGTGTGCTCAGTGTTCAGCTCCAGAGAGCCGGAAGCCTGGCAGAGAAGCACTTGTCGTCGTGGGCAGGGCTTTAAGTGGCACTTTGGGAAATAAAACACTGATGAATTTTGATGCGCTCTGGCTGCTGAAATGTGGAAAAGGATTCTAAAATAACAATGTCGATTTTTGTTAATCTCTTACTATATCTGATTCAGTTTTTAGGTGCAGTTTTCTAAAAACGCACCTTTTACCGGTTCTTATAAAAGTGAGGCTCCCGGTTTTCACAGGGTCTGGAGAAGAACCAAAAGGCTCCCTGCATGTGTTGGCCCATGCGTCTGCCTGGGAGAGTTCTTACGTGTCTGAGCACACGGGCAGGCCAGGCTAGGGTCACCTCCCTGAAGGTCACCCAGCCTAGCTCAGTCCCGTTCGGGTTGGCGGAAACGGAGTTGGGTTCCCGCACGGCAGCGCTGAAGTCCGCACACCAGCTCCCTAATGCTTCATCCTCAGTTTTAAGATGACAGGGTTGTGGGTAGACGCAGCGTTCTCGTCTTGTTCTTGCCGTAGGTGAAGAGCGTTGAGCTCAGCCCCCACACGGATTATCAGCTCAAAGCCGTCGTTCAGATGGAAAACTTACAAGACGCAGTCAGTGCGGTGAATAGCCTCCACAGATACAAAATTGGCAGCAAGAAGATCCTGGTCTCACTCGCCACAGGAGCTGCTAATAAATCACTCTCTTTACTGAGGTAAAGAGCGAACAAAGCGGTTCATTTTAGGAACTAACGTTTTGGCCCAGGAGCAATTTCAGAAATAATAAAAAGAGGCCTTATCCCATTCCCAGCCCTCCTGTGACAGTCACATAGGCAGCAGTGCTTAGTCTCCATTGATAGAGATAAAAATAAGGTAGACGTGAGAAATAGTAAGTTAGAAATAAGCTAGTTAGAATAATTCATTCTCAAGTCATTCATCAAAGATGAAGTGCAGCCGACATTTGCCAGGCACTTAGGAGTAAAATAATACGCCACATATCCAGAATAGGTTCTAAAAATAGTAGACCTTCACAGTAAAAGTTTGTAAGCTTGGAAAGTCTGAAATATTACCTTCTAATCTTAGGAGAAGGTAGGTTTGTCTATAAGGGATAGATGGACAAAGCTCCAAGCTCTCAACTTGCAGGTGTGTCTTTAATGTCAAGTAGACACCCAGCCCCACAAGTCTACATTACGACTAGATTAATTTTAGGAAGCTGGTGATGACTTTTATTTGTAAGATGCTTTTGACACCCTTCGTGGTATAAGTTTAAGGCATGCAGCGTAGTCTGTACATCAGGAAATATGTTGTAGGTCAATTTTACTTGAAAATACAAGCAAACTCATAGAAAAAGAGGTCAGATTTGTGGTAACTGGAGCTAGGGGAGTGGGAAAGGAGTAACTGGACAAAGGTAATCAGAAGGTAGAAATTCCCAACTGAAAGACGGATAAGGAGTTCCCATCATGGCTCAGCGGAAACAAGTCTGAGTGGCATCCACAAGGATGCAGTTTCAATCCCTGGCCTCTCTCAGGGTTAAGGATCCAGCGTTGCCATGAGCTGGGGTGTAGGTCGCAGATGCGGCTCGGATCCTGTGTTGCTGTGGCTGTGGCGTAGGCCAGCAGCTACAGGTCTGATGCCACCCCTAGCCTGGGAACCTCCATATGCAGCAGGTGTGGCTCTAAAAAGCAAAAAAAAAAAAAAAAGAAAGAAAATAAGTACCAGGGTTGTAATGTACAATGATTAACATAATTAACACTGCTGTATTTTATGTATAGAAATTGTTAGGAGACTAAATCCTAAGAGGTCTCATCACGAAGAAATTCTTCATATTTATGTCTTTATGAAGTAATGGATGTTCACTTATTCTGGTAACATTTCTTGATGTATGCAAGTCAAAAAGTCCCCATTATTTTGAGGTTTTTTTTTTTTTTTTTCTTTCTGGCTGCCCCATGAAGTATGGAGTTCCCAGGCCAGGGATCAGATCAAGCTGCAGTTGTGACCTACACCGCAGCTGTGGTAACACTGGGTCCTTGAACCCACTGTGCCGGACTGGAGAGCAAACCTGTGTCCTCGTCCTGCAGAGACAGCACCAATCCCATTGCGCCACAGCAGGAACTCCTATTTTAAGTTATTTTTTAATTTCCTAGAATAAAAGTAATACTCGTGGAAGAAAATTTCAGAAACATGAAAGGAGCAGGGAAGGAAAAATCATCCATCGTCCTATGGCTCGAAGCCAGTCACAGTTAACAGTTGGTGTTCAGTTGTGTATCTTCACCTCTGGAAATTCCTTTCCCATATCTGATATGAGCTGCACTATGGCAGGAGATAGACTTTTCTGCCTTTGTTCTGAATTAACAAAGCGTTTGTGTCAGTGAGTAGTCAGTGTTTTTCTGATACACAGGTGTGGAAAGCCCTGTGCTTGAGTCCGATAAAAATCCAAGTGTGTGGCTTATTCTATTTTTTTTGGTTTTTAGGGCCGCACCTGTGGGATATGGAAGTTCCCAAGCAAGGGGTCTGATTGGAGCTACAGCTACCGTCCTGTACTGCAGCCATAGCAGTGCAGGATCTGAGCCAAGTCTGCAACCTATGCCACAACTCATGGCAGCACTGGATCCCCAACACACTGAGCAAGGCCAGGGACTGAACCCTCATACGTATGGATCCTAGTTGGGTTTGTTAACAGCTGAGCCACAAAGGAAACTCCTGACTTAATATTTTTTAATTGTCTTGTCCCCCCCCCCTTTTTTTTTTTTTGCTTTTTAGGGCCACAGTCTTGGCATATGGAGCTTCCCAGGCTAAGGGTCTAATCCAGAGCTACAGCTGCTGGTTTACACCACAGCCACAGCAACGCCAGATCCGAGCCACGTCTGCAACCCACACCACAGCTCACAGCAACGCCTGATCCTTAACCCACTGAGAAAGGCCAGGGATTGAACCTACAACCTCATGGTTCCTAGTCGGATTTGTTTCCACTGCGCCATGAGGGGAACTCCCCTCAAGCCCCTCAAGTGTGTTATTTACATTTTTCTGGAAGATAAATTCCGACATATAAATGGGTAACTTGGTTTTGCATGCACGTTATATCAATCATTTTTATGAACTCTGTTTTTAAAATACAGCTTGGAATAGAGAGAAAATCACCTGTTCTGTAATTGACTAAACTTTTGTCTTACAGTGCAGAAACAATGTCTATTCTTCAGGATGCTCCCGCCTGTTGTCTGCCTCTTTTCAAATTTACAGATATCTATGAAAAAAAGTGAGTTATTATTTTTTTTTCATCAATCCGGTCAGTACTGATGGGTGATTTCCTTGCATAAAACTAGTAGTAACTCTTAAGGAACATCCAGCCTGGTGGAAGAAATGAGACAAAGACAGTGGTATTCAGATTGAAATTCCAGTTTTAACCCAGTTCATTTTTTTAATTTTTAATTTTTTTTTGGCTGCACTTGTGGCATGCGGAAGGGATTGAACTTTCTGGGAGTTCTTGGTGGCCTGTCAGTTAAGGACTTGGCATTGTTGCTGCTGTGGTGCGGATTCAGTCCTTAGCCGAGGAACTTCTGCATGTCCTGGGCATGGCCGGGAAAAAAAAGTCTTTCATTTTTAGCAAATTTAGATCTCTGTCCCCAGACCCCTACTTTCATCTTGTTCCACTTGCCTGATGCGTTTTGTTATTCCTTGAGCAAACATTTTCGAGCCCCTTCCAGACTGTAGCGTCTCAGGACAGTGGGCGCTGGATCTGACCTAACGCCATGTCCCTGTGTGATGCTCAGCAGGTGCTAGCGGAATGAGAGGCTCTGTGGAGGGGGCAGAGCTAGGAAGGCAGCCCCTGTCCTTGGTGGGGTTATGTCTGGAACTGAAAAGACACTGTTGAGTCTGTAGAAGAAGAGTAACCATCATGAAAAAGGAGTGGGAAGGAGAAAATGCTCTGAGGACGGAAGATGGAAAGAACTGGAGCTTGACCATTATGCCCCGGCTAGTGGGAGCCAGCGAGGTATTGGAGGAAGGAGGCAGGGGTAGTGGGAAGTGCCTGCAGGAGGCTGCAGGGGCAGCGACAGACGGAATGGAAGGGGCAGGGCGGGGGGCGACTGGGACAGAAGGGAGCCTGGGCACCAGTCGCAGCTCTCGGCAGGTGCGGTCGGAACAGAGGGGACTCGACACCGCAGAAGTTTCAAACAGTAGTGAAACGGCTTTTGGTAACTAGTTTTACGTAGCAGGCAAAGGGAAAAATAGAGGTCAGTTTGATTTTGAGTTTTTTTTGCCCAGATGACTGGGAGAATGGTTATATGTTGAACCGGGAAGAGAGAAATAGAGAAAGCTTGTTTAGGAAGTACAGTGAGGTTTTGATCTTGGCCTTGGGCGTGCGAGTCTTAGGGGGCTGTTGGGAGAGCTGGGCAGAGGTCCCGTGGTTTTCTGCACTTCTGGAGTCTCCCTCGGGGGAGGAACCGGCTCTGAGGATACGGCCGTTGCTTGCCTGAAAGTGATCACGGAAGACCCGGGAGCCCATGAGCTCAGAGAGGGAGGAGAACCGGAGAGGGCGGAACCGAAGGCACCAGGGATGGCAACTGGCGAGAATCCAGAGGCCAGAGTGTTATCAGGAGGGTGGGGATGGCCTGAGGAAACGGTGCGGGGTCGGGGGTGCAAGAGGGGGCCGCTGGTGACAAGAGCGGCTCTGGAGAGGGCCGTGGGGAAAACCCGGCGGGAAGGGGATGGCAGGCTGGGTGGTGAGACAGAGGAGGCAACTCTCGGGGGACCAGCTGTTTCCATTACAGGGCACCCCCAAGGGCTCCAGACCAAGTGAGCCCAGAGGGGACCACATCTATGGAGTGGGGCAGCGTGGGGGCCAGGGGGTCGGGATTCGAGGCTGGCTGTGGTAACGGGGATCCAAGTGTGTAGGTAGGGCACTGGGCCATTCCAGCAGCTAACACCTAGCGCTTTCCATGTGCTGAGCTCTCTCCCTGTGTAACCACTTTTAGTGCTAGCATCAACCCTGGGAGGTAGGGATTGTCGCCACATTTTATAGATGGGAAAACTGAGGCCTGGACTGGTTATGTACCTTGACTAAGGTCACGCAGGTTGAGCCAGGGTTTGAATTCAAATCTGTCTGCCTTCAGATCCTGTGCCTTTAGGCTCCAGGTGTGAAAGACACAGATCAGGGTGGTGGCTGAGGAATCCAGCCTCAGAGGAAATGCAGGTCAGGAGGCTAAAGTGGAGGAGATGCAAGGGAGTGTTTGGAAAGGGGTATGTCTTTTGAGGGAGGGGAGCACAGGTGCTGAGAGGGGATATAGAGGGATCTGGAACTGAAGGGGAGACCAGGTTGCAAAGGGTCACGGCAGGTAACTTTCCATCTCAAAAAATAAGGTGAGGAGTTCCCTTCGTGGCTCAGTGGTTAACGAATCTGACTAAACCATGAGGGTGTGGGTTTGATCCCTGGCCTTGCTCAGTGGGTTAAGGATCCGGCGTTGCTGTGAGCTGTGGTGTAGGTTGCAGACGTGGCTCAGATCCCGTGTTGCTGTGGCTGTGGTGAAGGCCGGCGGCTACAGCTCCTGTTAGACCTCTAGCCTGGGAACCTCCATATGCCGCGGGTGCGGTTCTACATAAGGCGAAAAGACAAAAAAAAAAAAAATAATAAAAAGGTGAGCCATTTTCAGAAACTCTGCAGGGTCAGAGGGTGGGTACTGAGTGATACATGAAATCACAGTGACAGGCACTGGGCCGGGAATGATGGGAAGCAGTGCCAAGCATCAGCAGTTCGGTGGTGAATGAATTAATAGTAGAGTTCTCCCAGTATTACTTTTCCAAGACACAGGGGCACCATTCTTGGTTGTAGCCCTTTATCTAAACGGCTCCGATGTTTCTGTACAATCAAAGAAGAGTGTTCTCCTTAAGTCAGCATCCCTCTTTTTCCTGCTTCTAGGTTTGGACACAGGTTGAATGTGTCAGATTTGTATAAGCTGACAGACACGGTCGCAGTCCGTGAACAGGGGACCGGACGGCTGGTGTGTCTCCTGCCCAGCAGCCAGGCCCGCCAGAGCCCCTTGGGGTCCTCTCAGTCGCACGACGGCTCCTCCACAACCTGCAGCCCGATTATATTTGAAGAGTTAGAATATCACGAGCCGGTGTGCAGGCAGCACTGTCCCAATAAGGATTTCAGGTACGTCGCCCATTGCTCTCGGGAGAGACTCCTTCTGTAAAAGGCCACGGAGCCTCTGTTAGAATTACCTTGGGAGCGTTTTAGAGCGCTGAGAAATGTCAGCTCTGTTTCCGTTCTCTTTTCGGCAGTGAACATGAATTCGACCCAGACTCTTACAAGATACCTTTTGTGATTCTCTCTTTGAAGACGTTCACGCCCCAGGTTCACAGTCTCCTGCAGACACACGAGGGCACCGTGCCTTTATTGAGGTGACGAGTCCAAGCCGTTGTGATTCGATTCCTCACTCCCCCTCTTTATAGAAAGTCTGCCTTCCTCCTGCCACACCCCCCGCCCCGCCCACATGTGCTGGACCGCATGTGCTGGACCGTGCTCCAGCCTGGCGTTTTCAGCTACCACTTGTAGTCAGAGAGTATCTGAAATGGGATCCATTCAGTCCGTGTTTCAACAGGAAAATTGGTGTTTGCTGAATCTTAAAAACATTAGCGTGAATAGAGTGGTTTTCTCTCCTCAGAGATTATTGGGAGGTGTGCACAAGTACTTCGAGAGAGCACACGGTCTCAAATAGTTGTAGATTTCAACATTTGAGGGGAAAAAAATTTTTTCAGTAGTCTGTGTAACCACACCTTGGTAGGTTTAATAAAGGCGCCAATGCAGAACCAAGCTGCCTTAAAGCCACCAAGCTGTTATGTTAGAGGACATCGAACTCGGAACCTAGCTGCCTTATTTTTAAGCCCCTCAGCTAGAAAATTGCCCAGGAATTTTCTGGTACCATCAGATGGCCCCAGAGAAAGAAATGCCACAGTGATTGCCTTCCTGGGACCTTAATTTTAACTTTCAAACCCCGATCGTGGGCATCTCAAGAGAAATGATTTATTAACAGAGGTGCGAAAATACAGGCATCTGTTTAGCAGGTGCTTTGCTCTTTATTATTCTAAGTAACCTGTCTCTCCCCGACTTCAGCTTTCCAGATTGTTACACCGCGGAGTTTGGTGACCTGGAAGTAGTGCAGGAGAGCCGCGAGGGGGGCGTGCCCCTGGAGCACCTCATCACCTGCATCCCGGGCGTGAGCATCGCCACCGCCCAGAATGGCATCAAAGTCGTTAAGTGGATTCACAACAAGCCCCCGCCTCCAAACACAGGTAGGCGGCAGGTACTTGGTCCGGCCTGAGCCGCCATCTACTACAAGGGAAGGCGACTGGCTTTTCTCCTAAACAGCAACACCGCTTGCCCATCATAAAGCACCCTGAGTATCTCCTTTGATCTGTTGAAAAGTCCAGAGTGCTAAGGGGTTAGCAGAACTAGACTTTTTGAAAGTACTAGCATAAATTATGGAAAATATTTCAAACCCAAATTTCAGGAGTTAAAAGTCTCTAATTTTGTAAAGCTTTTTTGCCTTACCTTTAAAAAAACAGTTTCAGGGCGTTCCCTTCGTGGCTCAGTGGTTAATAAACTTGACTAGGATACGTGAGGACGCAGGTTTGATCCCTGGCATCATTCAGTGGGTTTAGGATTCGGCGTTGCCATGCACTGTGGTTGTGGGTTGCAGTTGCGGCTCAGATCTCACGTTGCTGTGGCTGTGGCATAGGCCGGCAGCTGCAGGTCTGATTAGACCCCCTAGCCTGAGAACCTCCATATGCTGCGGGTGTGGCCCTAAAAAGCAAAAAAAAAAACCAAAAAAAAAGACAGTTTCAGGCATTTGAAGGCAATCTCTCTGAATGCAGGTTGACTTTGAAAATTTATTTTACTCGACATTTCTGACTCTGATCGGTGTGAAAATAGATTTAACTCTAAATGCAAGGGAACCGGAACATCTGAACCAAGGTTTGGGAGAGTTTCAGAGCTCCAGGCACTCCACCCTGCTGCCTGGGCACAGCACTGTGTGTTGCTGCTGGTGTCCACGCTTCCCTCGGCACGACCTCCTCCTCCCCTCCTCTCACCTGTCCCTCGCCCTGCAGGGAGAAGGGTCATGGAAGTATGGTTTGTACCAAAGCTTCTTAACCCACAGCTCCTGCCTTTCCCCTCGGGCCGGACCCTCCCTGCCATGTGTTAAGAAGCTCCCTCCTTTCTCTCTCTTATCCCATTGGCCTCTCTCATTGGCCTCCTAGTCCCTTATAAAGGTTTCTGTGTTATTAGTTTTACGTTTATAACTAAAATTCTTAATTATGTGAACATTCAAGAAATGCAAAAACCTGTTTCTCAGCTTTCTCTCACGCTGGCTTTATATCGTGGCTTTTCTGTGGTTTCCGGGGCTACGTTTTCAGCCCTGCTCTGGGTTAATTGGGCCTACCTGCTTGATGAGCATTTATAATTTTGTTCTGTGGGGAAGTATGTTCGTTACAGATGGATCTTGAACATTCACCCCAGGTTATAAGCTGGAAACTGCCTGTGTATTGACACTCGCGTTTTCAGTCCACACCTTGCTTCACTTGGGCAGGCTGACTTAGGAGTAGTGGGAAGGCGTCCACCAGCCCGTGAAGAGGTCGGCCAGCCTGCTGGTCATGGGGCATCTGGCTTCCGCAGCTGGGAAGCAGAGTGGCCCTTGGGATCTGTCTGCTTGGTCCTTGTGCCCAGGCAGGGGAGTGAGAGGTCAGCTGCTTTGCTTTCAGCTCTTGCAGTCATGCCCTGTGTCTTACCACGTTCTTGCTTCCTCCCTGCATATTTAGACCCCTGGCTGCTGCGTTCTAAAAGTCCCGTGGGCAACCCCCAGCTGATCCAGTTCAGTAGAGAAGTGATCGATTTGCTGAAGAGCCAGCCATCCTGCGTCATCCCGATTAGTAATTTCATCCCATCTTACCACCATCATTTCGCAAAGCAGTGCCGGGTGTCAGACTATGGCTATTCCAAGCTGATCGAATTGTTAGAAGCAGTGCCTCATGTGTTGCAGGTAAGGCATGCCAAGAGATTCTTTGTTGAAAGATGGAAATACTCCTCCGTGGTTTCGGCTCCTCCACCAAGGAAGCAGCGTAGCTAGAAGCCCAAGACGTCAGCTCAGAAAAAACATCCTGTAAAAGCCTTCTTCACACACGATGTGGCCTTCTCAATTTTTCAGAAAGCTGTGCATTTCCGGAGCTCCATCATGGTTCAGTGGAAACGAATCTGACTAGTAGCCATGAGAATGCAGGTTCGATCCCTGGCCTCGCTCAGTGGGTTAAGGATCCGGTGTTGCTGTGAGCTTTGGTGAGGGTCACAGATGCAGCTTGGATCTGGCGTGGCTGTGGCTGTGGCGAGGCCAGTGGCTGCAGCTCCAATTCAGCCCCGAGCCTGGGAACTTCCGTATGCAGCGGGTGCAGCCCTAAAAAAAAATGAGAAAAAAAGAAAGCTATGCGTTTCCAACTTAAAGGCACTCCTAGGCGCATTGAGGAGTATTTTCCTTCTAATCACTATAGGCTGCCCGCCCTCCTCCTTGCACAGCCCTCTCCAGAATCGTTCACTGTCACACAAGAGCAGCTGTCACACCAGCTTAACTTTTTTATGAAGGAGTTCAAGACCAGTGGCCAGGCTAGAGCCTCTCATTGGTTCCTAAGGAGTCTTTGCTTCTTAACCTACAGTGTCACAAAGCTCCCATCTGTAAAAATGGCCTGCAGAACTTGAGCTTTCGTTTTGGTCTTTTGTTGTTGTTGTTTGTTTTGGTCTTTTTTAGGGCCGCACCTGCCACATATGGCGGTTCCTAGGCTAGGGGTCCTTTTAACCCACTGAGAAAGGCCAGGGTTACAGGGATCAAACCTGCATCCTCATGGATACTACTTGGGTTCTTAACCCCCTGAGCTACAACAGGAACTCCTTGAGTGGTTTTTAATTGTATGTATGTATGTATTTATTTTGCTTTGCAGGGTTGCACCTGCAGCATATGGAAGTCCCAGGCTAGGGGTTGAATCAGAGGTGTAGCTGCTGGCCTGCACACAGCCCCAGCAAGGTGGGATCCGAGCCCTGTCTTCAACTTACAACCATAGCTCATGGCAATGCCAGATCCTTCACCCACTGAATGAGGCCTAGGATCAAAGCCACATCCTTATGGATACTAGTTGGGTTCATAACCTGCTGAGCCACAATAGGAACTCCTGAGATGTCTTTTAGAGACAAAATTTTTTTCCCTGGATTGATAATGGTGCTTTTCATTTCTGTGCTTATGACTATTTGGGAAGGAACATGCAAGAAAAAAAGCAGGGGGGGGGACCAAGGCACTTGAGCAGTTGTTCATTCTGATGCCTACGTGTTATTGATCTACATGTGTTTCAAAATGCAGACATTATACATGAAAAGGATTTGTTTCCTGAGGGTGAGAAGAGAAGAGAAGAGAAGGGGGTGGGGGGAGAATCCATCAAAAAGAATGGATCTGCCAGGGTCTCCTAAGTATAAATAACCACAGTGTTTGATTTGCAGATTCTTGGAATGGGCTCCAAACGCCTGCTGACCCTCACCCACAGGGCCCAGGTGAAGCGCTTTACTCAGGATTTACTAAAACTTCTCAAATCCCAAGCCAGCAAACAGGTCATTGTGAGAGAGTTCTCACAGGCTTATCATTGGTGAGTTGATGGGGAGGGCGGTGAAAGCAAAGTTTTTAGACGCTTGTTCTCCTTTGACATTTAAACAACTGACTGACTTTCCTGTTGAGTGTTCTTTCAGAAAACTTAACGGTTATTTTGGCAAGTGCTATTTCTCATTCTTCACCCCCTTCCATGGTTAAAACCTAGGTGTTTCTCAAAGGACTGGGATGTCACGGAATATGGTGTGTGTGAGTTGACTGACATCATATCCGAGATTCCAGACACCGCTGTCTGCTTGTCCCAACAAGAGAACGAAATGGTGATTAGTGTCCCCAAGAGAGGTACGTGACTTCAGTCCACGGGAACAGCGTCATCTGCCTCAGTGGTTATTTTAACACGGAATTGTACTCTCTGCCTCCTTCTCTGTGATTCCTGAAGTTTCCATGGAAGGTGCAGGGTGAAAATTGCTCTACCAGGCAGTGGATCCTAGGTTCTTGAGAGGAGGCAAAGCCACTTGTCAAGAAGAAAAGCAGGCTAGGTTTTTAGAATTCAAAGGGGAGAAAAAGGCATCAGTGGCACTTCCTTCAAGCACCTCCTGCAGCCTGTGTGTGGCTGTTTCTGTTGTATTTATCCACTTGTCAGTTCCCGTGGCTGTTGCCTGTCTCTGCCTTTTTTTCTTTTCCTTTTTTGCTTCTTAGGGCCACACCCGAGGCATATGGAGGTTCCCAGGTAGGGGTCGAATCGGAGCTGTAGCTGCCAGCCTACACTGCAGCCACAGCCACATGGGATCCAAGCCGTGTCCGCAACTTATGCCGCAGTTCACAGCAGCGCCAGATCCTTAACCCTCTGAGTGAGGCCAGGGATCGAACCTGCGTCCTCATGGATGCTAGTCAGATTCGTTAACTGCTGAGCTACAACGGGAACTCCTGTCTCTTCTTTTTAACTCCGAGCTACTTGTATTATGTGCACTTGAGAAGGAACGAAAACAAAAATGGATCTCTCATCTTTCCCACTTCAGTAGTTCCAGTTAGAGGCTGGGACCTAGGGTAGAAAAGTCAAATCTGCGTACCGTCATGTTTTCCCTATGTCACTCATCAGCGGTTCTTAAACTGGGTTCCTGTGAACTGATGTCCGTGAACTCATAGTATTCCAGAGCTCAAACGACTAATGTCAGTCTTCTCCTAATTCCAATTTAAAATATAATAGACACAGAAATCTAAGTTTAAACTTTTCTCCCCTGTATTTTTGGTTAAACTTTTGGTGCCCGATACTCTTTGCTGAGGGCAGTTTTACCTCGAAGGTCAGGGGAATAAACAAAAAACATCTGAATATTCAAAAATGCCATTCCGGGAGTTCCCTTCGTGACTCAGTGGTTAACGAATCCGACCAAGAACCATGAGGTTGCGGGTTTGATCCCTGGCCTTGCTCAGTGGGTTAAGGATCCGGCATTGCTGTGAGCTGTGGTGTAGGTTGCAGACGCGGCTCGGATCCCGCGTTGCTGTGGCTGTGGCGAAGGCCGGCGGCTACAGCTCCTGTTAAACCCCTAGCCTGGGAACCTCCATATGCCGCGGGTGCGGCTCCAGATAAAGGCAAAAAGACAAAAAAAAAATGCCATTTGATAAAATAATTTCTAGATTCCTATTTCAAGTACAGAGACATGTCTGTGTGTCATGTTCATATAGGTGGAGTCGGTGTGGGGAGGGCAGGGGCTGGAGAAATGACTTCTAGCTTGTGAGATGAAATCACCTCGGGGGGTGTGTGTGTGTGTCTGTGTCTGTGTCCTGGCTTCCTGCTGTTCTGCTCTTGATCGCATTTGCAACCGTAGAGGAGCGTGTTTGTTTTCGGTTGTGTGTTTGGAAGCCAGAGACGGAATGCCCTGGAGTCTGTGCCTAGGACTCACCACACCAATGTTAGACACAAATGGGCAGATTGGTGATTTACGGTGTTTTAAAATATTTTTTTTGTTGTTGTTTTTTTTAAAAGAACGTACCCAGGATGAAATAGAAAGGACAAAACAGTTCTCCAAGGATGTGGTGGATTTGCTGCGGCATCAGCCCCATTTCCGGATGCCCTTCAATAAGTTTATCCCCTCTTATCATCACCACTTTGGCCGGCAGTGCAAACTCGCATACTATGGGTTTACCAAGCTCCTTGAACTTTTTGAAGCCATACCTGATATTTTACAAGTAAGTTAAGGAATTCTAATTATGTCTTTCAGAACATGTTTGGGGGAATTTTAAAAGTTTTTTTTTAGGCCTGTTTCCTTTGGGAAGTAGGGAGTTAGGAAATTAGGGTGAAAGTTTGAAGTATTTCAATCCAAGTGGTTATGTTACTGGCTCGTTAGCATTTTTAGGTAAATGTGGTTTTTCCTCCAATAAAGAAAGGAATCATTTTTCAGATGAAATAGTTTGATTTCATAAACTGAATCCTCTCTCATTAGCCCTGTGATTGTCAGGTCTCTTCTGTCGGAGGTGGGGATGAGGCATGAAGTGATAGAAATGCTTGCCTGTGAAGCCGTTGATAAATGAAACCAGATTTCTGTCGTTCATTTTTTATCAGTACTACCTTTTCCCTTTTTGGGGGGGGGGGGGTCTTTTTAGGGCCACACCCAGGGCATATGGAAGTTCCCAGTCTAGGGGTCGAATTGCAGCTATAACTGCCGGCCTACACCACAGCCACAGCAATGCCAGATCCAAACCGTGTCTGCGACCTACACCACAGCTCACAGCAACACTGAATCCTTAACCCACTGATTGAGGCCAGGGATCAGACCTGCATTCTCATGGATGCTAACTGGGTTGGTTACTGCTGAGCTATAATGGGAACTCCCCAGTATTACCATTTTTGACCCCCAAAATGCTTTAAAACTTTTTTCTGTGTGGTAGAATATACGTTACATCCTTCACCATTTCTAAGTGAACCATTAAATATCTTCATACTATCATGCAACCAATTTCCAGAACTTTTTAATCTAAAACTGAAATGCAGTTCCCGCTAAAGAACACTGCAGCGCTTCTTAGTTCATAGCTGTGTACGTTTTCATGCCATTTAGTCCCATGAATAGTCGCAGATCGTTAAGCCTCCCTCTTCTCCTGTGTGCTTTCCAAGGTGCTGGAATGCGGAGAAGAGAAAATCCTCACCCTGACCGAGGTCGAGCGCGTCAAAGCCCTGGCCGCCCAGTTTGTTAAACTCCTTAGGTCCCAAAAAGACAACTGCCTTATGATGACAGACCTGCTGACAGAATACGCTAAGACTTTCGGGTACACATTTCGACTCCAAGACTATGACGTCAGCTCAGTTTCGGCTCTAACTCAGAAACTCTGCCACGTTGTCAAGGTAACGGCTTATTTTTTTTCCCACGGAGTAAAACTTGTGGTGACAGAATCCTCACTGAGCCGTCGGTGAGCGATTTAACTCGCGCTTCTGTGTTCGCCGCTTGCTATGCTTCTGGTTCCTTCACAAGTGTTAGGTGACAGGAGACGACTTGGGTTTGGCGGCCTAGATTCTCAGCCTTGCCTTTTTCCGCGGCCTGGCCGCAGTCACGGCATTGTGGGCCGGTGAGGGCACCGCTCTGTCCTGGGTGTTTATCCTCAGTGTCTCCGTCCTGCCGACCTGGGGTCGGATCCTCCTGCACAGATCTCCGTCTCTGACGCTTTAGGGAGACTTCTAGAGTCTGCCTCACCTGTGCTGGAGGTCTAGGAGCCGGCCAGGGCTCGGCGCGGTCGGGCTGCCCGGAGAGGGTCCCAGCCTGCGCCCCGACCTGTGCGGCGCTGAGCCCCCGTCCTGGCGGGCAGAGCGGCGGGACGGTTCTCAGGCTGCAAGAAATGGAAAGGAAAACACAAAGCGGCAGGAGCCCCAGTCACAGGGCTGCGAGGCACCCGTCCGCCCTGAGCGGTCAGGAAAGCAAGACCCTTGATGGGAGGCGGGGACGGAGCAGGACGGACAGGGCGGTGAGGACGCGGGGAGCGGGGGACATCCAGCCACTGCGTGTACTGAGAGGACAGGTGGGGCAGGGCTGATGCCGCCTTGGGCCCAGCTGAGCGCCGGCACGGGTACTGCCGCCCGGGCAGGTCAGCACCAGTGTGACACAGGACCAAAGCCACAGAGCCGGGGTTTTTTGGTCTTGTAGGACCGCACCCTTGGCATATGGAGGCTCCCAGGCTAGGGGTCAAGTCAGAGCTATAGCCACTGGCCTACACCACAGCCGCAGCAACACCAGATCCGAGCCGCATCTGTGATCTGCACCACAGCTCACAGCAACGCCGGATCCTTAACCCACTGAGAGGGGCCAGGGATAGAACCTGCCTCCTCATGGGTACTAGTCGGATTCGTCTCCACTGTGCCTCCACAGGAACTCCTCACACTGAGTCGGTTTTGACATGCGGTGGTGAGGAAATTGCGGCAGTAAGTAGACAGCTTTCGGGTAGTTTGCTCATGAAGGAGGAGAGCAGAGACGCGGGCTGAGGAGCCAGGGAGCGTTTCGGTGGCTGCTCTTCGCACTGAGGGAGACTTGGCGAGCCGGAGGGGAAGGCTGTGCCGCAGAGGAGAGCAGCGCGGACGGGGGGCGCCGCTGAGCTTACTACCAGGACAGGAGGGGCTGGGGGGAGCTCAGACGTGGATGTTGGTGGGTTTGACGCGTGTCACCAGGAAAGCGGGTGTTACCTTCTAGAAGCCGGTCCTCTGTCAGGTAGGAGGGCGGGCGGCTGCTCAGCGGGAGGCCGAGACTGGACTCTGAACTGCCCTGGGTGGCAGGGGCCGCCGGGGAGCTCACTGCGCGGGTGCTCATGGGTGTCCTGTGGGCACGGAGGGCGTGGGGCTGCCTGGGTGCCGGCTCGGGGGAGGCGGAGCGTTGGATTCGAGGTGGGCTTTGCCAGATGGGTGTCATGAAAAGGCGCGGGGACAGAGACACGGGGAGTATTGATGAGAATGTTAATGCACCGACAGCCGCGGCACTGAGGTGGAGGAAAGCGGGAAACAAAGGCGAGGGCTCGCGGGGCCGGAGGAAATAGGGGTCCCCCCGGCGATGTTGAAGAAAGCTAAGAGTCGAGTGTTCACATTTCCTTCTCGTCTCCCAGCCGCCGGCCGCCCCAGGCCACTTCAGGCATGTGGGCCACAGGGAGCTTTGAAGGAGTGACTCGGAAGCGGGCAGTGACAGTTCCCCGGTGCGGCCTGCACCGGGGTCTGGGTGGGACTGAGCGGAAGCGGGTGTCCCTGGAGATGAGAAAGCTGGGGAACTGAGAGGCCCTGGTGTAGGACAGACCCCCCGGGTGCTCAGGTGCCCAGGACGATGGCAGTGGTGGCCCCGGTGGATCAGCAGACTGAGCTGTGACCGCAGACTGAGGAGTCAGGGCAGACGACAGGACGTTTGGGTGTGAGTGGCGAAGACGGGGAGAGACGGGAGAGGCTCCGGCGCTGCCCTGGCTGCACATCCGGGCTCCCGGGGAGCTGCTGGGAGGTGCCGCGGCCGCTGCGGTTTGTGCAGAATGAGGCCAAGTGCGCTCTGGGCACTGGCATTTTTTATTTTATAAGCGCCCTTGGTGATTCTAGTGTGTAGCCCGGGTCAAGAAGCTAGAGATGTATCTAAGTAGCATCAAAGGAGCAGGGTTTCTTTCTTTCTTTTATTCTTTATAATAATGGTCTGAACATCTAAGATGACTGGGACTCCCCTGGACTTGTAGCTGTTGATGGATTAAACCCCGGGTGTGAGGAAAATCTGTGGCCTAAATCTTCACAAATCCGTAGCCATGATGAGTGGCGTGGGGGTCGAGCCCCCCGCCTCGGCTCTGGGTGGGCACCAGCCCCAGAGGCACACCGGGTTTGGGCCGGCTCCTCAGGGGCTGCCCCTGCTCTGCCTCCAAGGGTGCAGCGCCCTTGAGCGCACCCGGGGTCCTGGCTCGGAGTCGGATGAAGAGGGGGAGGCCACAGCCGTGCGCACTGGCTCTCCTCGCCCGCGCCTGAGCACGTGTGTCCCGAAGCCCCGGCCGTTTTCACTCCAGTGGTAACTCACTTCACAGACTGCTCCTCCCACCTGCCCAAGGCCTACAGGCCGCAGTCACCAAATGCTTGTTTCTTCACATGCTCTCGGGTCCCCAAATGGTAACCTGTATCTCTTTCACAACGTCCCCCTCCCCTGCTCACGGGCTGAATCAGTGAAACACTTTATCTTCTCGAGAATCTGAAAGAATTGAGGAGGAGGCCTGTAGTCGGACCTGAAAATACCAGCTTTTTTCAAGCACTGTTGGGTTAGAAGAATTCACCTTGCCCTGTTGGCAAAGCAGGCCTTCTGTCACCTCCCGTGTGTGTCTAGCCCCTGGGATGCGTGAGTGGGGGCGTGGCATGCACAGCAGCTCTGTTAAGGGTCGCTTGCAGTCAGACCACCCCCTGCCTCCCGAGAACAACAGCCCTTAATTTGCAGGCTTGGGCCAGGGGGTGCCAGCTGGCCAGTCTTAGCTCCTTGTCTCAAGGGAGCAGAAGGAACGCCCTAAGAGAGAGGTGTAGGGTGGAGGTTTCCGGTTACGGACCCACAGGGAGGGAGAGAGTGGTTTCTGCTGCCGCTGGTCTGAAGCGTTGGTCTGAGCTCTCAGCGAAGCTACGGCAGACCCACCCACTTGACTTCACTTTAGGGGAAAAACTTAGGGATTTCCCTCTGTTGGTCTCATTTGCCAGGATGAAACCGGCAGAGCTCGGTGTGACCCAGGCTCGCTCTCTCGAGTTCTGGAAAGTCTGAGCTCTTGTCCTCCGCAGGTTGCTGATATGGAATCTGGCAAACAGATCCAGCTGATCAACCGCAAGTCTCTGCGTGCCCTCACTGCCCAGCTGCTGGTACTGCTGATGTCTTGGGAGGGGACCGGCCATATCTCTGTTGATGAGCTCAAGAGGCACTATGAAGACACCCACAGCGCTCCTCTCAACCCCTGCGAATACGGCTTCATGACCTTGACGGAACTTCTGAAGAGTCTGCCCTACTTGGTTGAGGTAGGAACGCTGATGGTTCTAGAACCACCATAATGAAAACTGTTGTATTGGGTATTTCTAGGTAGTCACCTAACAGTCCAGATGAGACCGGTCAGTTGTTCTGTGGATGAATAGACTGAGGCGTAGGCAGGTGCAAGCACTCTGTCCAAACAAGTGACAAGCCCAGGACGAGAGTCCCGGCCTCCGGGTTCTTGGACTGGCTGCCTTTTTCCTGTCCCACACTGGATTCTGCTGCTGTTTTCTCCTGAATTTAAATGGTTTATGTGGTGGCTTCAAGTAACTTATCAGTCAGATGCAGGTCAGAAAGGAAGGTTGAATGTCTGTTCACTAAGTAGCCTTTTGAGAATGGCACGTCAGGAGTTCCCGTCTTGGCACAGCGGAAACGAATCTGGCTAGGAACCATGAGGTTGTGGGTTCAATCCCTGGCCTCGCTCAGCGGGTTAAGGATCCGGCGTTGCCGTGAGCTGTGCTGTAGGTTGCAGATGTGGCTCAGATGTTGCTGTGGCTGCAGCGTAGGCCGGCAGCTGTAGTTCCGATTGGACCCCAGCCTGGGAACCTCCATATGCCTCGGGTGGGTGCGGCCCTTAAGAAAAAAAAACAAATTTAGTCCAGCAATATAAGGAAACAACGATATACCATTGTTATATAACCATGTGATTGATAATGAAATAATTTAAAGATACTGACACACACTTTCTCCTTGGCCAATCTCGAGTGAGGCT
This sequence comes from Catagonus wagneri, assembly GCA_004024745.2. Taxonomy (NCBI): domain Eukaryota; kingdom Metazoa; phylum Chordata; class Mammalia; order Artiodactyla; family Tayassuidae; genus Catagonus; species Catagonus wagneri. The sequence continues at coordinate 3,785,515 of PVHT020000063.1, forward strand.
CCCCTGAGCCACCTTCTAGAGTTTACCTCGCCCCTGGGCCCTGCCCCCTTCCTTGATGGGCCCACATAGTCCAGTTTTAGACAGTCTACTGCCCTTGGTTTCCTCCCTTGGCCTGCTTTCTGCAAAATCCCGTTAGGTCAGTTTAGCTGGAGTTCCCCCTAGATTTCAGCAGCGCCCCCCTGGCTATAAATCCTTGCGTTTCCTCGAATCTGGAGTAGAGCCCAGTTCCTCTGTCCTGACTAAAGTCTGTTTTCTCCAATTCACTGTCTAGCCCTAGTTTTCTTTCTTTCCTTTTTTTTGTCTTTTTTGTTATTTTAGGGCCACACCCGCAGCATATGGAGGTTCCAGGCTAGGGGTCTAACAGGAGCTGTAGCTGCCAGCCGACGCCACAGCCACAGCCACAGCCACACGGGATCCGAGCCGCCTCTGCGACCTACACCACAGCTCACGGCAACGCCGGATCCTTAACCCACTGAGCAAGGCCAGGGATCGAACCTGCAACTTCATGGTTCTTAGTTGGATTTGTTAACCACTGAGCCACTACGGGAACTCCCTGGTTTTCTGTCACAGTATCAAGTCCAGTGTTTTCTCAAGTCTGTCCACTGTTGTATAAACCCCAGTTCTGGGCGGTGTCGGTGCCGGTTCTGCGACGTCCCGCTACGGCTGGGAGAGAGCCTTCGCTGGGAGAGTCTCAGCATATGTTAAAGACTGAAAGCTTTGTGCCAAAAATTTGCTTTACTTTACCTGAGGACAAAAGAGTTTTATGGGTTTTTTTCCTTTATTGCCTTTGTTGTTTTTTTAAAGAACACCAGTGCGATGTCCTCGTCACAGCATTCCTTGGAACCCCACGGGGGGGTGAGGTTCAGCGGCCTCAGTCCCCCTTGTCTGAGGCGCCTCTGTCCCCCTAGGGGTTCACCCTTTCTGTCTTCACCACCTCCTTTTGTTTGAGGCTTCAGTTTACCAGTTCCCTTTCTTACTGACACTGTTTCTTCAGACACTGCTATCCTGGACCTACACGTAGAATTAGAGTTTAAGGCCACAGCCTTGCCTTGGAGGCAATCTGTGAATTCATCTCTCCTCCTCTCTGGCTTATTGTCCATTTTCAGGCTGACCTGACATCTTTTCACTCCCAGATAGAGACCCTCATGGGAGGGGCAGTCACTCTGGAAATATCTTTTTTTTTTTGCTTTTTAGGGCCATACCTGCGGCATATGGCAGTTCCCAGGCCAGGGGTCGAATCGGAGCTGCAGCTGCCAGCCTACACCCTAGCCCCAGCAATGTGGGATCCAAGCCCCATCTGCGACCTACACTACAGCCCACGGCAACCCCGATCCTTAACCCACTGAGCGAGACCAGGGATCGAACCCGCATCCTCATGGAGCCTGGTCAGGTTTGTTAACCACTGACCCACGACGGGAACTCCCAACTCTGGAAGTTTCTAAGGCTGTGTTTTCTACCTGGACCAGGTTTTTACTGATGATAACATGGAGGAGTGTGTGAAGCTGACAAGTCTGTATGTGTTCGCCAAGAACGTGCGGTCCTTACTGCATACCTACCACTACCAGCAGCTGTTCCTTCATGAGTTTTCCGTGGCCTACACCAAGTATGTCGGAGAAATGCTGCAACCCAAGGCGTATGGCTTCGGCAGCGTGGAGGAGCTCTTGGGGGCCATCCCGCAGGTGAGCCTGAGGAAGTGGGAGGGGGCGCGAGGGGAGGGCGGCAGGGAGCCGAGATGAGGGACTCGGGGACAGAAGCGGGCAAGGGCCCTGGCTCCTCCCTCTTGGAGGAGGCAGGGGCTGCGTTATTAGGTAGGGCTGGAGCTTGGGGGGTGGGGAGCTGTCCATTCCTTGAAGGTGCGTTTAGTGTCTGGGAAAAAAGGTCAGTGCTCCCACGTGAGAACCAGCTTCAGGGCGTCCCACCGCGTGTTCTGGGAGGTGATGTTTTTAGAACCATGAAGAATATATTGAAATCCTCTAAGTAAGACTACACAGCTTTTTATAAGAGGCATGCTTCTGCCAGCCTCTGTTGCTTTAAAAGCTAAACAAAGTGTAGAAAATTTTTTCTTGTCATTAATTTGGCTTTTAAATCCTAGTATGTTGAAGGCCGATGCGGTGGGTCACACTCTTGCTGCATTTTTAGGGCTTATTTACCCCCCTTTCCAGTGCTTAACCAGTAGTATGTCTTGTGTGCAGGTGGTCTGGATAAAAGGACACGGCCACAAGAGGATTGTAGTGTTAAAAAATGACATGAAAAGTAAGTCAGCCCTGTCCCCTCCCCCTTCAGAAATCCCGCTCTCACGGGGTCAGCTCCCCCCCCGACGGGCGCCCTCTGTCTTCCAGGCCGTGTGAGTTCACTTGGTGTCTCCCCTGCCAGTCATGAACCCCAACCCTCAGCTACCGAGCGCATCCTGGAGGTGCCCGAATCCTGCACAGCCTCGGCACTCAAGCTCGGAGCGGGTGGTGACGGTAAGAGAGGAAGAACAGAGCAAAGCTGGTGCAATCTGGGGGAAGTGGCTTGGGGTGCCGTGGGGGCGAGTGGGGGGGACGACGACAGTGACTGGTTTCCATTCATTGAAAGGTAAGTAGTCACACATTTTCCAAAGCAGTTTGGTGTTTGCTTAACAACAGAGAAAAAACCGGCCTGCATTTGATACCATTTAAGGGTCGACTGGTCAGGGTTCTTGAAGGATGCGGGCGGCCCCCATAGTGTATGACATCCTTCAGCTCCGATGGTAAAGGAAACGCTGTGGCACTTATACTTCAAGACTGCGGTGGGGTCAGCTGTGCTGCCCCGGGGAGAGAGACGTAACTGGCTCTGAATGCCGCGAGGACGAGTGGGGACTCTGAGTCAAGGAGCAGCGTGAGGGGGCATGGATGGGAAACTACCAGGAGGAGACGTGGAGGTGGAGGGATTCCTGCCCACCTGGAGGGGCCTGCTGAAGGCAGGCCGAGGACTTGACGTCAGGACTGCGTGGGGGATGGGGAGGCACTGGCGCAGGTGTCAGGGGTGGGATTCCTGCTAAGCTGACACCGGAGGCCGAGGTCGAGCCCTGGTGACGTGACAAAGAGGGCTCAGTGGAGCCTGACTCCTGACTCGGGTCAGGGAGAAGAGTCTTTGTCACAGCATGTTCTGGAAAGACTTGACGGTCAAGCATCAATATTACTCAAAACAGAACGTTGAGTTACTTTAGTCTTAAGCGGGACTTTCTGTGTACTGGGGGGAAATCAGCTGGCTTGAACTCTACAGTGGTCGTAACTCTATGGAGAGACCTTGAGTCCACAGCTGTATATGAGAATTTTTTTTTTAAGGCTATTTTCTGTGACCCGCTTTTTTTTAAATAATGATTTTTATTTTTTCCATTATAACTGGTTTATGTCAGTTTTCTGCTGTATGGCAAGGTGACCCAGTCACACAGACATGTATATATTCATTCTTTTTTCTCACATTATCCTGCTCCATCACAAGTGACTAGACATAGTTCCCAGTGCCATTCAGCAGGATCCCATTGCTTATCCACTCCAAAGGCTGTAGTTTGCATCTACTAACCCCAAACTCCCAGTCCCTCCCAGTCCCTCCCCCTCAGCAACCACAAGTCTGTTCAACAAGTCCATGAGTTTCTTTTCTGTGGAAAGATTCATTTGTGTGCTATATTAGATTCCAGATATAAGTGAGATCATAGGGTATTTGTCTTTCTCTTTCTGACTTAACTTCAACCATCCATGTTGCTGCAAATGGCATTATTTCATTCTTTTTTATGGCTGAGTAGTATTCCATTGTGTATATGTACCACATCTTCCTAATCCAATTATCTGTTGATGGACATTAGGTTGTTTCCATGTCTTGTCTATTGTGAATAGTGCTTCAGTGAACATGCAGGTGCATGTGTCTTTTTCAAGGAAAGTTTCGTCCGGGTATATGCCCAGGAGTGGGATTGCTGGGTCATATGGTACTTCTATGCATAGTTTTCTAAGGTACCTCCGTACTGTTTTTCATAGTGGTTGTACCAATTTACATTCCCACCAAAGTGCAGGAGGGTTCCCTTTTCTCCACACCTTCTTCAGCATTTGTTATTTGTGAACTTAATAATGATGGCCATTCTGACTGGTGTGAGGTGGCACCTCATAGTAGTTGTGATTTGCATTTCTCTAATAATCAGTGATGTTGAGCATTTTTTCATGTGCTTGTTGGCCATCTGTATATCTTCTTTGGAGAAGTGTCTGTTCAGGTCTTTTACCTGTTTTTCCACTGGGTTGTTGGCTTTTTTGCTGTTGAGTTGTATAAGTTGTTTGTATATTTTAGAGATTAAAGCCTTGTCAGCTGCATAACGATCATTCCTGTAGCATTTCACATTTTACAGGGCGCCGCAGTGTAGCTTACTCTCTGAAGCTGTGGGCACAACCTTCAGCAGTAGTTACCTCCATTCTCCACCCGAGGAACTGAAATTCCGGGTTAGGTGACTAACCCGGAGCACTCAGCCAGGAGGTGACAGAACTGGAGCCCAGGTCTTCTGAGTTTTTGCTCATTTAACTACTTTCTCCCCCTTCTAAGGTTTTTTTTTAACTTTCCTGATTTGTGTTGAGATTGTAGCAGTGGCGTTTCATTTACCAAAGAGCAACCCAGACCTTTCTGTTCATGGCCTTTTTTTTTTTTAATCTTTTTACGGCTGCACCCGTGGCATATGGAAGTTCCCAGGCTAGGGGTCAAATCGGAGCTGCAGCTGCTGGTCTACACCACAGCCACAGCCACACAGGATCCCATCTGTGTCTGCGACCGACACTGCAGCTCACGGCAATGCCGGATCCTTAACGCACTGAGCGAGGCCAGGGATCAAACCCACATCCTCATAGATACTAGATGTGTTCATTTCCGCTGAGCCACCATGGGAACTCCCTAATGGCTTTTTAAAAAAACCTTGAGTTCACACGTCCTCCCTGACCTTAAGGAAAAGGAGCACCTTGGGCACAGACGGTGGCAGTCTGCTGTCCTGAGTGGGGCCCCGCCGCCTTCTCTTCCAGGGCCCCAGCCGGTGGAGCAGGAGCTTCTCCGCCTGACCGAGTCCCCCGTGGACCTTCTGTGCGCGCCCGTCCCCTCCTGCCTGCCGTCCCCCCAGCTGAGACCCGATCCTGTCATCCTCCAGTCTGCCGACCTCATCCAGTTTGAGGAGCACCCTCAAGAGCCTCCAGGTAGGATGCACGGTGACACTGGGGGGCTTTCCCTATGGCTCTACTTCAGCCATGAAACCTTAATGCCGGGGTGTTGTTTAATGCAAATGGGGAGAGATTCTCCCTTTTCAGGCCCCAGAATACCTTTGGCAATTATTCAGGCCCCTTTTCCTGTCGGGGTTCCTGTAAAGTTGGTCTTGCAGCCCGAGGTGGCTTGGGGAGCAGCAGGCGAGGGACGATGGGGGATCCGAGGGCGCTGCAGCTAGCGGGTCGGGCGCAGCTCCCCTCCATTGGGTGCAGCAGGCATCCGCACCCCAGTCTGGCACAGAGTCGGCGACTCCGGAGGGTCCCCAGGCTGTGAGCAGGGCAGGCGTGTGTCTGGCGCCCGGACCCAGTCTGTGCGGTGCCTGAGAAGGGAGAGGGGCTTCGAGTACAGCTCTGCAGGTTCGGGGGCTGGGGCACGGCTGGCATCCCATCCAGAGGTGGCTGTGGCCCCAGGCTCCCGGGTGGGACGCGCAGAGCCGACTTGGCGCCCCAGCCGCTCGTCCTTCGGCTCTTGCTGGCCTCCCGCGAGGCGGCCCAGCCGCTGCGTCAGGGCCCTTCGCGCTGCAGGGGCAGTCACTGGTGCCCTGCCGAGGCGGGAGGCCGTCTGTCTGGAAGATAGTGGGTGGGAAGCGCGTACCCACCGCTGCCGAGCTCGAGCCGGGCTGCGGTGACAGCAGGGGTGGCTCCCTTAGAGGCGTAGACGTGGTGGGAAAGCGACCTCCGCCCCAGGCTGGTGTGTCCCGTGACCACCTCATGCCATGCGGCCGGGGCTCCGGTCCCCTCGCCGTCCCTGTGTGCCTTGCGTGCAGGAGCCCAAGGTACAAGGACACTTGCTTCCAAGCAGCGCGTCTGTGTAGATGCAGGAGGCTGTGGGCACTGCCTGGAGTTTCTGACTGTGCGGTTCTCCCCTTATCTCCGCTACCCTCCCCGACCCCGGCCTCTCCTCAGGTCCTCGTAGGACACCGTTCCCTGTCGGTGGAATGGGCCAGGGGCCCTGGCAGCAAAGCCCCTGCCGGCCTGAAAGGCTTTGGGTCACATGTGGCTTATGGGTCCTTACCTAACAGAAGGACATGGGCAGCAACTTCAAAGTGGGGAAAATTAAGCCATTGCCCATTGATCTGTGGCCAGAAATGAAGGCCTCTGATGTGTCGTAACTCGAGGGAGTGCGGACATGCAGGTTATACGTATTCGACTTAGGTGACAACAGAATATTGGCCACAAAGCCAAGACGTGACATTTGGGGGTTGTTTTTGAGAAAAGTGAAGACAGGCATTTCTTGCAGGTCAGAAAACTGAGTCTGTTTGCTTTCCCTTGCTTCCAGAAATTTTGATTTTAAACCAAGAAGAGAAAAGTGAAACTCCAATGCCAGTAAAGAATGAAAACCCACCCTCTGACTCCAGCTCACCTGGCGTCTCCGCAGCCGTCCCAGTGCCTCCCCGCCCCTCCTCGGAAGCCCCGGGGTCACTGCTTAGCAAGGACCCCGTGGAAAGCCCAGCCAAAAAGCAGCCCAAAAATAGAGTAAAATTGGCAGCCAACTTTTCCTTTGCACCTATAACCAAGCTTTGACTCTCGTTTTGAACATAGAATTAGGATGGGAAAACGCTGTCTGATTCTGCACACAAAAGCGGGTTCAAAAAACACAGCCTTTTCTGTTTTAATGAACACCCCCACCCCCCGGCCCAGAAACCACTTCTTCTTCTTTAGACATGTTCGTAACGTTTTCTTTTACATTGAACACGGCTTTAAGCTGAAGTTTTTCTTTCTCTCCCCTCTCCCCAGTTATTTGGGAAAAAAAAATTCTGGCATTTGTTAAAGCATCCTTAATATACTTTAACAAATTTTTCTTAATAAGTATAGCGGTGTTCTGCAAGAAGACAGCAGTGAGAATTCAGCTGGAAGGAAGTGGTTTTACCTCCATTAAGCCACATCAGTGGCAGAATCTTAACATGTCGCATAATGTGGTCTCTAAGCCTTTGTTACTGATGTTTTCAGACAGTTATTGATCAAATGCATGAGGTGTCTTTGAAGCAAAGCCTGGTCAGTGGTCCTGCGTGATCCCACGTGGCTGAGGGAGAAGGGTGGGCAAGGAGCGGAAGACGTAATGTCAGGTTGGATGTTGAAGGCTCCTGGCTTCCATGTGACTTGTAAGTGTGCCTTGTTTTTTTATTTAACTATGTCTGTAGTTGACAAGTCTGGCTTCATCACCAATTTTTAAAAATGCTTCCACTTTGGGGTTCCATTTAAGGAGCTTTCTAGAAAGTCGAGGATGTTTTAAGCTTCCCTTTTATGTTAAGTTCCAGTTTGATGTGTGGATCAGGTTAAGGCAGAGGAGGTGGTCTTGGTGTCACGGATTTAAAGTCAGCATTGGAATTCCAACACACATGACTGTGTGTCGAGAGGCCGTGTTTGGGAAGAGAGTCTGATTTTCTAAAATATGCATTAAATGCATAAATTACAAATCAGAGCCGAGGACGGAGGTGCTTTAACAGGAGTGGGATCGATACTCTTTCCACTAGGAAGAGACGGAAATTCTATCCATACGTAGGAAGGCCAAGGTTGATCAACCTAACCTTGTATTTGTGATTTTAAAGCTGGTTTTGGTCGGTGGGAAGCTTTGTGTGCATTTGTGGCTGTCGGCGCTGTGTATCTTTTAATAGTGTCTGCTTTTACTGTTACTTATCGGGGTTGGAAGCATGTTTGGGTTTCTATGTGGTGTCTGACCTTGGCCTTGGGGAAAAGCCAGCCTTTGAGGGAGCACTGCCCTGTGGAATGACCTTCGCCTCGAGGTGGCCGAGGCATCCGGGTCAGGCGGCCTCTCATGCCTCCTGGAGAAACCTGACATTTACAATGGGTTGTATTTGTTGGGCCCAAAGGCGGATTCATTCATAGAGCAGAGAAAACCTGTTGGCTTAAGGTCTTCCACTTGTTAGAGGGTTTCTCTGGGGGAGATGTTTATGTTTTGTAACTTCTAGAAAGCCAGAAAATGGGCTCTGATTTTCATAGCCAGCATTTTGATAAAATGCCACAAAATAAGGGCTATCGAGAGTTTTTTTGTTTTTTTTAAAACCAGGAAGTTTTTTGTTCCCCACATCTTTTAAATGAAGCCAGTGATTCCCAGTTCTTAGCAAGGCCCGACCAGGGGGCCCCGCCCTGGGAAAGCCTTCGAGCTGTCGCAGCGCTGAATCCTCCCGAAGGCATTTCCTCTACAGACATAGCGGGACAGGAGGTAAAATGCAGAGGTGCACTTTTCTTTCTAAGAAGCTTTTAAACAATGTGTCTAAGTTGGTGTCGAGAACATCAGTGGCCTTATCCTGAGATTTCGTAAGGCCGAGTTTGCACACGTGGAGTTGAGTTTTGCACGCAGGTAAAAGAGCTGCGGATGTGCAAAACCTGAGAGGCACCATTACAAGTCACTAGGAACCGCCTCAAAGAGCAGCTTCTTTGGGCAACAGACAAAGAAGAGACTGGAGTTGCGTGTTGTCGGGTGAGTGTGGTGGAACCGTGCACTGGAGTCACCAGTCAGCCTGGGGACGTGTGTGTGTGACCGACGGTCGCTGTTGGAAGGTGCGAGCGTACGGCAGAGCTCACTGTGTCCGTCTGGTACTCTGCGAAGGCCAGTCCGATTGCTATCAATTTTTTTAATCCAGAGGCTTAATTGAATGTTGTGGACAAAATGATGTATGAGAATTAAGGCAATGAAATTCTTTATTTCTGGGTGGAAAGTGGTACCAGATTAATCTGTTTAGAAAAAAAAGGTCATCACCCAAACCCCCTTTCCCGTCTTGCACTGTTTGTTTCGAATTAGACTCGGGGGAAGTGCTGTTTTTCTTAACTGTCTACTTCGAACACTTTTTTTTTTTCTTTGTGGTTCAAGTGCTGTTTTGTGTGTTGGGACCAAACAGTTGTCAATAAACTTTGCAAGCAGGCATCTAACTTGCGTTTTCCAAGTGCGTGTTTTGCTTGTTTGAAGGGAGGGATGATCGACCAGTCCGGTTCCGCCGTCTTCTCATTTTGGGGTCCCTCAGCTTCCTAGCCCTTCTGAGAACCGGGGGGGTGGAGAGCACGTTGCTGGGACCCGTTAGAGCCCCTCTGAATCAGGCGCTGGCAGGTGACTAGACCGTTGGCTCTCGGGGTCGGGACCCTCCAGGGTTCCAGCCTCGCTCCCACTGGTAATGCTGTGTGAACAGTAATCACAGCCAGCCTCTGGCCCCGCAGCTCCCGGGACAGCTCCCCCGAGAGAGAACGGCTGTTGTGCAGCCCACATGCGCTTGGTCACCGCCAGGCGTGCTTTTTGAATAAACCTATTTGGAAAAGACTTCTTTTCACAGATTCCATCGTGAAGCCCTTTTCCTGCGAGCATGACTCCCCCCTGCTCTCCAGCCCCTCTCAAGATTTTGAAAGGATCGGAAGAGACTCGAATGTCAGGGTAAATTGTTTATTGATGAGCAGTTTTTTTAAAGGCTCAACATTAAAAGGCTCTCAAAACTGGCAATCCTCTCAAAATATCTTGCACAATAGGCAGATTGTGCCAGAACACTTGAGAGTGATTCAGAAGCGAAGCTTTGGAAGATGTAGGGGTTGAAACAGGGCGTCACCTTCATCTTTGTGCATTTCCCACCCGCTCGGAGGTGGCAGCCCAGCAGACGCCGTCAGAGGGACCTGTCCACCCAGGGAGACGGATGCGACCGTCCGGGACCCGCCTCCAGGTGTGCGGCTGACCCTTCACCGTGAGCAGCCTTGTGCTTCGGGACTTGCTTCTTGTGGGCTGAGACTGAGTCATCGAGGCGTCCCTGCCTCACCCGCTGCGGTGACCTGCTGTAGCCCATTGGCCCTGCGGCTGGGGACAGGTCAGGTATGGGCTCCGTGCCTGGGGAGGGGCAGGAACCCTGACTGTGCCACAGACCCGTGTTCGGCAAGGTCTGTCACCGCCTCACGGGACCTCACGCCCTCCTCGCTGCCTGACCTCAGGCTCCTGCTGGCCTGCTGACAGGATTACAGTATCGGCCTGGTCTAACTCCACTCTTGGGGGAGAGATGCAGCAAAGACCAATCCATTTGGCTTGTTGGGATTATTATCATTATTTTTTTTTTGTCTAAAATTTTAGGGCCGCACCCATGGCATATGGAAATTCCCAGGCCATGGGTCCAAATGGCACTACAGCTGCCGGCCTACACCACAGCTCACGGCAATGCCAGATCCTTAACCCACTAAGCAAGGCCAGGGATCGAACCTGCGTCCTCAGGGAAACTAGTCAGGTTCATTACCACTAAGCCACTCTGGGAACTCCCTGGATTAATACTTTCAAGGTCAAGGGTCCAGGCTCTCCCTGGGAGGTGGGCAGCTGTGGGGGGCACGGCTTACCCGGGAATACGAGGAAAGCTGTTGCCTTTGGAATGCAGTCGGCAAACTGCAGAACTGGTGGGAAAGCACGCCCTTCACTGTCCAGGTGTGTGGGACGAGAAGCTCAGAGATCTAGGGCCAGGGAGTTCCCTTGTGGTGAGGTGGGTTAAGGACCTGGCATTGTCACTGCAGTGGCTCTGAGGACTGCTATGGTGCAGGTTCAAACCCTGGCTGGGAACTTCCACGTACCACAGGCGCAGCCAGAAAAAGAGAGAGCTCTGGGGCCGGAATGTTCCTCAGCAAGACGAAGGATTCATGGGAAGGAAAGGTTTGGAAATGGGGAATTTGGGGCCCAGAGAAGGAAAGGAGAAAGAAGGTCTATAGTTGAAGCCAAGGACCTGGCTGCTGGGCACCTCCATCCCAAGTTGGTGAGCCACCTGGGGGCACTGCAGTGGTCGGCATGGCCCGTCCACCCCTGCCCAGGAGCCTTCCCGGCGTGGGAAAGCCCTGCTCCCACCCCTTGTCCCTCAGACCTGACACACAGTGACGGCAGATGGGTCCCCCCCACAGGCTGCAGGAGGACAGCCCTCGGCGCAGCAGCCACCGCGCCTGGTGTGGCTCAGCCCGATGTGGAGTCAGGAAAGGAGTTCTGGAAAAGAAATCTGTCTTCTAAAGTAGAATCCCGAGGAGGAGGGGGACTGCAGTCAAGACAGAAGAGGAGGAGGACATGGAACTCGCCTTCTCACACAGAGGCATCAAATATCCATCCACATGCGTTCCCGCTATGGCTCAGTGGGCTAAGAACCTGACTAAGTATCCATGTGGTTCCAGGCTCGATCCCTGGCCTCCCCGCGCAGGTCACGGATGCTGTAGGATCTGGCATTGCCATGGCTCCAATTCAGCGCCTAGCCTGGGAACCTCTGTATGCTGTGGGTACGGCCCTAAAAAGACAGCGGTCAAAACGACAACTACATAGAAAGTTGCAGATCACCTATACTCCAATAAACTACGTTAAAAAACACATTAAAGAACTACATCTACAAATGGAACAGCCCTCAGAACACCTACTGAACATGAGCGAAGACTTCGGACACCTGAAAGGACAAGGAAGACCTCCATGTAACCAGGTGAGGGGGAGGAAGGGGGATGGGACCTGCGCCCCTGGGGGGCGGGGAGCTGAAGGAGAGGAGAGGGCCCTCCATCCTGGGAAGCCTCGTCACCGCAGGAAGATCAGCTGGGACGGGAAGGGAGCTTCTGAGGCTCAGAGGAGAGCACCTCAGCTGGTTTGGGGCAGGCAGGGCAGGAGAGACCTGCACGGAACATCTCTGCCACCGCCCTGTGCGCCCGCCTGAGCTGAGCAGTGGCTGGGTGCCAGAGCATGGCATTTGTTTATTTTTAAATAAAAAATTTTATTGTATTTTTTAATGTCCACACCCGCGGCATATGGAAGTTCCCAGGTTGAATCGGAGCTGCAGCTGCTAGCCTACATCGCAAGCTCACGGCAACGCAATGCCAGATCCTTAACCCACTGAGCGAGGCCAGGGATCGAACCCATATCCTCATGGATACTACTTGGGTTCGTTACCACTGAGCCACAATGAGAGCTCCTAGTCAGATTCTTAACCCGCTGAGCCACAATGGGAACCCCGGGGCATGGGTGGCGTGGGGCTGCCAGAGGACCCTCTTTCTCCAAGGCAGCCCCGCCTCTGTGGGCCCCAGGAGAGCAGACCCCAGGAACAGACAGCAGCAGGCTGCCCACCTGCAGAGGTGCACACAACCTAGGAAGCAAGGCTGAAAACCCCTTGCAGTGGCACCAGCTGTCGATTTACACCTCCACTGCTGGCTTTTCAATTCCAGTGCCTGTAGGATATCCAGACAGACAGCAGGTGCTCCTGCGCCTGAGGCATGTCCGGCCTTAGCGCCGTGGGCTTTGTGGACATGTGCATGCAGGGGCTGGGCAGGGTCTGCTCTCCTAAAGTGGGTCCAGCTACGGGACTACTGCAGTCCTTCACTGCATCTGCCACAGGATGGGTGAAAGAAGGTGGGGGTGGGGGGGAGAAAGAGAAAAAGAATGAGCAAGAGAGGGAGAGAAAGAAAAAGAAAGAAAGCTTTTAGCAAACAAAAGTCCAAGAATTCACTAGGGAATTCTACCAAACATAGAAGGAAGAACTCCTACCTTTCTCAAACTTTCCCAAAAGACTGGAGAGTAAGGAACACTCTCCAAAACATTGTATGAAGCCACCATCACCCTGATATCAAAACCAAAGACACTGCCAAACAAGAAAATTACAGGCCAATACCTTTTTTTTTTTAGGACCACACCCATGGTATATAGAAGTTTTTGGGCTAGGAGTCGAATCAGAGCTGCAGCTGCCAGTCACAGCAACAGCAACACTGGATCCAAGCCACATCTGTGACCTATGACACAGGTTTCAGCAACATCGGGATTCTTAAATCACTGAGCGAGATCAGGGATTAAACCCACATCCACACAGACACTGTGTTGGGTTCTTAACCCACTGAGCCACAATGGGTACTCCTATAGGCAAATATCTTTGATGAATGTAGATGCAAAATTCTCAACAAAATATAAGCAAATTGAATCGAACAACACAAAAAAGATCATACACAGCGCTGAAGCTGGATTCATCCCAGGGTTACAGTGATGTCACAGCATATGCAAATCAGTCACTGTGATACACCACACTGACGAAAGGACAAAAACCGCATGATAATCTCAATAGATGCCTAAAAAGCAATTGATAAAATCCAACATCTATGCACAATAAAAACACTTACAAAAGTGGATATACAGGCAGCATATCTCAGCATAATAAAAGCCATTTAGGACAAGCCCGCAGCCAATATAATCTTCAACAGGGACAAGCTGAAACGCTTCCCACTAAAAACGTGGAACAAGGATGTGGACTCTCTCCACTTCTCTTCAGCACAGAACTGCACGTCCTAGCCACAGCAGTCACGCAAGAAAAAGAAATAAGAGGTATCCAAACTGGACAGTTAAAATGTCCGTACTACCCAAAGCGATCTACAGATTTAATGCAATTTCTATCAAACTACCCCTGACGTTTTTCACAGAACTAGAGTTAATAATGCTCAAATTTATATGGAACGATAAAAGGCCCAGAACTGCCAAAGCACAGCCTTGTGGTTGCCAGGAGGACGGGGAAGGGAGGGAAGGACGGGGATTTTGAGGCGAGCGGAGGCGAACTATTACATGCAGGGGGATAAGCTGTAAAGCCCTCCTGTACGGCCCAGAGAACCGTGTTCAGTAACCAGTGCCGGAGGGCCCGTCGTGGGTCAGCAGAAACAAACCTGACTAACATCCATGAGGATGCAGGTTGGATCCATGGCCTCGCTCAGTGGGTTAAGGATCTGGCGTTGCCGAGAGCTGTGGTGTAGGTCACAGACGTGGCCTGGATCTGAACGTCGCTGTGGCATAGGCCAGTGGCTACAGCTCCAATTCAACCCGCCTAGCTTGGGAACCTCCATATGCTGCCGGTGAGGCCCTAAAAAGACAAAAAAACAGTGCTAAACCATAATGGAAAAAATTATGAAAAAAATGAGTTTTCTGTACAGCAGAAATTAATACAACATTGTAAGTGAACTATACTTTAAAAAAAATTTTAAGTAAATGAAAGAAGCAAGGAAATGGGTGGTGGAGGTGGCTGTGGGCTAACGGCTCCTGTCTACAAACTGCTGACCCTGGAAAGGCACCTGCTGGGTACTTCATATGTGTTATCACATGAACTTGGGGTGTTGGACTACACCCTAAGTTCCAGTAATGTTAAGTGTCTGCAAAACTTTCTGCAGCAGAAAGTCAATTAGTATGAGGATATGGATGGAAGAGAATAATATGCAAAACAAGTGGCTTGTTGAGAAAATAACAAGAGATCTGAAAGCTACTTACTGCAGCTCTGTAACTTTGGGTGAGTTAACTTCCCAATTTCCATTTCTCTCTTTCTTTTCCCTTTCTTTCATTTTTTACGTTTTAGGGCCACACCCACGGCCTATGGAAATTCCCAGGCTAGGAGTCAAATGAGAGCTACCTACACCAGAGCCACAGCAGGATCCAAGCCGCATCTGTCACCTGCATCACAGCTCATGGCAACGCCGGATCCCCAACCCACTGAGCAAGACCAGGGATCGAACCCACGTCCTCATGGATACTAGTCAGATTGGTTTCTGCTGTGCCACAATAGGAACTCTCAGTTTCTTTATTTTAAAACAGTATCCAGTTTGCCTCCTTAGCGCAGTAGGCAGCACATCAGTCTCATAAAACAGTATCCAGTGCTCAACATCACTAATTATTAGAGAAATGCCAATCAAAACTACCATGAGGTGCCACCTCACACCAGTCAGAGTAGCCATCATTAACAAGTCCACAAATAACAAATGCTGGAGGGGGTGTGGAGAAAAGGGAACCCTCCTGCACTGTTGGTTGGAATGTAAGCTGGTACAACCACTATGGAAAACAGTACGGAGGTACCTTAGAAAACTATACATAGAACTACCATATGACCCAGCAATCCCACTCTTGGGCATAGATCCAGACAAAACTTTCCTTGAAAAAGACACATGCACTTGCATGTTCACTGCAGCAGTATTCACAATAGCCAAGACATGGAAACAACCCAAATGTCCATTGACAGATGAACGATTAAGAAGGTGTGGTATATATACACAATGGAATACTAAGCTATAAAAAAAGAACAAAATAATGCCATTTGCAACAACATGGAACTAGAGACTCTCATTCTAAGTGAAGTCAGTCAGAAAGACAAATACCATATGATCTCACTTATACCTGGAATCTAATATAGGGCACAAATGAAGCTTTCCACAGAAAAGAAACTCATGGACTTGGAGAACAGACTTGTGGTTGCCAGGGGGGAGGTGGAGGGAGTGGGAGGACTGGGAATCTGGGGTTAACAGATGCAAACTACAGCCTCTGAAATGGATAAGCAATGGGATCCTGCTGTACAGCACTGGGAACTACAGTCACTTGTGATGGAGCAGGATAATGTGAGAAAAAAGAATATATACATGGGTCACCTTGCTGTGCAGCAGAAAATTGATAGAACACTATAAGTCAACTATAGTGGAAAAAATAAAAACCATTATTAAAAAAAAAAAACAGTATCCATAGTTGGGGAGGGATAAATGAGGAGTCTGGGATAAACATATACACTCTACTGTATATAAAATGGATAACCAACCTACTGTATATAAAACAGATACCCAACAAGGGCCTACTGTAGAGCACAGGGAACTATATTCACCATCTTGTAATAATCTACAATGGAAAAGGATTTTTTAAAAATAATATATATGTGTGTGTGTATATATATATATAAACTGGACCAGTTTGCTGTATACCTAAAATAACATCGTAAATCAACTATATTTCAATTTAAAAGTTTTTTTTTTTAATAAAAGAGTTCCCTTAAAACACACTACTGGCACAGTGTGTTAAGGATCCAGCGTTGTCACTGCAAGCAGCAAGTTTGATCCCTGGCCCAGGAACTTCCATATGCCGAGGATGTGGCTGAAAAATAAAGTAGGATTCCTGTTTCTCTTTTTTTCTTTTTTTTTGGTCTTTTTAGGGACGCACCCACAGCATATGGAAGTTCCCAGGAGAGGGGTCAAATTGGAGCCATAGCCACCAGCCACAGCCACGCCAGATCCGAGCTGCATCTGCAACCTACACCAAAGCTCACGACAACACCGGATCCTTAACCCACTGAGCAAAGCCAGGGATCCAACCTGCGTCCTCACGGGTTCTTAACCCTCTGAGCCACAATGGGAACTCCCTAGAACTCCTGTTTCAGTTCTGTACGTGGGGAAACCAATGGCGTTTTGCACCCTGACTCTGAGGCCAGACCCCCTGCTGACCCCCCCTCCATGCCCCTCTCCTGACTGAGGGCCCCGGGTTCTGCTGGCTGTTTGCTGAAAGCCACGTGCAAACCCTGGAGGCCGCCCGCAGCTCCCAGCTACTTGGGATTCCTCAGAATGGCAGGCCGGCCAGCGCACTTTCCAGTCTGCTAAGACGGAGATGCAGCTAATGGTCCCGTCATCTTTGCCAACTTCCACTAGTTAGAAGCAAGTCAGTCTCGGCCTCCTGTTTTATTTATTTATGTATGTATGTATGTATGTCTTTGTAGGGCCACACCCACAGCATATAGAGGTTCCCAGGATAGGGGCTGAATCGGAGCTGCAGCTGCCAGACTAAACCACAGCCACAGCCATGCCAGATCTGAGCTGTGTCTGCGGCCTACACCACAGCTCATGGCAATGCTGGATCCTTAACCCACTGAGCAAGGCCAGGGATTGAACTTGCATCCTCATGAGGACTAGTCAGTTTGTTACTGCTGAGCCACAACAGGAACTCCCTCCGCCTCCTAGGTGATCTGTAAATTCATCCGTATTTGATGAATCTGAGTGACTGAGAGAGGAAGCCTAAGACATGCAATCCAGCTCCTGCTGTGGGAGGAAAAGGGTCACCGGCTCGCCCTTCTGAGGCTCAACAACCATAGTTTAAAGCTGCAAAGCTTTAAAGACCGACACATCCAACCACCCCCAAACCCCGACGCTGAGGTTCCAGACGGGGAACGCGAGGCCGGAGAGGCAGAGCCCCTGCCCAAGTCACCCCACGCACAGCTCCAGCCCTGGTCTACACAGCTCCCGAGTCCAGCCTTACTGAGCACCCCCCTGGGTGCCAGACGCCGAGCCAGGTGTGGGGACCCCGATGAGTAAGACGCCACCCAGCCATACCTTCCTGCCGGCCCCACCGCAGCAGGACACTGAGGCTTAGACAGAGGGACCCCTCCCGGGTGGTGGTTCTCAAATAGGAGAGGGCATTGCAATCACCAGAGGAAATGTTTAAAATGCAGGCTGTGGGAGTTCCCGTTGTGGCTCAGTGGTAATGAACCCAACTATTATCCACCAAGATGCAGGTTTGATCCCTAGCCTTGCTCAGGGCATTAAGGATCCAGCATTGCTGTGGCTGTGGTGTAGGCTGGCAGCTGCAGCTCCAGTTAGACCCCTGGCCTGGGAACCTCCATACACTGAGGGTACAGCCCTAAAAAATAAATAAATAAATAAAATGCAGGCTGTGGGCTAAAACTGGTATAGGCTGGGACCTGGGACCCTCCAATGTGGTGCTTGCCCCTGGAGAAGCATCTCCTCCGTGAGCAAGAGAACACAAAGAAAACATAAGGGACTAAACATCTGCACACTGGCACAGTTATAAACAATAAGAGACAAAAAGGCCACAAACCAACCGCCACTTCTGAGGTGCCAAGAGCAAAAGCAGGTTACTATGGTTACTACATGTGACCCCTGCACACGGCACCACCAAAGGGGTGGGCAGACCACCTAAGTGGCCCCTCCAACCCTACCCACCCCCCACCCCCATCCTCACCCCATTTAAGGAACCACCTCGACCACCCTTGGGGAGGGAGCAGGGGCACCTGTTATTTGTTTTCACTCTGTCCTGATGCAACCTTGCCTGAATTCCTCATTCTGGCCTCTCATCAATTTCTATTGGTTATAGAATTCAAGGGCCCAAGTTGGTAACAAAAGCACAGGCCCAAGGCTCTTCAAAGCTGTCAGGGTCATGAAAGACACAAAGACTGAGGAAGTTAAAGAGACGGGCAACAAAAAGCAAAGTTTTTCCTGGACCAGATCCTGTAAAGCATAGGAGAATTGCCATAATGGAAAATATTGGGACAATCAATAAAATGTCAATTCTAGATAATAGTATTGTGTCATTTGACTTTGAGAATTGTTCTGCAATAGGAAAGAGAACCTTTTTTTTTTCTTTTTGGGCCACACCTGAGGCATATGGAAGTTCCCAGGCTAGGGGTCGAACTGGAGCTACAGTGGCCGGTCACAGCCATAGCCACAGACATGCCAGATCCAAGCCACGTCTGCGACCTACACCACAGCTCATGGCAACACCGGATCCTTAACCCACTGAGCGAGGCCAGGGATCGAACCTGCGTCCTCATGGATACTAGTCGGGTTGGTCACTGCTGAGCCATAACAGAAACTCCCAGAACCCTTGTTCTTTAAAGACACTGAAGGGTTTAAGGGTGAGTGACATTATGTCTGCCACTAAGATCGTTTTTGTAAAAAAAAAAAAAAAAAAAAGGCGTGCAGAGAAGAGACTGACAGGGCAGACGCAGCAAAATGCTGGCGATTGGTGATGCTGAGTCAAAGGGGATACAGGGATTCTTGGTAGTTTTAAAGACAACTTCTGTAAGTTCAAAATCATTACAAAATAAAAAATCATCTTAATATTGCCTGAAAGCGGGAGCAGGCAGGCTCAGAGATGCTTCCTCAGGGATTTTTTCCCTCCTAATGCATACGAGCCCTGAGTCAGACCAGGGGCTCGGAGCTCTCTCCTTGCCGGTGACCTTTGCGAATCCCTGTCCTTCTCTGAAAGCCTGTTTCTCTATGTGCTTTTTTTTGGTGTGTGGGGGGGGGGCGGGGTTGCCTGTTTTGTTTTTTTTTTGCTTTTCAGGGCCGCACTTGCGGCATACGGAGGTTCCCAGGCTAGGAGTCGAATCGGAGTTCCAGCCGCCAGCCTACACCACAGCCACAGAAACGCAGGATACGAGCCACATCTGTGACCTACACCACAGCTCATGGCAACGCCGGATCCTTAACCCGCTGAGCGAGGCCAGGGATTGAACCCATAACCTCATGGTTCCTAGTCGGGGTCGTTTCCACTGTGCCACGACAGGAACTCCATATATTCTTTTTCTCATACTATCTTCCATACAAGAGACTGGCTATAGTTCCCTGTGCTGTACAGAGGACCTCATCGCCCATCCATTCTAAATGTAATAGTTTGCATCTACCAACCCCAAACTTCCGTCCATCCCACTCCCTCCCTCTCCTCCTTGGCAACCACAAGTCTGCTCTCGTGAGCAGACACTTGCTTTTTTTTTTTTTTGGCTTTTTCAGGGCCACGCCTGCGGCATATAGAAGTCAACTCAGAGCTGCAGCTGCCGGTCACAACAGCTACAGCAAATCAGGATCCCAGTGACATCTGCAACCTACACCACAGCTCATGGCAATGCCAGATCCTTAACCCACCAAGTGAGGCCAAGGATTGAACCCTCATCCTCATGGATACTAATCGGGCTCATAACCCACTGAGCCACGACGGCAACTCCCAGACGCTTGTTTTTAACTCCCCGACATCCCTCCCCTACTGGCACACCTGGGCTGACAGCATCACTGCCCCTCAGCCCCCGACCCTGTCCAGGGTCAGGCTTTGGACCCCAGCTTGGCTAAGCAGAGAACCACACCCCCCGGCCCAGCAAGTGATTCCGGGCTGGGCATGTGACCATGCTAGCCAGGTCTGGGAGACTCCAGGCTGGCATTTTTGTCAGGATCAGTGGATTGTTCCGGGAGCTACAGTGGGGACACACAAGGACAGAGCCAACATGGAGGCGGGGGATGGAGAGGGCGCAAACACCGACAACGGCTCCAGGTGACATGGTTTGAATCCCCAGACCCACTGGTACCCTGGATCTCAGGACATCCCAGCCCGGGAGCCAGGGAATGCTCTTATTTTGTGCCCATTTGGCTTCCATTTTGGTCTTGGACAACCCAAAAGATCCGTTAAAAACAAGACAACCGGCCCCGGATGGAGTCACTTACGCCAAGCCCCTCATCCCCAAACTACGACTTCATTACAGTTTCAGCCTCTCCGGGGAATGGGATCTGACACCAGCTGATCAGAAGTCGCCTGATCAGCGCTAGCGAGGTCACCTGCCGAACAGACCCGGCCCTCGTCATCTCCTCAAGAAAGGAGACCCTGCCACAACCAACCCACTTTTGGGCCCTAATATAATTTCCTCGTCCCGCTCCCTTCTGCCTATAAACGTCTCACTTTGTACAGCCCCTCGGCTGTCTGCTGGGTTAGATGCCGCCTGATTCAGAAACCGCACATAAAGCCACTAAGACCTTTACAATTCAGTTGAATTTCCTTTTAACAAATCCTGGTGCAGAGAGCTCCTCTTCCGCACAAGGAACAGAGAGGGGCACAGGAGAGCCTCTGGCTGGTCAACCCTCCTGCACCCGCGCCGCCCTCCCCTCCCCTCCCCCCC